>CM028131.1:1201067500-1201502500 GCA_016271365.2 Neoceratodus forsteri | reverse complement strand
TCTATCTATCTAGATTACTGGATTTACTGGATTTTGTATGGGACAAAAGGAGGCCTAAGTCCATCGAGATTGTCCCCTTCAATAGTGGCTCATTGTCTGTTATGTAAATGTAACCATATGTCAAGATTTTTTTTTTAAATACTGTATATCAAAGTTAGTTATATCTATTAATTCTTGTGGGAGTAAATTCCATTCTTTGGATGCACTAATAAAAAAATATTTATCATGCTTATTAGTATTTGCCCATTCTACAGTAAGCTGTTTATTATGGCATCTTCCTACTGTACTCTTATTTGATAAGGTTAATCCACATTGCCTCATTAGTATTGGTGATTTTAGTACCTTACTGTATATGTAAAAAGAATATCCCCCCGAGTCTTCTTAAATGAAATGGGTTCAGTTCAATTTCTCTAAGGTGTGTTTCATAGGTTTTATTTTTAAGATTTGGTATCATTTTAGTAAAACGTCTCTGGGTTGGTTCCAAACATTTTATAGCTCCCTTTAAATATGGATTCCAAAAAGGGGATCCATCGTCCAAATGTGGTCTAATGAAAGTTCTGTATAATGGAACTAAACACTATTTGGATTTATTAAGAAATGATTTATTGATTTGTTTTAATAATATATTAGCTGTTCTTGCTACTTTTTTACAATGTGAGAAGGAAGATTATTATTTACCAAAATGCCCAAGTCTCTTTCACAATTTGACTTTTTTAAAAGAGCATCATTTAGAAAATAATTAGTTTGAGGGTTTTAGTACTAAAGTGTAGAACCATACATTTATCTGTATTAAATGTCATGAGGTTCCTTTTTGCCCATAATTCCATAGTAATAAGATTTTGTTTTAACTGGTTTATATTATGTAATGAATCTACTCTACCACCAAGTTTGGTACAATCTGCATATTTTTAAATATGATTAAATTAGGAGATATTAAGGTCACTGATAAAGATATTAAAGAGTGTGGGTCCCAGTACAGATCCCAGGGGTATCCCACTAGTAACTCGGCCCAGTTCAGACAGGACTGCATTTATGTTTACCATCTGAGTCCTGTTATGTAACCAACTTGATACCCAATTTGTAAAATACTGAGAGATCCAAGTTTGTTAGGTTTCTCGATTAACAATGCTTGAGACACTTTGTCAAATGCTTTGCTGTAATCCAAAAGGATTACATCTGAAGAAATATGTTCATCCAAATAACTACTGATATTATTGTAACAAGATACCAAATTTGTTGTACAGGAGGAACCTGATTTAAAACCGTGTTGTGAAATATCTTCAATTCCCAGCTGTTGCATTTCAGTCTCTATCTATCTATCTATCTATCTATCTATCTATCTATCTATCTATCTATCTATCTATCTATCTATCTATCTATCTATTTACCTATGTATCTGTTTGTCTGTCTGTCTGTCTGTCTATCTATCTATCTATCTATCTATCTATCTATCTATCTATCTATCTATCTACCTATGTATCTGTCTATCTATCTATTTATTTATTTAGTTTTTATTTACCGGGTAAGCACCATAGCCAAGACATGACTATTTTCAGGCACGACCCGGGAGATTACAGTGGGTAGAAAACTTAGAGAAAACAATACATTTGCAATACATACATTTTGCCAAATCAGGGATAACTACATAGATACAGCACAAGATCAAATTATACAATTTGCAGATGTAGATTGATAACAGGGAAGAATACATACATTTTTACTTTAGTGAGTTCATCAGAGACACAAAGATTTCACAAGTTGCTGGCAATGTGTGGTCAAAAAGGCATAATAGTAGCATAACTTTCATGACTATATCTCATTCCTTCTATCAAAACACTGGGTTGAGAGCAGTTAGACACAACAGCAGAGCATACAACATAAGTGCTTATAGTCTGAGCTAGAAGAGCTTGACAGAGAATAGTATGTAGCAGTTGGGGATATGAGGGAGAGGGAGACTGATGAAAGGTTCAAGGGGGTTTGAAGCAGGTACAGGAGAACTGGCTAAAGAGGAAGGAGTG
Organism: Neoceratodus forsteri; assembly: GCA_016271365.2. Lineage (NCBI taxonomy): Eukaryota > Metazoa > Chordata > Ceratodontiformes > Ceratodontidae > Neoceratodus > Neoceratodus forsteri. The sequence goes on along the minus strand of CM028131.1, from coordinate 1,201,500,482 downwards.
AAAATTATTTTTAAACAGGGCATGTGTAGGGGCTTGGTGAACCTCAATAGGCAGGGAGTTCCAGAGTTTAGCCGCCAAGTAAGAAAAGGCGAGGGTGACTTTGTTTGATTTACATCTTGGTATTTTCAACAACGCTTTATTAGCTGAGCAAAGGCAATGGGAGGGGGACAGCAGAGTTAATGGGGAGGCCAGCAAGACTGGGATGTTGGTTCTGATGGCATTATCAGTCAGTGATCCAAGAGCGAGAGTACGAGCAACAGAGGGGGGCAGCCAGTTCAGATCTGCATAAAGCAGACAATGGTGTTTCGACCAGGGAGAGGCAGAGGCATACCTACATATGCTGTTATAAGTGGTGTCCCTCTTCCTTAGGAGAGTTGCGGATGTATTGAGATATGTGACTACCCCATAAGATAAAGATGGGAGTAAGATCCCAAGGGCTATGGCTAATCTAATAAGCTGTGTTAGAGTGTAGCTCATTTTATAGACTACACCAATTTTAGCATTAACTGATTTACAAGAAGTCATTATGTGCTTGTCAAAGTTAAGATTCTCATCAAGGAGTACTCCTAGATATTTAAAAGAGTGGACTAGATCCAGAATCATCCCATCCTGTCCTGTGACTTTAAAGAGGTCCCGGTTGGTATTTAATTTAGATGCAGAGCCAAACAACATTGCAAGCATTTTCTCAGCATTAAGGATTAGTTTGTGTTGGAAGAGCCATGATTGAACAGATTTGAAAGCAGTAGTGAGGGTCAAGTTGACATGGTGTATATTTTTATCATTACAGTACAGGACCAGGTCATCCACGTACCGGATAGCTGAACATTCGGGGATATCTAACGAGATATTATTAATAAAAATAGAGAAGAGAAGGGGACCTAGTGTTGATCCCTGGGGAGCACCTAGGTTAATGGTCATCGGGCTGGATACTGCAGAGTTAAATCTAACAGAGTGAGTTCTATCACATAAATTGCTATTAAACCAGGCCACTGAGGTTTGAGAGAAGCCAAGGGCTAAGAGACTATTTAGAAGAAGAGAATGATCAACAAGGTCAAATGCCTTTGTGAGGTCAATAAAAACTGCCCCTGTGAGGTGGCCATTATCAATAGCTATTAGAGTATCATTTACAAGGTGGAGCAACACCATGGTGGTACTATGACCTTTACAAAATCCATATTGGATAGGTGAGAGAAGGTTATACTTCATCATAAATTCAGTGACCTGGATTGATACTAGCTTTTCCATTATTTTGTACAGAACTGGTAGTATTGCTATTGGTCGATAGTTATTTCCCATTTATCACCTTACTTATAGACTGGTGTGATTCTGGCCATCTTCCAGGTATCAGGGACAACTCCATTGCAGAGAGAGAGAGAGAGAGGGTGAAAATTCTTGCTAATGACTGGGCATAAAAAGGCGCAGTCGGTTTTAAGAAGTTTGGGTTCAATACTGTCCGAGCCAACGCTAGTGTTGTCAGAAATGGTATTTAGCAGACTCAAGACATCTGATTTGGATATCACCTTAAAGTAGAAAGGGGGGTGAAGTAGAGTAGGGTGTGGTGGAGTGGGTGGAGAAAGAGACTAACTCTGGAGAAAGACAGATGTAAAGCAGGACAGGTCAGAGAAATGCTAATTGAACACTTCTGCGATGGTCCCAGGGTTGTTACAGTGGATCCCTTTAACAATAATTCAATAATTTTGTCAGCCAGTTGAGCTTTCTTTGTGCCTAGGAATGATATAACATGTGCCCAGAATTTCCTGGGGTCTCCTGATACTTACGGCAGAAGACCCTTACAATATGTGCTTTTAGCAAGTCTGATCCACTTTTTACAGTCACTTCTCTGAGTCCTGTAGGTGTGATAGTCAGCTGTAAGTCCTGATTTTCTGAAGCATTTCCAGCTGTCATCCCTGACATGCAATGCAGCCAGAAAATCTTTGTGCAGCCACTTTGTGGGTGTCACACACACTCATTGGGTCACAAGGGGAGTATGTCTATTCTGGACTTCACTAAATTTGTCTAGAAAGTAGTCAAGAGCTGTTTGTGCATCCTGGGACTGTGAAATGTAAGACTAGTCAATAGTCGAGACTTCATACAAGAACTTCACCTGATCCAGAATAGCATAGTTCCTGAAAGTGAAGTAGCATGGGGGCAGGGACTGGGAGCTGGAGTGTTGCCACACACACAAAAAATAGGGGTGTGAACTGATATAGCATCCGGTAGAGTGCATGTATCCACAACTCTATCAGCCCTATTTGTTAACACCCAGTCTAGCAGTGTGTTTGACATTGCTTTATTAGAGATTCTTGTTGGCTCAGTTAGAACTTGATGCAGGTTGTACCTTTGGATTAGAGATAGAAGTGTGCCATGAGTTTGTCCAAGCCAGTTTAAATTCATGTCCCCAAGAATAAGCACTTTGTTTAGGCCTACAAGTTTTACTGTATCCTCCAGCAAGTTAGTGTAGGCAGTCAAACCTCCGTGGGGTGGGTTATATGCTATCTATCTATCTATCTATCTATCTATCTATCTATCTATCTATCTATCTATCTATCTATCTATCTATCTATCTATCTACCTATCTATCTATCTATCTATCTATCTATCTATCTATCTATCTAGCTGTCTATCTATCTATCTATTGATTGTACAGGAATCTATCTACAGTATCTATCTCTCTATCTACTGTACAGGTATCTATCTATCTATCTATCTATCTATCTATCTATCTATCTATCTATCTATCTATCTATTGTTTCTGTTGGTCAATCTATCTATCTATCTACCTATGTATCTGTCTGTCTATCTATCTATCTATCTATCTATCTATCTATCTATCTATCTATCTATCTATTGATTGTACAGGAATCTATCTACAGTATCTATCTCTCTACTGTACAGGTATTTGTCTGTCTATCTATCTGTCTGTCTGTCTGTCTGTCTGTCTGTCTGTCTGTCTGTCTCTCTGTCTGTCTGTCTATCTATCTATCTATCTATCTATCTATCTATCTATCTATCTATCTATCTGTCTATCATGTCTGTTGGTCTATCTATCTATCTATCTATCTATCTATCTATCTATCTATCTATCTATCTATCTATCTGTCTATCCATGTCTCTATCTATTTACTGTACAGGTATCTATATAGCTATATTTTTATCTATCATGTCTGTTGGTTTATGTATCTATCTATCTATCTATCTATCTATCTATCTATCTATCTATCTCTCTATCTGTCTATCCATCTGTCTTTCCATCCATCCATCTGTCTGTCTGTCTGTCTATCTTTATATCTATCAGTTCTACGGGATAATGGCAAAAGCCTAAATGCGATCGCCACTATCACGCAATCAGAGTGCTGAAAACATTTTCAGCACTCTGACACCCCAGCGCACAGGACAACGGTGCTGGGGACATAAAATTCAATGTGCCCTCCCACACACACACACACACACATGGGAAACTTCACCCCCAACCCCCTACTAAAGGATTTTCAACTCCAGGGGGATGCATGTTGAGGGGTGAAAACATGGAAAATTAAAGGTTCAGGCCAGGCGCAATAAAATTGCACCAGTGCCCGGACCTGAACCTGGTACCTCACCCACTCCAACCACAGGCCAATCCCTGATGCCATGACACAGCTTGACAACCCACCACAGTGCCACTCCCTACAGCTCCTCGCCCCCCTCCCAGCCCACGCTTGCCATGGTCGCTCCCCCCCCGGCAAGTACATATAGCGACATCCTGTTGCCCATTTGCCCACCCCATCCAGTCACCCTACCCTCCCATCGCCATGAGGTATTTAGCGAGGAGCAGTCGTCATTACAGATGGCACCCTTCCCCATGTGCCCTCCTCACGGGATACCTATCTATCTGTCTGTCTGTCTACCTATCATCTATCTATCTGTCTGTCTGTCTATCTGGCTGTCTGGCTGTCTGGCTGGCTGTCTTTCCATCTGTCTATCTGTATGTCTATCTTTGTATGTATCTTTGTATCTATCTGTCTGTCTGTCTTTTTGTCATTCTGTCTGTGTAGCTATCTATCTAGCTATATGTCTGTCTGATAAATTCCAAGAGCCTCACAAACAACTCGGACAGCAGCTGAAATTAAATTATATATACTTTTTATTATTTTTCCAGGGTGCACAGCTTAAATTCACTCAGGCACTGACAAGCCCAGTGCTTCGCCTCTCTCTGAGGCTTCCAAGGGGCTAACTGACAACATAATTATTCTCTACTTAAGTTCATCCATCACCACATTGGTTGCCATTTAATTGGTCAATACAAAAATTTGAATATTTTATAAACAAATTTATACTCTAGCACAATACAAACATATTAAAAAGTCATCAGTTTGAATACTATTATGCTGACAGGGAGAAAATGAGACATTATATTCATTAGATCTTCCATAGTATGCATCTTAGAAAAGGTATGTCTCTTTTAACTTTAGACATATAATATGATCAGAAACTATCATGTTTAAACTTGATGGATGTTACTAGCATCAGATCATCCTGTAACCTTATATGTGAAAATTCAAATTGTTATTATTATTATTATTATTACTAAGCTTTCATTGTGTTCCAAATGAAACACTAATTATTTATTATTAGTAGTATCACATAATTTCACAGGTATTCAAGAAAAATTGACCACATGCATACTTCTACAGTAAACCCTTCAAAGAAGGGATTTAAGATTTAAGGGATATTAAAAAGACAAGGAGGAGAAGAAAAGGATGAGGGGAGAGGGAATTTGAGGAGGGGTTATTTTTGGGGAAGAAAACATTTTTTTTCTGTTTCATTCTATTACCAGGTCTGTCTGGCTGGCTGGCTGTCTTTCAATCTGTCTGTCTGTATGTCTATCTTTGTATCTATCTATCTATCTATCTATCTATCTATCTATCTATCTATCTATCATAAGAATAGTGTACCTTGAAAAGTGGTATTCTTAAATTTGAACTATTTATAAAATGTACTTATTTATTTATTTGCTTTTGATAACTGGGTAAGTGCACTAAACAGACACCTGCCTATTTTCAGGCATGACCTGGAAGAGTATTCAACAATTACAGAGTTATGGATAGCAACAAGGAATTACAATAAATTGATCTGGTGAATACGTTAGAGTCAGGGAACAAAGGAAAGATACATAGTTGTTGAGGATTCACAAAACAGTTGACATATTGCAAGTAACATAAGTATTAACTAGTTGACTTGAGGTTGCATACAGACAAGAAAGGTTATGCTTAAGGCATTGTATACATTAAGTTAAGAAAGGAAAAGTGCAGCCATAAACTCCGGAGAAAAGGTTTCAAAAAGGACGGTGCTGCTAACACAAACCTGAACCTGAGCAGAGAACCATGGGATTGCAAGTTGAAATACATTGTTCCTTAGTTTAAAATACAAGACTGCAATACTAGGGTTTGATCAGCAGGTGGTAAAAGTGGTTAGGAACTTCAAAAATTTAATATCAGAATGCAAGATAACCAGCAAGCAGTCACTGATGAACAATACACCCCCACAAATACACACTTCATAAAGAATATAAAACCACCCACAAACTTTATTTTTTCTTGACCAGGAAAGTGGGCTTGGAAAAGTGTCATACTTGTATCCTTATTTGGGTTGGGGAAGGGAATAGAGATGCAAACTGTAGATATAAGTCACAGTTACATGCAAAGTGGGGAAGTCACAGTGTAGGCCCTTTATGAGAGGAGCTGCTTTCAAAGAGTTGGTTCTGACTATATTCACAAAGCCGACTGTGCCCAAAACAAGGGTTGCTAACATCCAGACCCACAAGCATCCAGGAAGTAGAGTTAAAAGTGATGCATGTTTGTAAGTATGGATGTAAGGCTGGTTTTGCAATGAGATTTGTAAAGCAATATACTCAAACACATAATTCACAAACAGCTGTGTCTAGGGATGGGTGAAGTTAATCTTCCATTTGTCGAAGTCTGGCAAAATAATGATTTCCCTTCCACAAAATTTCATGAAATTTCCATGAAAAGTTTTGAAAATGTAGTCCAAATTGTAATTGCTGTTATTTCCATTTAATTTAAAAAGTATTTATCAACAGTGCACCATAGTTGGCAGGGTGTATTTACTGATGATCATGACAAACTATGATGAATAAGCTTGGCCCTAAAGAATGTCTACAATTGTTACTGAATATTGTGTTTTTTATTTTGTGACACATGGCTGTTATTCATATATGTATTTTAATGTAAATTGCATTTTTGTGTCTCTGTACTTGTCCAAAGTGTAAACAATCAAGTTGCTTATCTGATTTTAAGTATAAAAAAATAAAACAAACACTGTGCTCTAGCCTTTCTTCTTGCAGTATGCCAGCTAATCTTCAGAGCTCACTGACTAAATTACTTATTGAAGTACATGCACGTGTAGCATTGTTTATGTACAATGCAACCTGCTAACTCTTTAATAACTCTGTGGATAACAATGTATATTTTATCATTTGATAACAGTAACACCAAATGATACTATGCATTACAAATAGTTGCAACTGAGGCCATTGTAACAGATGTATTTGGATATCTGTAGTCATGTTAGAGCATGATGCTGGGCATTTCTGTAGCAGGAGTGTTGGAGGAGGATAGCTGGACTATAATGCTAGTGCATATATGCAGATCAACCTGCCTGCAGTACAAATCAAATGAATGTGATCAATAGCCACCCCGATTTGAACTGAAGTTCTACAAAGAAGAAGGGAGTATGATTATTTATCTATGTAATTTTGTTGACTGGGTAGGCCCACTGGGACTGCAAAAATCCCTTTCTCAGAGGCAATCCAGGATTAGTAACAGAGAGAACAGCAAGATGAGGCACATACAATATCAATTGGCAAAGCACATACAATATCAATTGGTAAGTTACAGAAGGTACAGTGACACAAATGAATCGGCTCACATAGTGTAGGTAAATAAATGTACATGTATCAGCTCCACATGGTGAAGAAAGATACAATCACTAAATATAATAAGGCAGAATTCTATTCAGAAAGAATGGCTAGGCTAAAACAATAAATCCTAGACAAAAGAAAACCCAGTGGGTGTCATGGCCAGAGGGACAAACAGACATAAGGTGGGAGGGCCCATCAATTTCGGCAGTTGCATAGCTTACACTCCAGTAGGAGGGCAATTAAAAGGAGAGTGAATGGATTTTAACTATAATAAGGAGAGGTACAGTAACTAGTACAGAGGTCTCTAGTGGCAGGAGTTAGATGCATGGGTCCACCAAGAGAAGGGCAGCTGGGCAGAGTAGCAAAAGATATAGTTGATCACTAGCTGAATCAAGAAAGCATTCTGGGACAAAGTACAAAAAAAAGAATGCATTCTGGAATAATTCTCACTTGAAAGGAGGGTGCACAGTATGAGAATCACTCCCTAAACAATTGACTGGTCTGAGCATGAAACACACATGGAAATCTAGAACTTAGAGGAACTCACAGAGACCTTGTGAGGGAAGAAAATTACCAGGGAACCAAGAAGGAGAAATTCTGGCTATTCCAAAGGAATGGGTCCTTCAGAAAAAGGAGCAGGTGGCTTTTTTTTGAAGTGAGCTTGTCTGTGAAAAACAAGGAGGAAATCCATGTGACGAGTAGGTCCATAGAGTCCATCTGGTCAAGCTTAGGGAAAAAAGTAGGAGGGTAACATAGTGCCCCTGAAGAAGTGTCACGGCTTGCACATGAAGCTCTGGGGTTCATTCCACTGACTCCAGCAAGCAGCGTTTGGACTTCAATAAACTCCTTTTTTTGACTGTTACTGTTTGACCTGCACTTTTTTGATTAGTTAAATTGGACCCTATTCACTACCGCGGGAGGGGGTATGTGCAAATGGCAAATATCCCCCTCCGTGCAGCTCTGCACCCATGGGAGATCCTTGCGGGGACTGCATTCACTAACACCGGCCCTGCCTGGCTCCCTTATGTGGCCCCAACCCTGTCGCACAGGTTTGCGGGGGTGGGCAGGCATGGAACTGCAGACCCGGCCAGGTAGCCAACCAGCTGCCCATCCAGGGACACTCACTGGATCCCTTGTGCCTGTTGACCATCATGTTTTTGACAGGCGCATACATGCCTGCAGTTCTGAGGGGTGGAGGATCCCCAAATGACAGTCCCCCAGCCCTCACATTGTGCCCCAATGACAGGAGGTGGCCACAGTGACTGGTCCATAAACCCCCACCATCACTGCCGTGACCAAGGGTGGCACCCCAGGGGGGCATGTAACACTTACGGCTGCCCTTCAGAAGGCATTGCTACTGTCCCCTGTGCAAGGCATCCATGCCATCACGAATAGTGCAGAGCGAGGACATGCCCCCTGCAATTGTCCCCAGCCCACCCCCACACAGAGCTGTGTATTCGGTCGGTGTGCCTGCCATGTAGGAGGGGCATTGTGGGGACATAAATGGTACACAAGGGTCACAGTGTGTGCCACCAGGTGTGGGTGGGCTATGCGCTGGGGTTACATGGCGTGTATCCCATCTGCATCTTTTGCGAATAGGGCCCAATGTGCTATACCTGAACCTCAGAATGCAAGAATTTGTGCATTGCTCTTAGTGCTTTTTCCTTTTGCAGCCAATGAGTGGTCTGTGTGCATATGGTCTCTGTGCTCCTCAGACAAAATAGTCCCCTAGAAAGGAACTACAAGAATGCAAACAGCTGAGCACAGCTTAAATGGATTCAGTGCTGATAAGGGCTTTGTGAAAGTTAAATTTCACAAGTGGAATGCTAGTAGTATTACCTATTATACATCCAAGACTTTTGAGCAAATAATGCCAGTTAGTAATTTCTAAAATTAAAATAAATTTAAACTAGTAAACCACACGTATCCAGCTTTATTACATTTCGGGATTTATTTACATTGGCTATGCTTGCAAAATTTTGGGTGTGTACCTGCAATAGCAGCAGAGCTACAATTATCTAAATATTTGAAAATGTTCACACAATTTACAAATAATTAAACTGTGAAATTATGAACTCCTTTAAATTACAATTTAAACAACCAACTACCTCCATATTTAGCAGCTTCAAAGATTCTTTTAAGAAAGTACACATATAAATATTCAATTATCTAGCCCCAAATGTGGCTTTAAACATAAATAATAAATTGCCACATTTTGAGCCCCATTAGTTCCATACCCATCATCTAAATGTCAAGAAACTTGGCATCCCTTTATAGACTTTTCCAAAACATTATCATGTAAAATTTCAGGTCTCTAGCTATACAGTAGTAGTTATCAAGTCATGCTCAATTATCGAATTTCAGAAAATTCCACATTTTGAGCAATTTCAAAACATTCACAGAATTCCATTGAAATTCTGTGAAGGCAGAATTTTTACTTATTTTGCCCAGCCCTAACTGTGGCTGGTATTCTAAGTATGAAATGGAGATAGCTGGTGCGTTACAAAAAGATGGTCTAAACAGGCTAGTGGACACCTTCATTGACAAAAAATAACACTGCATAAGGTACTGGGAACAGAGAATAGCATACAGGAGGGGAAGGAAGACAAGTTGTCATTTCCAAATGTCAGTGCAAGCCAGAGCCTGCACTAAGAGAACTACAGGCAACTGTGCTGGGTTCAATATGGCATCATTGGTTTACACTCACAAGATATGTGTCCCAAAGGACCTTTTGTGCAATACCCCCTATCTTCACTTGTCCATTGGAGGAGGGAGCTAAGAATGCAATGCAAATAAGACATGAGTAAAGGAGCACTTTATAGCATGATACTGCACATTACAGGGTCTGAGCATCTGCATACCTACAGAGTGAAAATCTGTACTCTCAGACCACCATAGTAGAAAACTAACCCAGGGACACTTGAAATAAACCACCACATGGGTGAATAGTGCATGACAAACCTTTATTGGTGGTGCACCTCTTCCTGGGTCCATTCTGGCCTGTTTTGGATATAGTTGTCTCCTGTTTTGTTATGTCCACAATTGTGGATGTACAGTAGTTTATGAATACAATACAAGTCAGTGGATGAACAAATCAGAGACTAAGTTCCATTCTGGACACAGCATTCCTTGCTTGCATCACATTTTTGTGAGTTCTGCCCTCAAGACTGAACCAACTTAAGCTGTTGGTTTTACATGTTTATTACCATAACTAGCAATCTACAAGTAAAAACTATGCTCTTTGACAGGGAGTAACAAACAAGAATGAATTTTAAAAGCTCAGAATAGTAAATCAATCCAAAAAGATATGTGAACCAGCCCATCGGCACAGTGGTATGGCTACCACTCACATTGCCAGCAACCCATTTTCTAGAGTGAGCGTGGGCCATCAGTGCAGACTAGGGAGGGAGCATTGAGTATTCCTGGGACAGCTCTCCTCCATTGGAGAGTGGGGGGACAGTCCCTGCTTCTCACCCCATGACTGCCACCCGATGGAAGACAGGTGGTAGCAACAGCAAGTGCAGCAACAAGGGGCAGGGCTGCTGGCAGATGCTAGCACACCGGTGTGCTGATTATGATGTGTGGTTGCATGCGAATCACTGCATGCCAGTGCCCTAGGAAGAAAACTGTGGTTGAAAATGCCCCAGCCTGATCTGGCAACCCCTGTAGTCACAGCATTTCTGACTTTCCAGGTCATCCACCTGCACTGGTCCTGGTCCTGTGCAAGTGGTAGTTAACTGGTAAGTCCAAGACATAGTTTTTGACTGGCTGGGGGGTGCTGCAAGGATCAGAGAATGGCAGGAGGTAAACAACGGGTGGAAAAACAGAAGACAACAGAAAAAATATGTATGTCCCAGTCCAGTGTCACTGGTGGTAATGTCTTGTCACACCATACTGCCCCTGGGTGACATCATTAGGTGTTACAGTCTGGGTTTTCACTGCTATGCAGATGATACCCAGCTGCAAATGGCCTTTGCCCCCTGGACATCTGACACTGTGGAGGTGCTAAATAAATGCCTGTCTGAGATCCAGGACTGGATGTCCTCTCATTGGTTGAGGCTTAACTCAGACAAGATGGAGGTACTAGTGATTGAGCCTGGTCGTCAGCAGGATGTGGTTGCCACCTGAGTAGGAACAGAGTTGTTCCTGGGTGCCACCTCACTGGTGGTAGCCACTAAGGTGCACAATCTGGGCATCACCTTAGATGACGGTTTGACACTTGATGCTTAGATGTCTTCCATCATCTGGAGTGTTTTTTACCACTTAAGGAATGTCTCCCAGATTAAAAGTTATTCTCACCTAATGACCTGCCCTCACTGGTACATGCTTTTGTTACATCCAGGCTCAATTACTGTAACACTCTATACTTCAGGGTCAGTGGAGGTAACCTCTGTCAACTGCAGCTAGTGGAGAATGTGGTGGCCAGGTTGTTGATGGACCTTTTGAGATCTGCTCATATAACCCCATTCATGCATGAACTGCACTGGCTGCCTGTCAGGTGGAGGATTTCCTTCAAGGTGGGCTTACTCACCTATACGGCCCTATACAGCTCAGGCCCCTGGCTATCTGGTTGACCTCCTGACACCTGTCCGTTGGTGTGCTCACTCTGCTCCTCCATGTAGGACCTCCTGATGATTCCAAGGGTGTGGCTTAAGACATCAGAAGACCGTGCCTTTGAGGTTGTGAGGCCAGTCCTTTGGAAGTCCCTGCCAGGGTCACTAAGGGAGGCTTCTTCCATGGAGATTCTTAAGTGGGGCCTCATGGCACACCTATTCAAGCAGGCATTTGATGCCTACTGAATTTTAAGGGTTTTTTTAGAGTTTTATTATTTATTGTTTATTATTTATTATATGTCTAATAGTTAACTGACTCTGATTTTAAACTGCTGCAAACTGTTTGTAAATTGTTGCACCTCTTTGTGAAGTGCCCAGAGCCTCCAGAATTGGACACTAAAGAAATCAGTTTTTACTCACTTACCATATAGGAGTAGGCTCATGGCACAATCTCAACATCCATCCCCAGGCTAGAGGAGTTTCAGATACGCTGTGGAGGCAACACTCCAATATTTAGGGAAATATTTTACCATTTCATTCCAAAAAGACCCTCTTGGGCAGACAGCTATGAATTGGTCTCACATTTAGGGTGACAATGAGACGTCAGCCCTGTCTCCAACAAAGTCAGGTAGTTAGGGTGACTGAGCTGAAGGAGGCAAATGGGGCTGAAAATGACATGAAATGGGTTGGCCAGGCTAGATGATGCCCATATCTCCCCCATGCCTGCATGGCCTGTGCCCATGTATTATCTAGTGGAAGTTGGGCCGGTTTCAATGGTGATGCAATAGGGATGATCACTGGATTAATAGCTGGAAGGATGAAGGGAGCATCACTGCAGTGTCAGGGTATGAGAAGGTATGCACTGAATGGAAAGTAAGCCAGAACCTCTAGGGGGATTAACTTCCATATGAGGGTCTGTTCACAAGAAGGGGTTGCCAATGATGTCACCTAGTTTAAACCCTTATTTTCAGAAAATTCTATTTAGCAACTGCATTAATAATGTATGCTTTTTATAGAAGGGCATATCCATAGATAGATTACATAGCTTCAAAGCCCTAGCTGTAGTCATTAGTTTAGTTTTTAGCTGGCCATCTAGGAAAAGACACATTGTTTAGCTGCATATCGTGACATTCAGCATCACAGCATATGCTGCTGATTATATGCAGCCTGTGCCTTACTTGTTTTGAATAAAAATGTCTGTGAAACATTGTGGTGTGTGTCTTTATTTCTTCTGCATGCTTTGGCCCCGATTTAAACACCTGCTGAAAATGTTGTTTGCCTGGACAAATTGCCGTGGCGCATGCAACAAGCGGTGTCCTCTTTATGGACTATGCTAAATATGTCCCACAAATGTTTTCGGTTACATTTCAGTCCCTTATAGCATCCCTGCTGTTAAGCACTGGCAAGTCATTACACTGCTGGCAAGCACTTTCCCCATTCCCGTGGTCTGCACTTGCCAGAAACAAGATTTATGGATGGCACTCCCATTGGTGTCCTTATTCCCTGGATGTGTGTGCACCACCCCCGACCCGACCCATCCAGCTACGGATATCCCAGACACTGAATTGCGCCGTCATTAGCAGACCTGTTCTGTTGGGCTATAAAAGCATGTGCACTGCATGCCTTCAGTCCTTTTCCCTATTTGCACTTCGGTGTTGTGGAAGAGCCGTGTCCTCCCTCGCCTTCCGTGTGCACTGCGCCACAAGGAGTTTTGGGCCTGTTAGCTACTCCACGGTTTGTTGTTCGCTCAGGTGAGTGATTTAATATTATGGGCCCGGAGTACCTTAATTATTAATGCTTCTTGAATCGTTATATTTAAGAGAATCCTCCCCCTTCTTAGCCCTTCATTCATTTTAACTTTAAAATCGCTACGATCAAACGTGGGCGCTGTGTAGGTGATGAGGGTTTTCTCCCTAATGCCTGATGGGCCTGTTCAATAGGTAGTGGCAAGAGATGCTCCTTCAGAATGGAAGTGAGTGTTTGATCACCATCAGCCAGAGATGATAGATCTCCTTTGTCCATTTCTTCAGTGGAGAAAAGGGTTGTTGAGCAGATGAGGAGTGCGCCACTTCTACCGATATCGCTAGTATTTTTGTCAGAGCTTTATATGTGGTGTGCCCTAGAGTCATTCTGTGTGCTCCCTATGATCACCATGCAAGTGCGATGTTTGGTGTGTTGCTCACTGCTACCATTTTAGCTGGTGAGTGTGTGGGTTTATGTCTAATTCTTCTAGTGGTAGCTGGTGGTTCCAATTTTTTACTGCTTGGAAATGGATGTGAGACTTATTGGCATCGTTTTAGCTGGACTTTATTCCTGAATGCAAATCGTTTGGGGGTGGGTTAAAATACATTGCTCCCTGTTGGTTGACTCCATTCTGACTGCACCTAGATGAAGTTGCCCACTATTGCCATTGGGTAGGGTTTACTTCTCCCTGTTGGTTAGTTCCAAACCATTCTGCTAATTCTGTTAACCTGGCTGGCTGGGGTTGATGGTCCAGAGATGCATTTTTCCAGCCTGCGTAAGGTGAAACGCTTTTTGTTTGCCTCGAGGCATGTGTTTTTTTTTAAATTACAGTGAGATGCTGGGGGTTTAAAGCTGCCTTGTGATGATATGTTTGACTCAAGGCCTGTGGTTGGGGGGCCCATGAGATGCATTTTTCCAGACCTGTGTAAGGGGAAGGGGGTGATGGTGGAGGAAGGGTGAGGGCTGAGAAGCATGCCTGGAAATAAGCATTGTCTGGGGCTTGTGCTGAAATTTGTGATTGCTGTTTTTTTTTTTTTGCCTCCAGGCATGTGGTTGGTTGGGGGGGCCCAGGAGATGCATTTTTTCCAGGCCTGCTTAGGGCTCGGCCATCTTAGAGTGCCATGTGCTCTCTTGGATTGGGGTGGGGGTTGGGTTGGGGTGAAGGGTGTAGGCCGAGAAGCACTCCTGGAAAGATGCATCATCTGGGGCTGTTGTGTTGACGCTTAATGCCGAATTTTGTGATTGTGCCTTGTGATGATATGAGGACCTTTTAGTTTTTTTTTTAATTTAAAGTGAGACTCTGGGGGTTTAAAGCGCACAGGCAATACTGCTTTCCAGGTGTGCTTGTTCACAGAGGTCCTCTCAGCCATCTTGAGCACCATGGCTCGGTAAGTGTTGGATAAGCACACCTGGAACGCTAAATTCTGTGCTGAACTGTGATTGCTGGCTTTTTGTTTGACTTGAGGCCTGTGGTTGGGGGGGCCCAAGAGATGCATTTTTCCAGGCCTGTGTAAGATGAGGGGGTGGGGGTGGAGAAAGGGTGAGGGCTGAGAAGCATGCCTGGAAATATGCATCATCTGGGGCTTGTGCTGAAATTTGTGATTGCTGGGGTTTTTTTTTTGCCTCGAGGCATGTGGTTGGGGGGGGCCCAGGAGATGCATTTTTTTCCAGGTCTGCTTAGGGCTCGGCCATCTTAGGAGTGCCATGTGCTCTCTTGGATTGGGGTGGGGGCTTGGGTTGGGTGGAAGGGTGTAGGCCGAGAAGCACTCCTTGAAAGATGCATCGTCTGGGGCTGTTGTGTTGACACTTAATGCCGAATTTTGTGATTGCTGCCTTGTGATGATATGTGGACCTTTTATTTATTTATTTTTTATTATTTAAAGTGAGACACTGGGGGTTTAAAGCACACAGGCAATACTGCTTTCCAGGTGTACTTGTTCACAGAGGCCCTCTCAGCCATCTTGAGCACCATGTCTCGGTAAGTGTTGGATAAGCACACCTGGAATGCTAAATTCTGTGTTGAACTGTGATTGCTGGCTTTTTGTTTGACTCGAGGCCTGTGGTTGGGGGGGCAGGGGATGCATTTTTCCAAGCCTGTGTAAGGGGAGGGGGGTGGGGGTGGAGGAAGGGTGAGGGCTGAGAAGCATGCCTGGAAATATGCATCATCTGGGGCTTGTGTGTTGAAATGATGCTTTGTCTGGATTATTCATGCTGAATTATTTTGTGATGGCTTTTGTTTAAAGTGAGACCTTCATGTCCCTAGTGCACCCTACCGGCTTCCCCCCGCCACTAACCAACAACCCCACATTGCTGCCTTTCCCCATTAACCAGACATATCACTTCATTGGACGCGCACAGCATTCATCTAACCCTCCACCAGCACTACAACACTGTTTTCCTCACTTCTATTTTGTTTGCAAGGCAAGTGCAGGTGGGCCTCCATTTTGTTTGCAAGGCAAGTGCAGGCGGGCCTCCATTTTGTTTGCAAGGCAAGTGCAGGCGGGCCTCCATTTTGTTTACAAGGCAAGTGCAGGCGGGCCTCCATTTTGTTTGCAAGGCAAGTGCAGGCGGGCCTCCATTTTGTTTGCAAGGAAAGTGCTGCTCTATTCTACCTCTTGCGGCATCACCATGTGTGCTGCTCTACTCTACCTTGTGTGGCGTCACCATGTGTGATGCTCTACTCTACCTCATGCGGCGTCACCATGTGTGCTGCTCTACTCTACCTCTTGCGGTGTCACCATGTGTGCTGCTCTACTCTACCTTGTGTGGTGTCACCATGTGTGCTGCTCTACCTACCTCGTGTGGTGCTACTATTTTGCCCTGTGCCCTCCTCGTTGTTTTATGTGAGTGAATTTTTTTAATATATTCTGTGTTTTTTTTATTATGGCATCATTTCTTTTTTAATCTTGAATAGTTTTGGAAAGAAAAAGATGGATCAAAGTGAAATAAGAAGACGTCAAACACCATATGTGTCTGCTGCTGACTTGCTTTGTGGGGCTTTGAAGAATTGTTCTGTACCACTCACAGTAAAAGAAAGAAGTCGGCGTTACAGGAATAACTTAAGAAAGGATCCACAACACATCCAGGAGTATAAAGAAAAAGCAAAAGGGCGTGAATGGAAGCACAGAGAGAAAATGACCGAAGAACAACGAACACTTGCTAGAGAGAAAAGTCGGTTGCGAATGCAGGAAGCCAGGAAAAGGAAGAGGGACATGACACCAGATACTGTAAACCCTTCTGTAACTAAAACAACTAAACAAACAGCAGAACAGAAAAGAGAATATTGGAGAGAGAGAAAAAGAGAACAACGCATGACGATGACCTCACAAAAACGCAGAAGAATCAATGAAAAACAGCGACAAGGATACCATGAAGTAAAGAAGATGCGGACCACCAATTCTTTGACCACAGTCAGTAACACCACAAACTCTATGGAAATGCAAGTGAGCATACCATCCAGCACAACGGAAACACAAATGGGAACACCCTTCATTACCAGTACTACCATGACATTGATTGCTTTGGATGAAAGCACAACACCAGTGATGGACCCAAGATCAGAAAGCGCAATTAGAAAGGCTGTGCAGAGAGCATGTGAAGGGCTGCCCAGGTCCCCAACCAGGTTTTCTGCAACAATCTCAAAAGTTATCTCCTTGGCCACCCCAAAAAAACAGGCTGCCCTCTCAAGGTTCGGATGTCGCACCAAACTGGACAATAAGTTAGTGGAAGTCCTTCAACAAAAATTGCATTTGTTTAAACAGTGCAACAGGAAGGCAGACAAAGAACTGAAAAAAGAATTCATCGGCATATTTCTCATTCTGAAAAAGTACCACTTACTATGAAGAGCAAGCACGTGCCTGAGGATCAGTTGGAGAAGAATGATGAGGGTATCGAAGAGCGTGCACGTGAAGAGGAGCACTAGGCACAAGTTGGGAATATCTGAGGAGCTACAGAAGAAAGTAGATGATTTTTTCAATATATCAGCAACACCGCTTCCACATAAGAAGGCATTTTCTAAGCGAACCGGAAAAGCAAGATCATTCTTAGACAAAACTCTGAAAAGGCTACACCAAGAATTCCATGAGCAGAACCCAGATGAGAAAATTGGAATAACTAAATTCAGCAGTCTCTGTCCTGATAATATTAAACTCGCACAGGATCAAAAACTGGACCAGTGTCTATGCGAGTATTGCACCAATGGGAAACTAAAACTGTTAAGAATAAAGCGATTTGTCGAGCAGAAAAAAATGGAGTGCACAATTTCCAATATTTATGAAGCAGTAGAGCTGACAATGTGCCCAAAGAAGGAAGGTGAGAAATTCTTTAAAAAGTCCTGCATTGAAAAAAATTTGCAAAATGTGTAGCACTTCTGCTATTGACAAATCACTGGAAGAACTTTTACAGGCACATGGAACTGAGGAGGTGAAATGGCAACAGTGGGACAGTGTGACCATTTCCAGGGTCAGAAATGGATCAGAAAGTAAACAAACAAGAAAAGTCATGAAGAGAAAAGTGGCCACATTTCGATGTCTGCTTGAAGTCTTGAAGGAGGACCTCCAGTTTTTGGGTCGACATCTACACGTAGCATCCTGGCAACAACACCAATTCAAATCACTCAACGATAACCTTCCCGACAGTTGGGTATTGATGGTTCTAGATTTTGCAGAGAACTACACATGCAAGTACTAGGATGAAATTCAGTCATACCACTGGCACCATGAGCAAGCAACTGTTCACCCTGTAGTGACATACTACAGGTGTGAAAGATGTACAGACTTAGTTACAGAGTCACTTGTCTTCATATCTAGTGATCTCAAACATGACCACCATGCAGTTCTGCATTTCATGAACATGTCCAATTCCTACCTCAGAAACATCCGTGGCATCAGTATTGAGAGACAGGTATGCTTTACTGATGGGTGTGGGAGTCAGTACAAATCAAAATGGACCTTCCAGAACATATCATTGTCTCCATCACTACATGGAATCCCAATAGAACGTGCATTTTTTGGATCCAGGCATGGAAAAGGACCCTCGGATGGTGAGAGTGCGGTGGTGAAGTCACGTGCAAGCCTAGCTGTGCAGTCCCAGCAGGCTATCATTTCAAATGCTGCACACCTCTTTCAGTACTGTAAGAGGAATTTAACAAAGGAGCCTGCCATCGAAGGTTGCACTCATTACCACAGAATATTCTTCTGGGTCGGTGATGGAAAAATTAGCAGAAATTCGGGACCAGAACTAAAAACAATAGCTGGCACACAAAAGGTTCAGAGTGTCTGACCAGCGGCGGATGGTGTTGAAGTCCGAGACTACAGCTGTTTCTGTGGGCCATGCAGAAAGAAGGATGGTCACTATGAAAATGAAAGATATGTCAACGGATGGAAGAAAAGGAGGATTATTCAGACTGCACCTGGCTATGTGTCTTCAGTGAAGGAAAAAGAATCTTCAGGGCCCCCTACATTGCCTATTCTGGTCTCCAGCGCAATCATTCACACACCCTCTCCTCCTTCAGATATTAAGAATCCTGGGCCCACTACATTGCCATTTCCTGTCTACAATGCAATCACCAGCACACCCACTCCCGCTTCTGATATCACACCTCCAGTGATGACCAGTGCGTCTACTGTTGTGAACCAGATTAGTGAACATGCTGCCGCGTCGACAGATTCTGCAGCCCGCACAACAACCAAATCTGTTTCCAGCACAGCCAGTACAACAGCCAATACATCTGTTGCCAGCGCATCTACCAGAAAACAAAAGAACTATGACCACATACAGACAACCCAGTTTTATGCCATCTATTACTCTAACACATTTTACATTGGACAAGTAATATCATTTGATGAAATGAAACAAGAATTCGAATATGAAGTTTTGCAATGGAGCAGGGATGGCAAATTCTGTTGGCCATGGCATCCAGACATTGATGTCATAAAGGGAAGATGACTTTTTTATGGACCAGTAACAGTGCAAGGACAAGGAAAATTCGACATATGACCAGATGACTTAAAAACCATTGTCAAGAAACATGAAAAACTGCAACAACATTGGAATTAACACATAATTTGAAGTAAGTATTATCTTAACATTTCTGAATGAAAAATCCAATTGAGCATGACTGAAGACTCAAAACTCATGTGGAAGCACAGAGTTACGGAGTAGAATACCAATCAAGACTACCTGACTGCCCACATCACGCAGACTTGTTTATGTCGTTTTTTTATCAAATAAATACATGGCAGTGACCATTTCTCTGCAGTGCTTGGTGTGTGTCTCTGTTTGTTTGGGCAGAACCTGGGGAACAGGGCAACACAGCATAAGACAATGGAAAAATAACAATACTTGAATAGAAGATTTTAGGGGTTGGTGGAACTGCACCTTGGAACACTTCAAAATGGTCAAACGTAAATATGTTAGTTATGCAATGTTTGGTGTTAAATGGTTTTAATATTATAAAGATAAGATGCTGAGAAGAACACTGTTTTGGTGTACAATGTTGCATGCACCACACTCTTTTGGTGTCCAATGTTGCACGCGCCACACTGTTTCGTGTCCAATGTTGCACGTGCCACACTGTTTGGTGTCCCTTGTTGCACGCACCACAATGAGTGGCTTTTATCTCAAGTTTCTGTTAGGCAGTTATCTCACTACATAGTTACTTTTTCAACTTTGGGTAAGAGTGTTCAGAAAAGCTTATCAAAATTATTCTACTGTGAGGTTGAAAAAATTACCTCTATGTCACACTTTGGTACCCCTTTCTTATGAACAGACCCATGACTGAAAAAATAATTATATTTCCAAAACAACAGCACTATTTTCATAATAGATACTGTAATGTCCTCCTGCCTAGTAATCAAATGTGCATATATCAAGGTTCTTCCTTTTATTGTCACTCTGCATATCAACTAGCTTGCTAGTGTCCCAACAGGTTGTACTACAGATCTAAATGTAGGAAGGAAGGTGCAGACTTGGAACAAATGGAGAATAAGGAGCAAATTAGTCAAATATACCTCTCACAGCTGACACAGACAATAAATATCATTACTGAGAGGTGTATCTGACTACTTGAATCAAGGGTAGAAGTGTAAACATTTTATTGGCCCTGTAACTTTGCTATGCCACACCAATTGGCATGCAAATTAACAATTTAACACTCAATATTTTTAAATTTGAACTCTATAGCAAGTCATAGCTTACTTTCATGCTAATATATGTTTTGGGCAAGTAGCTAGGCAATTTAACTTCCACCCAAAGAATTCAGTTGAAATTATTATTCTGTTTCTGCAAAATATTAAGAAATTTCTGCAAACCCTTGGCAATGTTTGCAAAATTTTTAATTTCAGGTAATTCTATCTTATTTTAAAACAATGTGTACAAATACAGCACTACCACATGTACTATGCCCAAAGTCCTCTGCATCATAGACATGTATATGAAGCTAAATATCCCTATCTCTAAATAGCCATGATTTATAAGCAGTCAATTATTCAGAAATCTTTAAATGAAATGTTGCATGTACTTAAACTGCACAATTTAAACAGCTATCTTTAAAAATAGAGAACACAATGTCACCTATTTAGGTGATGTACTGCAGGTTTATAGAACCCAAAAAACAGGCCTCTAATGTCTTCCTTAAGGAATAGCCAAGGTACAGTATAAGCAGCCAACATTTGCAAAATAACATCAGAAACTGAAGTTAAGCATAAGGAGGTTTGCCTGTTTTTAAAGGCAGGCCTCTGACCAATAGGATTGCTCTAGGGCATTGCATAAGGAAGATGGATTGGGGTGGTGGTTGGGGAAGCAGAAAGGGGAGGGGTTGTGCTATGAAAGATGAAGCTGGAGGCATGCTATTCAAGAAAGAGAGATGAATTGGGATGACCTCACAAAAGGGGGTAGAGCCGCATTGACATCATGATGAGGTGGACATAGAGGGTTGGCTAAGGAAAGAGAGAAAGGGGTGAGCATTTAGCGTTTAAAAGTGGCAAGCAAGAGAGAAAGAGCCTCACAATTTTGCTTTTTGGAAACTTTTACTAGGAAGCACATCAGTTTGACAATTGATATAGTTTTTTCCAATGACTGAGTCCAGTGAGACTGGTTTGCAGTTCTATAGCATTTTGTTTGGTGAGATTGTTGTTAAAAAGGATAAGTAAACACACACACACACACACACACACACACACACACACACACACACAGAGCGTTATTAGGTAATATTGCAGAGATAGCTTACAAGAGCACATATCAGGATAGTAAATTAAGGAGTTCTTATGCATTTTATATAAAATTGTGCAGGCTGTATCGAGAAAATGTAGTATAGCTCTTTTAAAATGTTTGGCTATGCAGCTACCACAGATAGTTCTTGTTTAACTGTTTAAGAGCAGTGTTTTCATTTTCATTTAAATTGTATTGTTAACAAAGGAAGGAAGGTTGCTAAGAGCTGTTAGTTTTTGAAAGAGAGTGATGGTAACTGGCTGCATGGTTTAGGAAGCATTTTTCTGGATCTTCATATGGGTGCTGTTTGCATGGTGAAAAGGTAGATAGACATGAACCATGGTTTGAAAACATTCAAAACATGTGAGGAACACCGCAGTTGTTTGCATGTGTTCATGCTTCTGCATTGTGGCCCTCTTTTGAGCCATTTTAGTTTTTGGGTTCTGCCCCTCAGACAATGCTACGGGATGAGCAGAATTAAGTTGGTCCCGCTCCAGCTGTGCTGGACAGAATAGCAGGAATGGGCCACTGATAGCTTTCAGTAGAGGTGTTTTTAAATAAATAAACAAGCAAAGTGGGAGACGGGGGGTGGAGTGGTCCAGTCTCCGAGAGAAGCAAAGAGTTTGGAAAGGAAAATAAATGGAGTGTGGGCAAGCTGTGCAGCCATTGCTTTAAGAAAGTGGCAAAGAGTGGGCCAGAAATATGGAGGCCGACTTGTGAGGATGTTTTCCGGCCACTTGGGGGATACTATGGAGCTGGGATTTGTTTGTTTTGGCCGCAAGGGGTGTGCAGCTTTTTCAAAACTTTCAGAGTTTTTTTCTCTCCTACTAGGTCCCATTAGTCAGGGTGGTGATTGCAGGAGGGAGCCAAGTGGATGACAGCTGCCATTAGAAGGGTAGGCCCATAGCCATGTGGCAGCCACCATTTTAGGTGACTTTATCCAGCCACATGGTGGCTGCCATTTTAAAGACAGCAGGCGACCCACTAGGCGGCCATCGTTTTAGATAAGGCAGGTCCACGCTACAAATGGAGGACTGTTTTTGCCATCACTCAAATTGAAATATTAAGCAATTTAGTACATTCATCCCTGTTTAAAAAAAATGGATTCATCGCAAAATGTTGCAGGCCATTTTCATGGTACTTTTATATACAGTGGGCAATGCATGGATGAACAGGGAGATGAATAGAGAGAAAGGGAAAGGCATGGGAAATAATAAAAAAAAGAGGAAAACAGAAATAAAAGGCAGCACACAGACTACCGATCCATCACCTTTGATAGTATATTTCATACCTTGTTTATAAATAGAGCACTCCTAAAAAGGTTCGGCCAATTCAAGATATACTAAAAGGCACAGGACATCCAACGGACAATGCGTAACCATGAATACTGATGCAAAGGTGAAAATGCAAGGGACATAATAAAAGATTCATATAAAGGTTATAAAAAAAAACAAGATCAAAGAAAAGGATAAGTATGAGCAAGGTACCAGATTGGGTCTTAAAAAAAAAAACACCCCAGGCTATGTGACCTACAGCAGTTAGGCAAGGGGTGGGACAAAAAGTCAATTTGCAACTGTTATAAAAGAAAAAATAAATGGGGACAAAGGGGGACTGCATAGGAACAAAGGGGAACTGTATAAGAACTGTTGGCTACAAATATTAGCAGTTTTCCTGTGATTATTTTTCAGCTTCTCAGGTGGTGATAAAGACAGCATGGCTCCCAGGAAAAGCAAGGTCATTTATTGTATTGTATTTTATTTTATTTTATTTATTTATTTATTTATTTATTTCAGATTAGGATTATTACCTTTGAGCCAAGGGCTCATTTACAAAAGCTCCAAGTCAGAGGAAGTACATGACATCGCATGCTACTTACAATACAATACAGTTGAAGACACAGTATACAACAGATTAACATCAGTATGATAAGTGCAGTTATAACACAAACAAGTTTAGAAGGACAGCAAATGAGAAATACTGGACTTACACTTGCGGAATAGACAATGAGAAGCAACACTATGAGAGTGCGGTATATACTTAGGAGATAATAGGGGGTAACCCACTACAGGGGGCTCCCAAATCAGTTAGGGGGCAGTTAGGTGCAGCCAGGCATGGCTTTGTCTGGGAGAGGGGTAGGGGTAGGTGGAGGAGGGGTGGGAGAGGAAGGATAGGTGGTGGAAAGAGGCGGAGAGGGAGGTGGGAAGTGTTTGTTGGAGGAGGGAGGAGATTGGTAGGAGAGAGGGAGATGTGGGGGGTGGGGAAGGGTGGTCAATTGAGCAGAGGCATGGAAGGGAGAGGAAGGAGAGAGAATTTAGAAGGGCTTAGGAAGGACTGGGGAAAGGACCTAATAGTTGGCAGTCATAGGCTAGTGGTAACATTGACAGTCGTGTATATTTGCAAGGTGAAATCGTAGCCCTATTTTAAATTGGTTGAGCCCTGTACAATTGACAAAGAGGATGATTCCAGAGCCATTATGGAGCTGGTCGAAAAGGCAAAATGGGTAGGGATAAAGGCTTAAGATTTGAGTTCTAGCAAAGGGAAAGAAGACCTTTTGTAAAAGAAAATAAAAAATATAGAGGCTGGAAGAGTTGAAGGACCATTCACTGCACCCCCTTTGATTGACTTAAGGGTATCCCCTTTGGGTTTGGTACCAAAGAAGCAGGTGGGGGTATTTTGATTATGATATTACCTCTCCTACCCAGAAGGGGATTTGGTGAATGATCACATTCATGAAGAGGACAGTAGGGTCACATGTGCCATGCTGGAAGAAGCAGTACCTTTGAGAAGAGTGACTCCAGGGGCATGGTTAGCAAAAACTAATAATGAGGCAGCTTTCAGGTTACTGCCATTAAGGACTAAAGATTGGGATTTGTTAGGTTTTCAGGAAGGGGGCAGTACTATTTCGACAAAGCAATGCCAATGGGTTGCTCCATTGCATGTGCTACATTTGAAATGTTTAGCACCTGGCTGCAATGGGTATTTCAGGAAAAATATGAGTTTAGGTCAGTTATCCATTATTTAGATATTTCCTCCTAATTGGGGAAGGCAGGGAAGAGACGGAAAGGATGCTAAGCAGTTTTGGGAAGATGTGTCAATAATTTTTTTTTATTTATTTTTTGTTTACCGGGTAGGTGCACTAGTCATAGGGATGACTATTTTCAGGCACGAATTTGGGAGTGCCTCTGGCAGCAGACAAGATGGAAGGCCTATGGCCGGTGAATTGAGTTCTTAGGGATAGAGACAGGTATGGAAGGGGGGTCATTCAGGTTGCCTGATTCCAAAGTTGAAAAACTGAAGATTTTGGTTGACTCAGTCAAATGACACAGGAGAGTTCAGTTGTAGCAGGTGCAGCAACTCCATCCTGGGGCACCTACCTTTTGCCTGTAGAGCTATTGAACCAGGACGTACCTTTACACATTGCCTGGCCAGGGCCACCAGAGGTGCCTCCAGGCCACACCATAAGGTGGACATTTCCAAGGGTATAAGGCAGGATTTGGAGGATTTGGAGATTTGGGAGTCATTTCTAAGGGAATATAATGGGAAAACCTTTTGGCAGAAAGACTGAGTATTCAACACTGACCTTTATACGAACAACAAACATATGAAATTGTCAGCAGATAAAGACCCACAGGTTTATCAAGGCTGCCCAATTGGGCAGCTCTTAGTTTCATATTACTACAGCTGCCCCAACCCCACCCAAATCCCTCCCTTTTTTCCCTTTCCTGGTCTTTCTCCCCTTGTGTTCTTGTCTGTATTAATCCTGCCCTTGACTCTATCCCAACCCTGCTTAAAGCTATCCACTGTCCTCAGTTTGATTAACCAGCAGTGTGTTCCATCTTGTCACCACTATCTCTGTAAAGTAGTGCCTCCTCATCTCCCTCCTGAACCTTCCCCTTCCAACTCCAGACTGTGCCCCTTAGTGACCCTTCTCCCCTTTAATCAGAACAATCCTCCCTCTCTGACTCTATTTATGCCTTTCAAATACTTAAAGGTGTCTATCATGTCCCCTCTTTCCCTTCTCTTTCTTCCAGCAAATACATGTTGAGTTCTCTCAATCTCTCCTCATACAGTAACTCCCCTAGTCCCATGATCATTTTTGTAGCCCTGCGCTGCACCCCTTCCAGTAATCTCACATCCTTTTTGAGGTATGGGCACTAGTACTGCACACAGTACTCCATGTGTGGCCTCACCAGTGATCGATACAAATACAGGATGACCTCCTCCTTTCTGGCGATGATCCTTCTGACAATGCACCCCAGCATCCTAATTACCCTCAGTTGTATACTGACGCATCATGGAGTTTAAGTATGGGAGCCTATTTTCGGGGCAAGTGGTTCTCGGAAACATGGCCAGCAGAATGGAAAAAAGCTGGGCATTACAAGAGAAGAGATGTAGTGAAATAAAATGTTGCTGGCAAAATTACAGTGAAATCAGCAATTTTGCCATGCGAAACATTTTGCAAAATTCTGCCATTCCACAAAATTTTTTGCAGGTTGTAAAGTTACGAAATTTCACCTGTGAAAAGTGAGATTTTGCCGTGAAATGCAAAGTTTTGCTGAAAATGTGAAATTTCACCTGTGAAAGGCAACATTTTGCCTTTCTGTGGCCAAAATTTCACATTTTGCAGGTGAAATTTCACCTTCCGAGGGTGAAATTTCACATTTCACACCCATGAAATATTTCACGAAATGTGTGAATTTCATGAAATAATTTGCATAATGAAATTGCACAGTTTCACACATGTCTATACAAGAGACATCACTTTCTTTCTTTTTTTCCATACAGATTTTTATGGTATTTTTTTTTTGTCTTTTTCTCCCTCATCCTAGCCCCTACCTTGGATGTGTGCGCACATGTGGAGGCATGCGCAAGCTGCATCTCAAGGTGCCTTCCCTTTGTGTCACCCCTGCCACCTATGCTAACCACTATACTTCCACCCGGTGGCAGCGGGACTACGGGGGAGAGGCGACCACTCCCAGGAGAGGAGAGGAGAGGAGAGCTGCCTTCTGGCTTGCTTGAGATATTTTTCCCATGTGGGTTTCCACCTTAGTTTGAGGGGAGGAGCTGAGAAATCATAAGGTCACATTTTGGTGTGACAATAAAACGGTAGTCAAGATCTTGAACAAAAGTGGGGCGATGTCTGAGACTGTAATGAGGGTAATGCGGCAGCTAGTGCTACAGGGTCTAATATTGAACATGTCATTTAGGGCCAGGCATATAGACCAGGTGAATAATCTAATAGCTGACATCCTCTCCCATCTGCAGTTGGACAGGTTTCGCACCATTGTGTCAGAGGTAGACAGCAGGCAACTCCAGTACCGACATACATATGGGAGATTGGTTGGAAGGTGATGGATTGCTATTTTTCAACTCTTGGTCATCCAGGACTTTAACAGCCTATGAAGAGTCCTGGAGGGTATCCCAGGCCTTCAGGGAGAATTATGACTTTGAGGTATGTGAGGCAGTGACAGAAGACCAAATGGCAAAATTCATGATACTGGGTTGGAAAAGGCGAACTGCACATACAGCCATGGGGGTACATTTGGTGGCTATAGGGCTAGTTTGTAGTCTAAAAGGTTGGGGGGACCTGGAAAAAGGCAATCTGGTTAGGAGGATGATGCAGGGTTGGCTGAAAATAGCAGACTAGGTACCAGACAGCAGGCAGCCAATAACTGAGGCAGTGCTAGGGAAGCTGTTGAGAGTTCTGCCAAAGATATGCCAGTCTAGTAATGAGGCAGCCCTATTCTGGGCAGTATAAACAACCTCGTATCATGGGGATTTCAGGGTTAGTGAGGCAGTGGACAATGGGAAGGGAAATGAGGAAGGGAGATGGGGAAGGTGGTTTGAGATGGGGGGATATAACATGGAGGACCGAGGAAATCGGCCTGATGCTTAGAAGATCAAAAACAGACCAGGTGGGAAAAGGGGTCAGCATTTTTTAAGAAAGCCTCAAACAGGTGCATTATGCCAGGTGACTGCATTGTTGGCATATGCTGCAGTATGACCAGGGGGCAGGGAACCTTTGTTCATACATGGAGATGGTACGTGGGTGACTAGCATGCAGTTAGTTGCCATATTGAAGAAGGAGCTGGAATTTCTGGGGGAAGATCCACAGGGTTACTCATCCCACTCCTTCCGGATAGGCACCGCATCTGAGATCACTGCACAGGGAGGGACAAGTGAGGATGTTAAAAAGAAAGGCCAGTGGACCTCTAGTTGTTTTTGGAGATATGTGCGGAATATTAAAAAATGAAGTACTAAGTGCAACTCTCTTTAATTTCCATTACAGGAGAAGATGGTGGAATAAGTGCATGATGGTTTAAAAAAAATTTTTAAATGGGAGTGGGTTAGATAAACTGTAGAAGGGGTTAGATAAGGGGTTGGTAATATAATGGCAGAAACTAATATGTCTATTTTTACCCAACAGGTCAAAAATGGAGGTTAGAAGTCTGGATCTATGGGCACTCCTTTCTATTTTGGGCAGAGAAAAGGTCATCCAGATGTCTTAGGGGTTGCCAGTTATATCAGGAACTGGTCCAGATTAAGTTGACCTGGACAGGAGTACGGGGAATGCGTTGGGCCCAGCTGCTGCCACTCCTTCACGAGATGAGGGCTGAAAACACAAAACTGAATATGGTCATAATTTATCTGGGAGGAAATGACCTGGGGGCCACACCATGGCTGGACATTTTCTATCCAATAAAAGAGGACATTGAGAAGATAAAGGAGTGGTGGCCTAATGTCACCCTCATATGGTTAGAGATGGTCCCTAGGAGGGTGTGGTGCCATGCGCTCAGCCACAAGGCCACTGAAAATGCAAGGAGGTTGATGAATCAGAGGGTAGGCACCCTGTTCATGGCATCTGGAGGTAGGGTCATAAAAAGGGGGATAGAAGAAAGTCTAGACGAGTACTATAGAGGGGATGGGGTTCACCTCTCAGGCATGGGTGTAGATATGTTTAATTCTGAAATAGAGGACACACTAGAACCATGGCTAAAAGAGAGACAAGAAAGCTAAAAAAAAAGGGGGGATACCTAAGGGGGGAAGCCCACCATCCTGCAAAAGTGGGAGGTGGGCTAGTGGAAAAAAAAAGGGAGGGGGAGGTGGGGAGGACAATCTGACCCAGAGGGCTGCTGAACAACACAGGATAGGAGAGGGGTACGGGTGTATACACGTACCCAACCAGAGAAAGAAGAGAGCTGCCCCCAGATGTACACCTGGGTGGAGAAGATAATGAAAAGTGTTGTTTTTTATAAATATTGTATAATGATGGATATAATTATATAAAATATGATAAAGAAATATTTTGGATATGAATTTATAAAAAGGATTGCATTAAAATAATTGCCAACTGAGCACCCACACAACAGTAGTCTGTGTTTTTATTGGAGGGGATCTGGGGACAAGGAGTTTTGCCTGTTTATAAAGACAAGCCCATTTGTCAACAGGCCCCTGACCAATAGGATGGCTCTAGGGCATTGCATAAGGAAGACTGATAAGAGGGTGGGGTGGGGTTAAGCAGGATAGGAAGGGGTTTGCTAAGAAAGATGAAGCTGGAGGCATGCTAATCAGAAAGAGAGATGAATCAGGATGACCTCACAAAAGGGGTGGAGCTGCATTGACATCATGATGAGGTGGATATAGAGGATTGCCAAAATAAAAGAGAGGGGGTGAGTATTTTGGGTTCAAGAGAGAAGGAGCCTCACAATTTTGCTTTCTGTAAGCTTTCCCACACACCCAGCCCAAGAAAAGAAGGGGGGATAAGAAGGATAATCATGGCAGGGGTGAGTCAGACTGCTGAAGGTGGACAGTAGGGCTGGTAGGACTGCTGAAGGTGGACAGCAGGAAAAAAATGGGGGGGAGAAAAAGAAAGGGAAGGGGGTAC
This sequence comes from Neoceratodus forsteri, assembly GCA_016271365.2. Lineage (NCBI taxonomy): Eukaryota > Metazoa > Chordata > Ceratodontiformes > Ceratodontidae > Neoceratodus > Neoceratodus forsteri. The sequence continues at coordinate 1,201,471,174 of CM028131.1, read as the reverse complement.
AGGTGTACACATGTACCCAACCAGAGAAGGAACAGAGCGGCCCACAGATTTGTGCCTGGGGAAAAAGATAATGAAAATTGTTGTTGTTGTTTATACTGTAAATATTGTATAATGACGGATATAATGATGTAAAATATGATGAAATATTTTGGAGATGGATATATTAAAAGGATTGTGTTAAAATAATTGCCAACTGAACACCACACGACAGTAGTCGGTTTAGTGAAAATTTGGGAATTTTGTGATAATTATGTAGTAGCTATATCCTTAAATATTGCCTAGCCATGCATTTGTCCTCCCATGGAGGTGGAAGAAAAAGACTGGGTAAAGTGGCTATAAGGTAGCATTCATAATGGCCTCTATAGTAAAATAGAGTGACAGTCAGCATTGGTACCTTTGTATCAGTCACTATCTTGAGTAAAGAACCATCGCAAATAGTCAAGGACATCATTTGGCACTTGGCAGTCATCTTGCAGTTTGCCAGCTAGCCAGTAGAGCTCACAAATTATATGGCTTACGAAGACACACGTGCAGCATTTTTTTCTGTGCAGTGCCACCTGCTGACTCTTTAAGAACCCTGTAGATACAATCTATATATTCTTCTTTATCCGGTTCCCCTGTCCTCCGACCCGCTCTACCCACTGCTCCCATGCCCAGGCTTGTGCCCCTGGGCGGGGCCACTGGAGGGGCTTCCCCTCCCAATGGACACTGCTGGCAAACCCTGGCTTACCCCCCAGGTCAGGGCCATGAGAGTGGGACTCCCCCCCCCCAGCAAATGCTGACGGCAGTGGACGGTAGGGTACAGTGGGTCGTCATGCCAGGGGGCTGGGTTTTTTCCATACTTCCTCTCTAGGGAGGGACCATGCAATGGCATCCAGCATTTGCCCTGCCACCCCTAATGTGATGGTCCCAGTCACAGTGGTACCCCCAGCCTCCACCAGGGATTTGAAAAGCACCAGATACTCTTCTCCTCCCTCTCCCCGGAGAAGGAGAGCAGTCCCCAGGATACTCGATCCTTCTCCCCCTGGCCAGCCTTCTGACTCCCAGATCCATTCCTGAACCCGGGTCATTGCCATCCCAAGTGGAAATCCAACCACTGCAATGGCAGGCTGGCTCAGACACAATCTTTGGTCCCAGTGCACTACTGGGGTTGAGTGGCTACATGTGCATATCTGGGGCGCTAAACCACTCAGCACCCTATGTGTCCCCATGCAGGATGCACTAAGTGAAGCATGCAGCACATATGCGCCCCAATCCCCCGACCGCATGAAGAGCAATCTGCTGGGGGTGGGTGAGGGGTGTGCCATCACTATGCACCATTCACCAAGGTGTGTAGTGCTGGCCGAGGGTGTGTGGATGGGTGCACAGGCTACACCAGGGAGAACCCTGCTGTAAGCCTTATACATGCCCCCTGCACCCATAGGAGGAATGGCCACCCACACCCGGAACCATGGCAGCCTTGCTCCCCCCATGTCCACCAAGCACTTCCTGGCCCAGCACACTGGTGTGTGGCCCCTACAAGGCCCCCTCACAGTGACCCAGGGGAGCAGGGGAATTGGCACCAGTATGGTGCCCCTACCAACTGCACTGCCATCCCACACTGACACCAGTCCCTGGGGGCATATGGAGGGGTACAGTTGCCCCCTACCCACCTCCAGGAGCACCACTTTGATGCCCCGTTGCGGTCGAGTCGGCGGCATACCCACCTCTCACCCCAGCATCTGCAGGCCATCAGACATCTGCAGGTGTGCTGCCAACGCACACCCTACTGCACAAGGGATCCAGTGCGGAACCTGGTCCAGGCATCCAATTGGATGCCCAGCCAGACCCTTGACCCCTCCCCCCTGGCCGCACAGCAGAGTCCTGCATGCAAGAGGGTGGGGCCACAGACAGGTAGCCAGTGGTCGTGAATGCCGCTGGTGCACACATGTTCACAGGTGCAGAGCTCCGCAGGTGAGTAACATGCCTTTGGCGTGTATTACCCACCCATTGGTGCATAGCACCCTATATTTTTAGCATTAGAAACAGTAACACCAAAGAACACCAAGCATTACAACTACTTGTGACTTAGGCCATTGTGAGAGAACAATCCAGATCTATCCAAACTGCTAACACACCTACAGTATATTGTAAAACAAAACATTCTAAATTGCAAAACAGTGGTGGCTGAAGCACTAATACTGTACTGAAGTATTTAAGCTCTTTTTTCCTTCTAATCCTTACCTAGCAGCATTAAATCGGTTCCTGCTTTGCTGGGCAAGCATCAGAGAACATAATAAAAGGCCGTCAATTTTTTCAGAGGTGATGGTCACTTATTATTTGTCATAATAACCAGCCACATATTACACAAGCATGCGCTGAAACCCAGGGAGCAGCTGTGCTCAAGATTCGCTTAGAGCACAGCATTCTCTCATTCAGCGGGCCTTTGTTTTGGCCCTTTCGAACTTCTGACTAAGCAGATCTCAATAAATAATGTGTTTAAACATGGACTAACTGCAAACAAAAATGTTATACCTTGCTAATCAGGAACAGAGATATGCAAAGTTGACAAAATTCACTTTGCGAATTATTTATTTATTTATTAGTACAGCGGTTTGGGAAGACCTTTGAGCCAGAGGCTCATTTACAAAGGTACCTTGTCACATAAAGGTAGGTCACATTACAACAGCATGTAAACAATAACGGGTACAGAAACAATGGGTGGTACATCAAGTGAAACAATAGCGAGTGATAAACAGAAAGTGTCATCCAGCAATCAACATACAGTAGTCATAAGCAGCTTTCAGATGGCCTTGTCATATTGTTTATCCCTGCTAAAAACTAGTGGCAAGTGCAGCTACGAATACTGATTAGGTGATTTCGTAGGGAGGTTTTGAAGCAGGATATAGAAGGGGCATAGGAGATGGATGGGGGCAAGGTGTTGAACCAGAAGGGGGCTCTATAGCCGTAGGCTCGTTGACCGTGCGGATCCTAGCCCTAGGGATCAATAGGGTGGTTATGTCAGTGGAACGGGTGTGCACTTGTGAGCTAGCACATTGTGCGGTGGCCATCAGACCTGGTGGGGATAGCCCAAGAAGGTTTTTTTTCGTTATGATACAGGTCTGATATTTGAGCCGTTCATCAAGGTCAAGCAATACAGCTTTCTCATATAACTGACAGGTGTGAGTTAGCCTGGGGGCACCTGTGATTAGCCTGCAAGCTTTATTCAGTAAGGTGTGAATTTTGTTGAGAGCTGTCTGATCAGCAGAGCCATACACAGGCAACCCATAATCCACTAGTGACAGTATGGATTAGGTGACCGCGAGTCAAAGGGCCTCGGGGGGAGACACTTTTTGTGCCGGTATAGTATGCCTAGTCTGATATTCGCTGCTGTGGCAAGGGCTGAGATGTGGCCATGGAAGGAGAGGAAGGAGTCAAAGTGGATTCCAAGGTATTTATAGGAGTAGACTTGCTCAAGCATAAGTTTGGAGCTTGAGTGTATCTGGAGCTGAAAGTTGCAAAACTTGTTTTGTGGGTGAGCAAAGACCATAGTTTTAGTTTTTTTGAGATTTATAACCAGCCTACGCTCCTTGAACCAACCCTCAGCTTTATTAAAGGATATTTGCAGGGAGTCCTGGAGTGCGATAGGGTTACGATCAGTGGCAAAGATGATGGCGTCATCCGCATACAAGAGTATATTACCACTACAGGAGCCCGGGAGGGAGTTAAGGTAAAGGGAGAAGAGTAGGGGTCCAAGAATGGAGCCCTGGGGGACACCGGAAAGGATGGTACGTATGCCAGAGAGAGCCCCCCCCCAATTTTTATGTGCTGTGAGCGGGCTGACAGATAGCTAGCGCACCAGGAGATAGGCCCATCGGCAAAGCCAGAGTAACTGAGGGCATCTAGAAGGAGGGGATGGGAGATGGTGTCGAATGCTTTCGAAAGGTCTACAAACACAGCCACAGCCAAGGAGCTGTGGTCCAGGGAGGAGTGGAGAAAGTTAGAGAATTCTAGGAGGGCAATTAATCCATGAATTCTGTGGAATTCGCAAAAATGTGAATTTGCAAAATTCATGAAATCCGCAGATCATGAAGTGCAGAAATTCATCATGAAGTGCAAAGTTTTGACCATGAATTCTACACTTCATGAGTGAAATTCCACACTTCGCAGCGAATTTCCACAGAAAAAAATGGTGAAATCAGATCCATAAATTTTTAGCAAAGGAGCAAAACTTCATGGATTGGTCTGAGGAGGCGAATTTCCCGACTTTATCGGAACTTTGCAGTTGAATTTAAACTTTACTGCATCTTTAGTCAGGAAACTGCAAGTGGTCAGATAAATGTGATTTTGATTGCAAGCCGAAAGTGGTCACGTTTAATCGTTTATCACTGAGTAAAATAAAAAGTGATAAAAATAAATTTTTTTGGGGGGGTAGCAGACTAACTGCTTTATTTTGAAAGATAAAGTTGCAGTCCTTGATATGAAGAGCTGAGGTGAACTCAGAAGGCAGACTCCTACACAGATCAGAACTCTCATGCCTGCCTTCAGCTGGGGGGGGGGGATTGATGGACAGAAATTACAAAGAATTATACAGTGGTTACTTTTAAGTAGCCAATCAGGTTGCCTGGCTGCACCTCAAAGCCATTGTAAATCCTACTATAGCCAAAGCAAGAGGTACCAGCCAGCCAGAGTCTCGTGCCCACCTGCAAACAAATCACTCTGAACCATTTTCGCAACCCATGGAACTGCCATCTTGACCACTGCTAAATTCTGAAGCGCTACTAGCGAAAAAAGAGAAAAGCACCATGTAAACAAGTTTTGAGTTAATCAACCCTACCGAAATAGAAGAAATATTCCAGCTGCTAGAATCACAAGAAGTGGTTATCTACATGAATATCCCCAGAAAAGCAGTGCTTCATATTTAAAATGTGCAGTTACACATATCACAGTCTCACTCGAAAAATACAAGAAACCCCAATGCTTCTCATAAGTCACACTTGAATCGCCACTAAACCGCAGTCCCAGCACTGTATATATCGTTTGATATAAATGTCAAAGTTACCTCCAAACAGTACCACTTTCAATTATCTTCACCCTCCGGTCCCAGGACTGCCGAAGACAGGGACCATAGGGCAGTCATAGCAGGGCTCTGTAGTTCAAGAGTGCAGCCATTACCTCTCACGCACACCGAGCTTCCGGTCAGACATGCTGCTGCCCCTGATGACCACCATTTGATCCCCGCAACTGCAACAAACATTACAAAAAATGCTGGAAAATGCAAGCATATGAAACATTATTACCGGACAGAAACCAGGACATCCTACTAACTGCAAAACCCAAACCGGAACCACTTAAACAGCTTGTTGTTTCCATTTCCCATCAACTGGCAAAAGTAAATCACAAACACATTAATTTAAAAAAACACTGTGACATGCTGCCTGCCTGTTTGTATCACTCACATTTGCATAAAAAAATGCAGCTCTGTATCCCCGTTCCCAAGGTTGAATACTAATAAAAAAAAAAAAATGTCACATCCTGATTCGACACCAGGGCTAATAGTAGTAACAGCGCTGACACCCAGGCTGCCTGTCTCTCTCCCCTTCATACCTCACTCTGCCACTGCTTCTCTTTGTCACATACAAACATCTCCATAATGCCTCTTAGCTATGTCCCTTACATAAAAAATGAATAAAGTAACATTGTTCGCTGTCAACATATGTTTCAGTTGGGGACGAGGTGTATCCTCAATATTCTGCTTAGCAACAAAGAACTATATTCTGTGGCATAATGATAAATGCTAAAGAAAATATTTAAACTGCCAAAAAAATTGTATTTACCCTTATTGTTTGTTAAAACGAATACAGGGGAACGTTGTATAATTGCAATAAACCACTCAAGGGTGTGGGTTATGCTGGTATTTACCACGGTTGTCAAGGATTTGACTACTCGGCCTGTTGTAAATCCTAGCATAACCCACACCCTGGAGTGGTTTATTGCTTAAATAACCATGGGGTGGGGTGCAAAACTTGAATTTAATAGACACTGTCAGTAAGTGATGCTTTCTTCAACCCCTTGAGGTTCACTCTTGGTGTTTATGTAGCATAACACACACTGAGTGTTTATTAAATTTGCATAATGCACTCTACCCCATGCATTATTTTCTATATAGTAACCTAATCCAGATAAATATCTTTGGTCTATATTAACTTGAGGCCATGGTAACTGCATCACCTTTAGATAACATTAACTTTTGGGCCAGATTTTTAAAGGGCTGAGAATGACACAAGACCTGGGTGCACTGAACAAATGGTGCATGGGGTTTGTGGCATTGTTCTTCTTGTTGACCGGGATTTTCTATCCCATGAACCAATTGTCAAAAGTTAGACCAAGTTGTCCTGGTCTAGCTTGCAGAAAATCCTGGGTTCCCTTTTTTTTTTAATCTAAGATCGTTTTTCTATGCCTTTTACAGACTAGACAGGGGCTACAACCCTCCCTCCCTCAGAGGGGTACATCCTCTGGCCCCACTGACTGCTCTCAGGCAGCCATCCTGGGTTCCCCCAAAGCCCCCCTGTGGTGAGACCAGGATGAGGAATGCCCCCTCCCAGAGAACAGCAATCCAGAAACTGGTTCAGCACAGATGAGAGCAACATCATGGGTCCTGTCCGGTCCTGGGTTTTCCTCCTCCATTTTCTCCTGTACCCATGCCTGTGCAGTGGGTGGGGCGGCTGTCTTCACCTCTGCAGAGGCAGCCTATCACCCTGGACATTGGTCAACCCCATAGCTTGTGTCTGCACTGACACCCAGTTGTCGTTTGGTGTCAGTCAATAACGCACAGCGCTATCCCCCCTTCCCTGAAGAAGGAGAGCAGTCCACTGGATGCTCAATCCTTTCCTCCCTAGTCAACCCCCAAATGACCTGAGTCTGTTCCTGAACCCGGGTCGCTGGTGTGGCATGAGGTGTGGTGTCCAGCACCTCGATCCTCAGCACGACCAGGCCAGACTTGGGTTCCCTTTTTGTGGGGTTTGTAACAAATATTTGGTGCAAACTGTCATAAAGCAGATAAAGTGCTGTAACTGTGCCCAACCTCCACTCCCCGCTGCGGTTCACTTTTTTTTTTTTTCTATCAATTACAGAATGCTTTTCGTTAAAGTTTATGAATGAAACTTACATTGTTTCAGCATACTGCCTCTGGTTAAATTTTTTTTATATCTAAATAACAACAAATACATTTTGTTCTTTGCTTCTGAGTAGCCATTTGGTTGGCCATTGGGTTCTGGTGTCCTGAATGATATTGCAGAACTGAAGTGACAGAGGCAAAAAATGCAGAATAAAAAGTCAGAAGCTTCTTTTTTGAGGTCTGCTATTATTGTCTTTGAACTTTATGTTAAGTCGCTCAGTTTCAAACTATAATAATGAATTTTTGATGTGCTCGTGGTCAGGGAGAGTTTACTGGACAGAAGTTCTGAAGGCAACTTACAGTGCTTTCTTCCCTGTGAAAATGTGAGTTAAAGTGACTTGAGTTCAGGAGAAAACCTAGCCAGTATTGCACTGGCAGTGCTAAAAGAAAACATCCGGTTCTGGCCCGATGTGGTGGAAACTCAAAGAGACTCCATTGACTAAGGGGAATTCAGCAGATGGATGGACAGACCAGGACAGGAATCTATGAACAGCTTATGGAGATGGCTTGATTGAAGGTGAGCCAAACAAACTGTACCAAGTGTTCATGAATAGGGGTATGCGAAAAAAAAATTCCACTGGCAGAATTTCAGTGAAAGTCAGATATTCGCTTCCTCAAAAGTTCGAAAATCATTTCTCCAACTTTCACGGAAATTCTGCTGAAAACTGCAGAATAAATGTAAGAAATGCAGGTTAATGTTTTAAACTGGGGGAAAAAACTCTGCAGAACTGATAACTGTCAGTGTTCAGTTCTTCAGTTTACATACAATGTGATATGTCCAACTTGCTTAAGAGGGAGATTTGGGTCAAATTAGGAGGGAGACTGGCCTGCCAACTTGCTTAAGAGGGAGACTTGGGTCAAATTAGGAGGGAGATTGGCCTGCTAGTAGGGAGATGCCATTACGTCATGAGTTTGTCCTTAAATGGCATAAAAAAAATAAGAAAAAAGTCATTACAAAAATGTTATGTATTTCAGTTTGTCAAGAATAAGCACTAAAATGAATAAACAACTAGTTGTATGAAGTTATCAGATACATTGTTCATCACAGATTTAATTTTTATGTGTCTTTATCTGCCCAAAAAACATGGATATTTTGGACAGAATTTTACTTAAGCAGGAGATTTTGTTTCCCAGGAGGGAGTTCAGTCAAAAAAAACAGGAGTCTCCTGGGTAAAGAGGGAGATATCACATGTATGAGTTTATGTATTAAACTGCAGGAAAAAAACGCAAACGTAATGCAAGAGACTTTTTTCCACACGTCATGTAAAAAGTCTGTAGTTCGTAATTAAATGCCACAGTACTAGGTGGAAATCCACAGTTATTTGGCGAAAGTTTAGAATTCCACCACAGGCAAAAAGTGGAAAATTCTGCAAAGTTTGCAAAATTTCATGGAACTTCTGCAACAGTGGAAATCTGCACTTTCGCCCATCCCTATTCATCAATGAACTAAAGGTAAAAAATTCACCTATAAAAGGTATGCTAATGTTGCCTAAGGGCACTTCGTTTCTATTGTATGCTTGCTATATTTACTACACTCAGGTTGAGCAATGCTGTTCTTGTATTTTTTAGGTAAAGGCCTGAAGTTTTATTAAGCCAACCTGGGATACTATAAAGACTGCAATTACAAGGATGCAGCATGACAAATATCCATGGGTTTTAAATTTGTACTTGAAATAGCAAATGGAAACACGGTTTTATAAAGGTGTGCTGCAAAATGGAATTTTGGAGCTGTAGACTGATCACTTGAAAATGAAGCAAGTAAGAAGGTTAAAGCCTATAAAGTTTATATGGCACATTCTAGCTTTTTTCAGAATCTCATAACTTGTGTTGGGATACATGCAACAGAGTATTGGTGGCCTCAGTCCCCTGAAATAATTTAATACAGAATGGTGTTAAGTACCGTCTTGTCTTTTTTTTTATTTAAAGTTTATTGAAAAAGTTTTAAAATTTTACACCACAACATACAATGGCGGACATACCTAACCATGAACATGATACATTAGACAAGTGATAACCTGAGTCAGCCCCCAACTACCACCCCCACTCCCGCCCTCCCTCCTGCCCATATTGAGCACAAATAATCCATCTGAGAAAGCGTCTTGACACAATTCAAGTGCCGATTTAGTGAGCTGGGCACAAAAGAGCCTAATAGCAGGGTTGACCTTATTATAGAGAGTATAAGGTATATAAGGGGTCCCAGATTTTCTTGAATTTCTCCATTCTATTATTAAGACTGGCAATGGCCCCTTCCGTGCTAAAATTTGCCAGAAGCTTGGACAACCATTCATTATAGAGAATCTTTCTCTGGTCGGTCCAGTGTCTTAATACAAGCTTCTTCACCGACATAGCTATTAAAGTTATATGATACTTATGAACTCAGACTTTGACCTTGGATAGATCCCCCATAATACATATTGCAGGTGTAAACAATTCTTTAAGCCCCAACAAGGGATCCACCGACTGCTTGATAGTAGACCAGAGAGGAGATACTTTGGAACAAAACCAGAATACATGAGGAATCGTACCTTCTTCCAGCAAGCACCTGGAGCAAGTCGGGACGGGCTTTAAGCCCAGTTTAAATAACCATGAAGGTGAATAGTATGCGTTGTGCAGGATATACAATTGCATTAATTTAAAAAATACAAAATCACACATGCCTACACAATGCAAAGCATCATGGGCTGCATATGTAAATCACCACAGAACGTTGTGCTGGTTCAACTTTAAGCAGAATTGCATGGTGCAGAAAGGCCTCTCACACAGTTTACAAAGGGTGCTAACAGATGACATAGACACATGTTTCATCCTACCAGGATTCATCAGTATGCCTCGTCTGTTTGACACCCCAGTGGAATGGACCAGCTACCCTAAGACAGTGTGTCTTGGATATGTTGTGGCAAACCCATTAAAATAAAAAAACTATTTAAAAGAAAAAGAACCTCTGTGTACAAACACTGAGGCAAGGGTTACCCCAAAGGGCATTTGGCTTGGAAGCTAAGTTTCAAGAAAATACAAAATCACACATGCCCACATAATGCAAAGCATCATGGGCTGCATATGCAAATCACCACAGAATGTTATGCTGGTTCAACTTTAAGCAGAATTACATGGTGCCGAAAGGTCTCTCACACAGTTTGCATTAATCTAAGCCTGTCTTGAGTCACAAATTGTGACAATTATGCCACAGTTTCTGCCATTCTATGTTATGGTTAGGAAATAAGGAGGCCCAAACCTCTGTGGGCCCGGAAAGGTCAGGGAATTTCCAATCATGGAGAGTACTATAAATTGTCGAGACTGCACCTGGGCGACCACACAATTTTGAAAGTTTTAAACAAAAAGGGATACCCTTCACCACTGGAGGGGCTTTACCCAGGGCTTTCATTAAAGAGTGTCGTAATTGCAGGGTATGAAAATAATATTTACTAGGGATTCCCAAACGAGTAATTACATCTTTGAGTGGGAGCCATTTTCCATTGTCCATAATAAAGTTAAAGACCTGCATGTTTTGTAGACTGGATATTCAATTGGGAGGAATTAATTTACCATCAATTTGAAAGTGGGGATTTCCCAATATGGGTTGATTAGGCTCTCTGCCTGGTTCATACCTAAGATACAGGCAGATCTAGGCATGGACCTTGAGTGAAGTTATAATAGTGGGGTCCATGGCTTTTAAAGGAAGAAGTCTCTGCCTAGCAAATAACAATCCCTCCAGTTTCAGGCCACATGCATGGACTAACGTAATCTCAATTTTAAGCCAGGCAGGGGCAAAGTGTAGATCGTCCCTCGTTAACCATCTTAAATATTTATTAATGTGATTAGCCCAAAAATACAAAGGAAGGAAGGGAAGACGAAGTCCCCCTTTTGCCTTGGGAGCAGTTAATTTATAATAAGCAATCTGTGGGGGTTTATTGTGCCAGATGAATTTTGTAATGAGAGATTGAATTTTAGTGAACCATGACATTGGGAGCCAGATATTGAGCATTGAGAGGGGATAAAAAATCTGGGGAAAAACATTTATTTTAATTAAATTTATTCTGCCCCACAAAGACAGGGGAAGGGAAGACCATCTGTTGAGATCTACAGAGAGCGTGTGAACTATGTGGTCGAGCTTTAAACTGATAATTTGAGCAGGACCCCTGGTTAATTCGATACCCAGGTATCTCAGTGATTCGTACCTCCAACTTAACCCCAAGGCCAGAATATCAGCCTTAAAAACTTTATGATTTAAAGGGAAAACCATGGTTTTACCCACGTTCAGTCTGTAATTTGAAATACTGCTAAACATCTCAATAATCTCTAGCATAGGGGGTAGGGAATCTTTCAGATTTGCCACCTGTAGGAGGAGGTCGTCCGCATAAGCTAACACTTTCATCTCACATGGGTGGATAGGGATCCCCTGTACCTCCGGGTAAGCTATTAATTTATGAATTAATGGTTCCAGATAGATGTTGAACAACAACGGGGACCGGGGCATCCCTGTCTGGTGCCAGACTGTAACATGAACACTTCGGAAAGCACTCCGTTACAAGCCACACGAGCGGAGGGGGAGCGGTATAAAGCCTTGACCAACTCAATGAATTCTACAGAGAAGCCGAAAGCTTTGAGAGTAAGAAACAAATACCACAAGTTAACCCTGTCAAACCCCTTCTCGGCATCCAGCAAAACCAGCACAGCTGGATATGGAGCATCCCTACACACCGAGAAGACATACGACAGGGTGCTCAAGTGGTCGGAGGATAACCTTCCTGGCATGAAGCCGACCTGCTCAGAGCCGATCAGGGTACCAACTACAGTATTAAGGCGGTTTGCCATAATCTTAGTTAAGATTTTTATATCTATATTCATAAAGGAAATGGGTCTATAATTAGTGACCTGGTCGGGGGCCTTCTCTGGTTTCAGTATTGAGACTATAAGAACCTCAAATAAGGAGGTGTCAACAATGTTCCCTGAGATAATCTGTTGGAATAAGGGAAGAAGCTTCAGGATTAAATGGGTCTTGAACTTGTTATAGAAGTTGGTGGAAAAACTGTCCACCCCCGAGACTTTATTCACTGGTAAGTTATCCAGCACCTCAGAAATTTCATCCACAGAAATAGGGACTACCAGGTAATTCTGATGGTCCTCGGACAGTTGAGGTAAATTGGCTCCCTGCAGATAGTTTCGTATGGTCTGTTCCGGAAGGGGGGATGACATGGGACCGTATAAATCTTTATAGTACCAGGTAAATTCTTTTAAAATATCTTCAGGGTGGGTTTTGGAAGTACCATCTACCCTGGAAGTTATTGAGGATATATACCGAGAAGACTCCATTTGCTTAATCCTTAGCGCTAAAAGATGTCCTGCTTTTTCCCCTTGGTTAGTGTAAGATGCTCAGGTTTTTAACATAGCATATTCCACTTTCTCCCTCAAAATTTCGTTATACGCAGCTCTTACTTTGATTAATTCCTGTCTAACAGACTCAGGAGATTGTGGGGAAAGGTTCTTCTCTAGCTCCCTTATTTTAGTCAGTAATTGGGACAGTTTTAGCATAGCCATTTTCTTCCTATGGGTGGACATACTGATTAAGATGCCCCTCATGTGGGCTTTGAAAGCCAGCCATAGAATATCTGGTCTCCCTGTAGGGTTGAAGTTATATTCATAGTATCTTAGGGTATGCTCTTGAATGTGACTAACTGAATCCGGTTCTATGAGCAGTAAATTATTTAACTTCCACCTGGACCCCCTTCTGGGTAATGAGAGTAATGACAGTTGACAAGAAACCAACAAATAATCAGATAGGGGACCTGGTAATATCTCAGCTTCTATCACCCCCGGTAATAAAGAGTGGGACTAAAAGATGTAATCAATTCTGGAGGAAGATTGATGGACCAGGGACGTATAGGTGTACATCGTATCCTGTGGATGCAACACCCTCCAGATATCACAGAGGCCCATCTGATCTGTTAGCTCCCTAAATGTTCTCTGAGCAGGAGATAAGCCCTTTCTCTGGTGAGCAGATTTTTCTACCTCGGGGTCATAAACTAAGTTGAAGTCTCCCTCAATGATCAGGGGTAGAGCGACAAAAGGAAATAAGACCTGTGTTAACTGCGTGAAAAAGGTTGGTGTATCCTGATTCGGGCTGTAAATACTAGCCAAAAGGACCTCCTTATTAAAAAGGAGACCATGCACTAATAAGTATCTTCCTAGGGGATCTTTGACCTCCTTAATTGTCCTGAATGGTGTTCTTTTATGTATAAGGATCACCACCCCTGCACTATGACTTGTCCCACCCGCACCAAAGCATTGGCTAAATTGTTGCCTACATAACTGTGATGCCTCAGGATCTAATAGATGTGACTCTTGGGTATATGCAATGTCAATGCTCAGAAGTTTTAAATGCTTAAGTATATGGCCCTGCTTAATTCTTTTCCGGGCCCCTTTTACATTCCAGGAGGCTATGGTAATATGGTTAGCCATCTTTTCCAGCCAAAAAGATCTGTGACTTTATAACTTAGCCAATCTGTGTAAACCCAAGCCCTTAGGAAATTTGTGTGTAACCCCCTTGTTACCCGGGGTTACTAGAATCCCAGTAAGACCTAGTGGTAGGCAGGGAAGGCAGCTTGTGAAACTCCAGTTAAATGGGTTTCACACTGTCTCACTCTGTTCTCAGTCTCAGCTGAGACTGAGGGATGACATCACAGCAGCTCAGTGTAGGCTCTAGGAGCCTCAGCCCTGACAGAGGGCTACTTTTAGGTAAAAAGGGTGTGTGTCTCCACCAAAAGAGAGACACAGAAGATTACTGAAATGGTGGAGACCACTGTTTTGGGGTCTCAGTGTCCCCTCCCTCCGGGGATGGGGGCAGGAAAAGGTTCCCTGCATATTCCTGGGGCAACCCTCTGGTTCTGCTAGTAATGGAGAAGCTGCCTATTTGTTCCAGAGTTTTTGGGGGGAACAAGAAGACTTGTGAGTCACCTGTGGGGCACCTGCAACCAGAGGGCGAGTGTCTGCTCTTCCTGAAAGGGCCTATGTTTTTCACCCTGGGACTTGTGTGACAATGTGGGGATTGAACTACTGAAATAGTGGGAAGCCTAGAGTAATATTCTTTGCCAACAAGTAAAAGTAGGTTCAAGTCCAGTGCTTATTGGGATCAAAATGATATGTAGAGGAGATGTGACATACGTCTACCCAGGAATCTACATTTGCAAGTTTTCAGTAAAGGAATTGTTTAGTTTCCAGAGAAATGGCCAGGTATGGGCTGTGGGAGCTGGAGGTGGGAGACCCCCATCTTTAGTGACCAGGTCCACCTCTACAGATTTGCTCTGTGGATTTCTACTTTGCCTCAAGCACTTGGTCTGTGATGAGGGAAGTACCCAGACGTGGGATTGGAAGGAAAATTCCCTCTAGGAGTCGAAGGCTCTAGTGTGGTTTGGGGAGCCACAACAGTATAATTGGTTCATTTCCCAAAATGGACCGTGGATCAAGTGGCCGGCAGGGGAGCCGGGCCAGTGGGGAAAACCCAAGTAGTGTAGAAGTCGAGCTGTGTACCCAAAGCTGCATGCAAGTCCGGGCTGTGTGCCTGGTGGGTTCAGAGCCTGAGGGCTGGAAATAGTGATAAAGTGTTCTGTTGTCTCTAATCTGCATTACCAGGAATGTAGCCCCATGGGGGTCCATCTATACTTTATTTGTTGAGCTTGGATGTGAATAAAAGCCACACTGTAAAATCCCATTCCTGGTTCTGGACACTACAGTTATTGCTTCCTGTGTTCGGATTTACTTGGGTGCCCCTGTGCAGAGTAGTCAAACCTAGGTCCCCTCTGCCGAGTAACCTCATCTTCCCTGAACCCAGTCCCCACCAGGTACTGCTGTCAGCTTCAACAGCATGCCACTTGTCATTTTGCTAAAAAGGCAGGGGTGTGGGGTTACATGTGCTCAATACTGGGACCCGCCCCCCAAAAAATAATAAGCAAAACTTATACATCTTCTACCCTCCCTTACCTAGACCACCCCCAACCCTCTCACTTTCTGGAATCCGTTATGCATAGTATCCTGAGCTCACCATTCCCATCCAACTCCCAGTCCCCCAGATCTTAATGAAAACCAAGAGTCTGCCTGCCACAAAACCTTGTGAAAACAGTGCTTCTAACCAGAAAATAGGGAATTATGTAAGCGTAACAATACGGAATACATATCTGGTATAATCGTGGCTCTACTTGTTAAATGAGCCTCCAGCTAGAAACAAAGATAAAAGGTAGGCAGACTGAGTATATAATCAGGGAGAGGCCTAGGAATGTTACATATCCAATTAGGCTGTAAAAACTTATATGAACCCCGATACTCCAGAAAAATAAGCGACTGGGCAACCCCAACAGCTTAAAATTATGATCAGGGAATGCCACAACAAATGCAGCCTGAAAGGAAAGTAACATCGAAAGTAAAGCATTAACGCCCTCTTGTGACATCTGAAGGCATGTTCAGTCTCTGTAACAGACCTACATAACTTGTAACAAACTTTTCTAGAAAATACATGAAACTCAGCGGGCTACACGTAACATGTTTAACTAACAGCCTGCCAGAGCTAACATCCGGAACATTACCCCCTGGTGATGGAGAAAGAAAAACCAAAATTCACACTGAAACTAAACAAGACACAGTAACATTAAACTGCTGTGAAAGAGTCCATCCTGTAGAACAAGCTATCCATAAAGCACCATATCACAGAGACCAACAGGAAATAAGTTCCATCCTAGGGAGAATTATTAATAACATGCAGCAAATTCGCCAGCTTTTCAAACAGTCGCCGAGGATTCCCTCATATGAAAAAGTCCCCAGGTATTGAATTTTCACTGGACATGAAACAAACGCCTCGAGAAAGTTCAGGGTGCAGACATAGTGAGCCGATATCTTCCCTTCAGATCCCACTTATTTATTCAACGAGTGGGAAACAAATCTGGGAAGGCCTTGTGCAGAGCAGATTTAGCACTTTCCAAGTCCTCAAAGGTTGACCAAGCACCTGCTATTAGAACCTGCAACCGTGCAGTGTACCCTATACAAAATCTCACTTTTGCAGCAATTAGCTTGGACACTAAAGGGTGAAATTGGGTTCTCCGTTGCCGCACATTAGCGGGTAAATCTTGAGTGATACTTATTTTTTTCCCCTCCCATGACACTTCCTGCAGCTCTTTAATCTTCCCCATGAAATATTGCTTTTCTTGGAAATTCAAGAATTTTAATATAATGGGTCGGGGATATGTGCCAGGCACAGGCATTGGCCTAAGGGCTCTATGGGCCCGCTCTATAGTGTATGTTGAACCGAAGGGGGAAGGTCCAGCCAGCTTCATAATAAATTTTTGAATGAATAAGATGGCATTCGACCCTTCCTCTTTCTCCGGGATCCCAATTATAACAATATTATTTCTGCTACTCCTCCCCTCTAGATCTTCTATTTTCTGCTCGAGCTTCTTTATTCTTTGGCAGTTATCCACAACTTCAGTGCTTGTGTGTTCAGCTTTTTTCTCCAGGGAAACCGGGCGAGAATCGCTAGCCGCCATTCTAGTGGAGAGGTCCTCTTGTGCTGTGGTGATCTGCTTTACTTCGTTAACCACCGCTTTAAGATCCTCATGAAAAGGCTTCAATTCTTGTAAAAATATTTTGAGGGTAAGAGGAGTTGCATCCACAGTGGGATTAACAGCGACCGCCCCCGTAGTTGGCCTGGTACCTGTCATAGGTAGAGCCCGGGATCTCTTGTTGCCTTTTTCCGGCGTGAAGGGAGGGGTATGTTTTGGCATGGCAGTACATATTTCAGCTTCCATTTCCACCCAATCTGTTGCCCAGAGGTTCTCTATGTTGACTGGAGTCTTTTTGGGGTGCAGCAACGTGCAAGAAACATCAAAATAACCCCGAAAATAGCACTGAGTGACGGGAGTGGAACCGAGAAGCAGCTACTCGGACCTCAGCATCACGTGATCTCCCAAGTACCGTCTTGTCTAATAATAAGGTGGTGAGCTATTCTTGAATCTGAAAATGCTGTTGATCTCTTTGAGAGATCCCCAAGAAACTTGAGGGTGAACTTTGAGACAACTTAAATACAAAAATGTTATCTGCATGATGGATTATGACGGAAATCTATCTGACATTACTATTCTGTGTCATATAATGTTTTTTTTATCAGTGATTTATTAGCAGTCTGGCTTAATTAAGGAAATGTTATTTCAAATTATTGAATAACCCACAGTATATGGGGGGCCTCTAATAGAGACCTGGGGAAAGCACAATGAAAGAGACAAATGGAATTCAGGCATTAAAGTGCTGGCTGCCTTTAAATCCCCATCCCCCATAAATATATTTACATTATAAGCTCCACAAATACTGCCATATAGATCAGCTATCTATGGATCTGTATTTGTATTGTTAGACTTTATTTTTAACTCTTTATTGTAATTTCATTTTAATGTCACCTTTTCAAGATAATTATTAAAGCATTATGATTAATTGAAGCAGACTAATTCCCAGTATCATTATGTAAATTGGAATACTGTTTTGGAAGTATACTGAATTAAAGAAAAGAAGCTGTTCAGCTATCTTTAAAGTGCTTTCTTTTTCAGGTGTTCATTTATGTGGGCTCATAATAGGTTGGGCAAAAAATATCAGGAAGAATTAGAACAAATTAACTTTTATTTTCAGAAGGAGAACATTCTGTTGAGAAGGGCAGAACTATTTTATTAAAATTTCTTGGCTTTTTTTTCGCTAATACTCATGATTAATTCAGTGTTGTCCTTATTAAATCAGCAGTAGTGCAACACAGAGAATTAACTGCTTCTGTTAGTCTATTCTCACTTCAAAAAATACAGACAAGTAAACAGAGAACTCCATTATATAAGCTTAAATTTATAAGGATCTAAAGGCCGATGTACTGACAGCAGCAGGTTGGAAGAGAAAACAAAACAAAACAAAAACCTTTATACAGTAGCTATAATTGCCCTTTCAGCGCACATGTTCCAACCAGTCAGCATCTTCTTTGTAATTCTGGGACACCATTGTTTGGTGTTTAATGACAGACCCAGTACAGATGGCACGGGCACTACACAGCAGCAGCCTTGTATGTGCATGTAATTCTTTTGAAGGTGACCTTCAACTATGCTAAGCAACTCATTGATTTCTTTGGGTAAGATGGGGGCAGGCACTGTGCAATAATATCTGGATTGACATTACAGACAACTTAGCTCTCTGCCTCTTGTGATCCATGTAAACAGGTGATTCTTTATCAGAGACTAGGAACAGGCATAAAAGAATTGCCTAGAATGTTTTCCCTTGACAATCGATTATTAAAAAGTGAGGGTCATATTAAGATTGAGTTGCTATTGTTTGTATTTGTATTTTGTATTCTGTTTACGTTCTCCCATTTACTACGCATTGCTTTCTTTCCTTTCTTTATATGGTGACACCAGATGGTACTGATGTGATAGAACAGTAATATAAGCTTCCTCCTCCTAAAGCTTTGACAAAGGTAACCATGAAGCTGGCAGTGTTCATAATTAATCAGTTTGTGTTATAGTGCCCCAAAGCATAATTTGTTCTCCATATCAGCCAAACAACATTCGAGGCTGCCTTTCTTTATTTGCATTGGTATCACAATCCCAAAAATGTTGACAGTAATGTGATTTATATTTCTGGTCAGTAGTAATGGCAAACATAATTTAGTGTCATAGCTGCTATCATTAAAATATCACCACACCGAGAAAACAGTCTCTCTCTCTCTCTCTTTTAATTGTATGTGACAGTATTTAGTATGCATGAAATGTAGTGGACTGATGATGCTGGAAACTGGAGAACTCTTGTTCCCAGAACAAAATAAGCAGCTCAGACCTCCCCATAGTGCAACTCAGAACTGATCCACAAACAAGATATGTCTGTTTCCATGTTGGGGAAAAAATAAAAGAAGCTTTTGTCTGAACACCATCAGCCAAATGTACCGTACTGCAACAGATGGATGCAATAAGGGTGCAGTACTGCAAAAGATGACAGACAGACAGGCAGGCAGATTGTCTTGCAGACAGACAGATTGATGGACAGACAGGGATGGATGGACGGACAGATAGATAGATAGATAGATAGATAGATAGATAGATAGATAGATAGAGACAGACAAATAGTGAACATGAGAGACGGAGGATTAGACATGCACTGCTTGGATATTATATGCCATGTGCCTTTAAACCCCCCCAAGAAAGTAACATTATAGAATCAAGTTGGCTTCCAAGCCAAATGCCCTTTGGGGTAACCCTTGCCTCAGTGCTTGCGCACAGAGGTTCTTTGTCTTTTAAATAGTTTTTTGTTTTAATTGGGTTCACCACAACATAACCCAGATGGACTATCTTAGGGTAGCTGGTTCATTCCACTGGGGTGTCAGACAGACAAGGCATACTGATGAGTCCTGGTAGGATGAAACATGTGTCTATGTCTTCTGTTGGCACCCTTTTCAAACTGTGTGACAGGTCTTTCAGTACCATGCATTTCTGCTTAAAGTTGAACCAGCATATTATGCTGTGGTGATTTGCATATGCAGTCCATGATGCTTTGCATTGTGGGGTCATGTGTGGTTTTGTGTTTCTTTGAAACTTGACTTCCCAGCCAAATGCCTTTTGGAGTAACCCTTGTCTCAGTGCTTGCGCACAGAGGTTCTTTGTCTTTTAAATATTTTTTTGTTTTAATTGGGTTCACCACAACATAACCCAGCTAGACTATCTTAGGGTAGCTGGTTCATTCCACTGGGGTGTCAGACAGACAGGGCATACTGATGAGTCCTGGTAGAAAGAAACACGTGTCTATGTCTTCTGTTGGCACCCTTTGCAAACTGTGTGAGAGGACTTTTGGCACCATACATTTCTGCTTAAAGTTGAACCAGCATAATATTCTGTGGTGATTTGCATATGCAGCCCATGATGCTTTGCATTGTGGGGTCATGTGTGATTTTGTATATTATAGAATTAATAACCCATACAGTACCCAAAGGTGACTTTTTTTTCATTTATAAAGTGGATGATAAAATAATTATTGCAAAAAAGCATTATATATCTTTTTTTAACTTTTTATTTATCACTATTTTATCAGAATAGTGAAAATAATACTATAATGAAAATTCAATCAAATCCATTACACCTATTTTAAAACTAAACAAAAATCAGTTTAGGGCTCAGTCCACAGAAAGTGTGGGAATATGTTCAAAATGAGAGTATCTTTGACAAGCACCAAGGGACCACGTAGGAAAGGTGCGATACTTAGTCCCATCCTCCTGCCCCTTGCAAGCCTGAATCTCCAAACAATGGCTGTGGGTGGCACCAGGGACATTATGGCCAAGATCAATGGGCATGGATTCCTGAGTTAGCTCTTTTGTGGATGCTGGGAGGCTGTTGACGGAGTATGGTAGCCTGCGTCAATCCTTCACAAGCTGCAATATACTATTTAAAAAGTGTTGGAAAACTGCTGAACTAACCGGCCAGTGCCAGTGACACCCGACCCCCTACATCTGCTCTTCTGGCTGCAGTCTGGTGGTGCAATTGCCAGTCAGACCCTGATAGTGCCATGATGGCTCGGTGGAGAGTGGTGCATAGCTGCTATTCAAGTCTCTAGGATTGTGTAGCATGTGCCCTCTCTGGCTCTGCTTCTAACTCTCCTCCCTGCATGCATCACTGTTCCCTTTGTTCCAGTCTCACTATCACCCTCTTACCTTCACATCATGTTTCCCATTGCTCCTCCCTCATTGGAAAATACTGGTTCACCTCCACCCCCCACCTATCATCTCGTCTCTCCCCCTCTACCGCATCCTCCTACCCCATACATTCTAGAGACTCTGGTTCCTTCTCGATTCCCCACCCTCACTCCAGCACCAGTCTAGCAGCCTTCTCTTACCAACTCTCCTCCTATTCTTAGACACGCACCATTCCTGCTATCCCTAAAATGTTTACTAAAGGCACCCTTCCCCCAACCTGCTCTTGTCTCTCTCCTCTAACTCCTCCCTATCTCTTCTCCCCCTTTCTCCCTCTTCCCTAATGCCTTACTTCTCCTCTCCCCCTTCTCTTCCCCCTGCTGACCTACCCAATCCTCTCTCCCCACTGCTGTCCTTCCCTTTTATCTAATTGCTCCCTTTCACTCCGCTGTCATCCTCTCCTTCATCCAAGGGCCTTGTCTCAATACATTAACCCTCTGATCTCACCCACCTATGAACCCCTTGGAAATCCTTATTTGACTAAGAAATACTTCCTCATGTTACCCCTTGGTCAACCCCCTTTCAACCTTATGTCATGCCCCCTCATTCCCGAACATCTCCTTTTCTGAAAGATACTAACCTCTGGTACCCTATTTATGCTCTTTAGATATTTCTAGGTTTCTATCATCTCTCCCCCCTGTCTTTCCTCTCCTAAAGGGTATACCCACTGAGGTCTCCTAGTCTCTACTCATATGACTTTTTGTGCAGGCTTTGCACCATCTTTGTTGCCCTTCTTTGAACTGCCTCCACCCTATCCATGTCCTTATGGAGATGCAGCCCCAGAACTGGACACAATACTCCAAATGAGTCCTCAACAATGATCTGTACAGTGGCATGACCACCTCTTTTCTTCTGAGGTAACACCTCTCCCTATGCACCCCAGCATCCCACAGGTTCTCCCCACAACCTTGGTACATTGTTAGGCTGTCTTTAGGTCATCAGAGGTGATCATCTCCAAATCCCTTTCCTGCTCAGTGACCATCAGTACCCCCTGCCCCTATTTTGTAATTCTCTCCTGGCTTCTTACACACTAAATGCATGAATTAGCACTTTTTTGCATTGAATCTCAGCTTCCATACTCTAGACCATTCCTCCAGTTTACCTAGGTCCTTCCTCATTTTTTCCAACCATCCCAGAGTGTCCACCCTGTTGCAGATCTTAGATTCATCTGCAAAAAGGCCTACCTTCCTTCCTTTCCCTTCCAAGCCCTCTGCAATGTCACTTATGAAGACATTAAACAGGACTGGCCCCAGAACAGATCCCTGTGGTGCCCCACTGGTCACACTCCTTTCCTCAGATTGTGATCCATTTACCACCACCCCTTCTGTCTCACTCAACCAGTTTGTAACCCTGATTACCACCTTGTGACCGATTCCCAGGCTGCCCAGCTTGTTCACAAGTCTTCTATGTGGAACGGTATCAAAGGCTTTACTGAAATCATGTAGACCACATCCACAGCTACCCCCAGATTCACTTCCCTAGTCACCCAGTCAAAGAAACCAATTAGATTTGTTTGACATGACCATCCCACTGTGAATCCATGCTGTCTTGGAGCCTGTACTCCACTGGATTCAATGTGTTCCACAATCCTTTCTTTAAGTAGTGATTCCTTAGTTTTCCCCACTATTGAGGTGAGGCCGACTGATCTATAGTTTCCAGCCTTCTCCCTGCTCCTATTTTTTGAAGAGGGACTACATCTTCCCTCCTCCAGTCCTCTGGAACCACTCCCTTATCAACTGATTCATTAAACAGGGTTGCCAGTGATGCTGCCAGCACCTCCCATAGTTCCCTTACTATTCAAGAATGTATCCCATCTGATACCATTGCCTTGCCCACTTTCAGTTTTGTGAATTCCTTTTGGAAAATGTAGTGACTGTCGCTGTTTGCAGCAGTCGTTCTGATGTCCGTTGCTGTTTTGACAGGTGGTTTTTGCAGTGCTGTTGTTGGACAGTGAGATATAATACTCACCCTTATCACATAAAATCACCTGGGGGGCAGGGCAGTGGCTGTGCCAGTGGTTGGGTCCTACAGTGGCACAGTGGTGGCTTGGCCAGTGTGATTGTTCTTGGGAGGGAAGAGTGATGGTTGTACCGGTAGTGGGGTCCTGGAATGACACAGCAGTGGCTGTGACAATGGCAATGGGTGGGGCCAGCATGGCTATGGCTGTGGAAGGAAAAGGGGTGGTGGGGTCCCTTCAGTAGATGGGCCAGAAGGGGCAGGCAAGCCCTCCTGGTCCAAGCTGGACTCCGCTTTCCTCCACTCCTCCACAGATGTTTCATCATCATCATCCTGCTCCTTCTCCTCCTCCTCCTCCTTGCTGGAGTCCAATTGGGCTCCAACACAGGCAGGAAGCAGGAGAAGTCACTGCCATGATGGTCCCGGGCAATCATCAGGGATGGTATTCATTACAATGGAGTGTACTGTTGAGAGAAGAGAAAAGAGAGATATTACAGATTAATGTACATATCTGTGTGCTGACCATGGCAGCATGTAGTCCCAGTGTAATGTGTATTGACATCTATGCTGCCTCTGCAGTGCAGTGCCCATACACCCCCATTACCAAACACACCACACACCCACCCCTTCACCAGCATTCACACAGGTGATGACACATGTGGCACAGTAGGGATTTCCCCACTGATGGCCACTGCACCAGTAAACCCATTTATGTGATGCCAGGGAATCAGGTACCTGACAGTAAAGCGAATACAGTGGGCAACCTGGGATATCAGTAGGGGAGGGACCAGGGAGAAGACTATTACACATAAATATGATTCACTAGCTTCATGTATTCCCACTAAATATATCATGGAATGATCAAGGCTTCCTGGTGGGCCTGTTCAATCCTGCAAACAGGTACACCTTTACAGACAGGGCATTCAAAAATGATGTCCATTGTGTGTGGTGTCCCCTGGACCATGCAGGGTACATGCCTGTGCCTACAGTAGGATTGGTACACATACCACAGATCTGTGCAGTACATCCTGAGCCTCCACAATGTGTCTGTCCACCAAGGACCACCAGAACCTTCCCCTCCACACAACACCACCAGTGTATGCAGGTGCACAGACACACACACACACACACACACACACACACATCCACCTATCCACCCACGCAATGTTATGGAGCAAATGTGATTGCTTAAATGGCCGTGCCAGTCTGGCTTGGCTCTGGTAGATACCTTCTGACACACCAGTCATCTTCACAGCTGTTAAGATGCAGGCTATCACCTCCTGTATGGGACATGGGGCACAGCTGTTCTTGGGCCACTGCCTGTGGCCTAGAAGACCTAGCATGCATTGGCAAGGACCTTCTTGGCATACCTCTTATTGTCTGTTAGCCTTTTCTTGACATTGTTCACAGTGTGGGGTCTCCCCTAACATGTTTACAACCTTAGTAATCTCCTCCCAGGCTGTATAGATTTTGGCTCTGCCCCTCCCCCTTTCTGGCTATGAGGCCCTTTCAAATCATATAAGCCTGGGCCAGGGCCATCACCCTTTCCTCTTCCACAGAGCGGGTTAACCTTGTTGACCTGGCAGTGGCCAGGGAGGACCAGCTACTGGGTGAGGGGTCTGAGGCTGACAGACCAAGGTGTAAGGTGTGGACCTCCATAGAGGTACCTGATATGGCACAATGGGATCACACAAACTGATGACCAGTGCAGGCTTCAGTTTCATGACTTTCCCATAGAGAACCATGACAACTGCAGCAGCTGAGGGCGATGGTGAAGAGTGGCACTGTGCCAAGCCCAGGTGAGTTCAGATGGCTGTATGTATGGTTTGTGTTGTATCCTGTGTGCAGTAATGTTTCCATGCTCATTTACCTCTGGGTTACTGACCCTGAGGAAATGTGCACTGTACAATGTGTTCCTGTTGTGTTACCCTCTGTCCTGTGGGATCTGCTCCACCCTGCAGCCTGATCTCACCAATTCAAGTGTATGGGATCACTGTCCCAATTGATGTCCCCGGTGCCCTGTGTATTGCAGGTCCTGATTTGCATCTTTGAGGCATGCTCCTGCCATTGATCTTACCAATGCAAGTGTATGGGACCACTGTCCCAACTGATGTCCCCAGTGCCCTGTATATTACAGGACCTAATCTGGATCTCTGAGGCATGCACCTGCCATGGCAGCATAGGTGTGTGCTAACACAGTGACATGGTTGCAGTGTCAGGATGGATGACTTCGGAGGAGTCACGTGATGCGCTCGGAGGAATAGCAGCTGATTTACGGGTCTCCCTTCCCCGCTACAAAGCCTGCGGTTTAACTGAATATTTCATGGTTTTACTCTGCCAGTGTTTTAAACTAAGGATCGGGACTGCAATTGCTCGCCAAATTTTTGGTTTTGGCTATTGGATGAAAGATGGAAGGTTCAGATCAGGAGCTGGAAGCCAAGTGGCCTAGTCGGAGTTCATCGCCAGCAGTCACGCAGGAGGAATTAACCCCATCTAAAATCTATAGTGAACTCGCAACAATTAAGGAAGCGCTGTTTAAATTGATAGAAGGTGGCAGATTTCAAGCGGCGTTGACCCAGCTAGCCCGTGGTGACGGACGCTGAAGCCAGGATCTCCTCGATTGAAAGAAATATGGAGAAAAGCGGCCCCGCTATCGTGGAGTGCAGGAGGGTGATAGCCAAGTTGGAGGACCGCTTAGACGACCTCGAGGGGAGAAGCAGGCGCAATAATTTAGTTCTGTTGGGGCTCCCCGAGGGAGAAGAGGGCCCCAACACTGTTCTCTTCCTCCAGAAGTTTTTAAAGAAGTCAGTGGGGCCTTCGCCAAATGGGCCCGAATATGTCATTGAGAGGGGCCATCGAGCCCTTAGGGCTAAACCACCTCCGACGGAACCTCCGAGACCTGTGATTTTCAAGCTGTTGAATTATTTAGACCGAGAATTTATTTTAAAGGAGGCCAGGAAACTGTCAGCTATCCTATGGGAAGGCAGGAAACTATGTGTAGTCCCTGATCTGACCCTGAAGGTCTGTCTGGCTCGAGCTAGTTTCATCCCATCACATCAAGCTCTGGGCGGCGGGTATTAGGCATCGTATGCTGTACCCAGCCAAACTGGAAATTACTTTGAAGGACGGGGTCAAGCGTTTTGATTCAGTGGAAGAGACTTTAAAAGTGCTCAGGAACTCTTTACCAGATTTGTTTCCTAAAGGATGAAGAGTTGAGAGCTCAGCAGCTACCCGGTGTTCCAAGAGCGATGGTGGACTAATTTATGAAGCCTAGAGACGGTTATGGTCTTAATGTGGATTCCATCTGTGACTTTGCAAGGATGTATTTCCCCTTCTGGAAATATTTTTCTCAATGTTGTTTACGTCCAGCACTTTTGGGCGCTAGTAGGAAGGACTTACAATTTACTTTGTTGCATTTTATGGGGCTTCTGCAAGAAATCTACTGGGGCAAAGGTGTTCCAACTAATAGTCACTAGAGGGAGCTCCTGGATTATTTTATTTTACTGAGCCCCCTGTTTATTGGTTTCAGCTCATCTGTTTTGGGCTATGACTTAGGGATATCTGCCTTGTTTGTAACACGGGAAGTACTGGGCTGTATTTCGAGTTTAGCTAGGTTAGCAGGGTACTCCTTTGTGTTTTATTGTTCTTTGCAGACGTCGCAGGTTAAGAGAATAGGAAGTAACTTGTTCAGTCCTGAAGTTAATGATTGGTTTAAGTGGATTTATAGAGAGAGTGAAGGGTGGGGTTTTTCTCTTTTTTAATTAGCCCTTCAGACATTTGCCTTGGCTTTGTTAGCTAGAGAGCCTCCCCAGGAATATAGTTATTAAAGTCAGCACATATTCCTTTGTCACATGGCCCTCGATTAGTAGGTGGGGACAGGGGAGGGTATAGAGAGACTGGAGCTGTGTGTATTATTTCCCCTATGACCTGTGTCTCCTTGCTCCCCTCAATCTCTTTGTGTCATGTTTGCTGCGGGGCCATGTTCTATTGTCGAGCTAGGCCTATATCTTATGCGGTAGATGGGGAGCTAGGGTTTTTGCAGCAAGGCTTAGTATCAAGATCAGTTCAGTTTAGTTAGTTTCTGTTTCGTGGTCTAGGGGGGCCTTCCCCATAGTGGGGGATGAAGGGTTCTGCAGGCTAATATGAAAGGGTTAAACGGTATTTTCTTGCTTTCTGGTGGGGGGGGCGCCCCACCTCTAGGGCGTACCATGGACCGTAGGTTTTGGAGTTGGCTCCGGGCCAGTGGGGCTGTCTTTAGGCGGGTTTAGGATGGGGGTTATGGGAAAGGGGATTTTGTGGTGGTTTGATAGTTTGGGGAGTTTATTGTTGGGAGGGTGGGCAGCTATCCAAATTTGCTTTACAGTTGGGCTAGGACCTCCGTATGGCTAGCAACCTGAATATCTTGTCTTGGAACGTAAAAGGGGGGAGAGATAACCGGAAAAAGTATATTATATTAAGCCATTTGGCTCAATTTGATCCATCAATAGTGTTTCTTCAAGAAACTCACGTACTCCCTGATCGGCTCCATCATTTTAGGAAAAAGTGGGTGGGTCAAGGATTTGGTGCAGGGTTTTCTTCGAGCAGTCGTGGGGTGGCTATTTTGGTGGCTAGAGGGGTTCCCTTTCTGTCGACTGAGATAATTTCTGACCCGAAAGGTAGGTACGTTATTGTTGTGGGTAAGTTGGAGGGGGCTAGCTTAGTGTTGGGGTCAGTATATGGCCCCAACTTAGAAACTCCTTCTTTCTTTACTCAGTTGGCTATGATTCTAGCCCCCCTCAAGGACATGCCTGTAATCTTGGGGGGAGACTGGAACCTGGTGCAGTCTAATCGCTTGGATCGTTCTTGTTATAGAGGATCACATCCTTCCCCAGCTCAAAGGGCGTTGGTGGAGTTTACATCATCGTTAGGCTTGATGGATCCTTGGAGATTGTACAATCCTACTATTAGGGATTTTACTTTTTTTTCCCCGGTCCATAAAAGTTATTCCCGGATTGATTATTTCCTGGTTAGTCAACAAATCTTGTCCTTTGTTGAGGAGGTTATTATTTCGACCCGGGTAATTTCAGATCATTCTCCCATCAAACTTCGATGTTCCCCTTTGTTTACCCCATTAAGATCCTACTCTTGGTCTTTAAACAATAGTATATTGAAGGACACTCAGGTAGTAGCCCGTTTCCAAGCGTTTTTGGTAAATTTAATCACATCTAATTGAGGGTCAATTAATGCAATAGACCAAGCCTGGGCCGCCTTGAAAATTACTTGGAGAGGGGAATTGATACGGATTGCATCAGTATGCAAAATGAAAAATAAGCATTTATTAACCAATTGTTTAAAGAAAATTAGAATTTTGGAAGCTAAGGGGGAGAATTTAAGATCAGGAGAACAAGAGCAAGAGTTAGCCACTCTTAGGGCCTGGTACGCAAGTACCTTGAGCGAGAGAGTGGAGAGTTTGGCTTCTAGGATTAAGGCTGCATATATAGGTCAGGGCAGTAAAGCGGGGAACTTATTGGCGTGGCAGTTAAAACAGAGAGCTGTGGCTAAATGGGTGGCAGCGCTAAGGCATCCGGAAACGGACGAGTTAATTACAGATTCGGAGAGTGTATTGGGCCTTTTTTGTGATTTTTATAAAAACTTATATTCGAGTGAACCGCTTTCTTTGGGGAGCGAAAACAAAATGTGGGAATTCTTGGCCAATATCTCCTTTCCTCAAATGTCAGAGGAATTTAAGCAGATGTTGGTAGCTCCCATCTCAAGTGAGGAGATAGCTAAGGTTATTGACTCATTAAAGCTGGATAAAGCACCCGGTCCAGACGGGTTTACGCCCCTTTTCTTTAAGATGTTTAAGGAGAGCTTGGTACCTTTTGAAACAACTCTATGCATTTGGCATGAGCAAGGGTTAGAGATCAGACTCTCTTTGAAGCCAGGATAATTTTGTTACCTAAACCTGGTAAACCTGCAGACTTGGTGGGTAATTATAGGCCAATCTCTCTATTAAATGTTGATGTCAAGATTTATGCCAAGATCCTGGCCAACAGATTAAAATCTTCGTGGCTGGGGCTGTTGAGCCCTGAGCAGGCTGGATTTGTGGCTGGCCGTTCTTCGGCCGACCACTTCAGGAAGCTGTTTTATTTAATTTCTTCGTCTGCGAACCCGGATTTAGAAGCATCTTTGGTATCGTTAGATGCAGAAAAAGCATTTGATAGAGTAGAGTGTGCTTTTATGTTTGCAGTATTGGGCAAATTTGGCATCCCGGATAGATTTATAGATTATATTCGGATCCTCTATTCATGTCCGTCTGCTAGGATTCAATGCAACAATCTAATTTCGGCTGCTTTCCCCTTATTGCGGGGTAAGCGCCAGGGCTGCCCTCTTTCTCCATACTTATTTAATTTGTATATTGAACCTCTAATAAGAACCATCAAGACGAATGATCACATTCAAGGGGTTTGTATAGGAGACTCTGAGTTTAAGCTATCAGCTTTTGCTGATGATTTGTTGTTGCATGTCCGGAATACTACAAAATCACTCCCTCATTTACTTAAACTAATTTCTTGTTTCAGTGAATTTTCTGGATATAAACTAAACAAGAGTAAAACAATGGTTTATTCGTTATCCCCTTACCCTCAGAAAAGTTGGTGTTCCTCTCTAGGATTGCAGTGGCAGACTAAATCCCTAGTTTATTTGGGCATCCAGATCTCGAGGGATCTCGAGGGTATGGCAAACCTTAATTTTAAGCCTTTGTTTAAGTCCATCAAAGAAGATTTGGAGAAGTGGTTTAAGCTTCCCTTGACTTTCTCGGGGAGGTTAGTCGATTAAAATGATGGTTTTACCCAAGATCTTTTACCCTCTTTTCAATCTTAATGTGCACCTCTCCAGGTCTTTCTTTGGGCCGCTTTACAAATATTTTTCAGATTTTTTGTGGAAAGGTAAACCCCCTCGTAGGGCTTATTCTAAACTCATTTGTCAACGGAAAGTAGGGGGCCTGCAGTTGCCGGATTTTTACACCTATTATTTAGCTATTCACGTAGCGAGGTCAGCTCTATGGGCACGAGAAGCGGAGGTTTCCTCCCCCGGGCTTCTTCTTGATCGGGCGATTTCTCAGGGTGTTAAATTGGATTTGGAATCCTTTTTATACATCCCATGGTCTAAGAGTTCTACTGCTGTTAGGAATACCCCATTAGGGTGGGATATTAAGGCTCTGCATCAGCTTTACTCAAGACTGAATATTTCCTATGTAAGAGACCTATCTCAGCCCCTTCTGAGAAACCCTAATTTTCTAGTTGGTAACCAGCCTATAAAGAGGTTTGTGAGTGACCTTCTCCTCAAACCTCGTATTATGGACTTTCTTTCGGACAATTCAGTTTCTTCGCCTTCTGTTTTGATGGAAAAATTTGGGGCAGAACCTTTAAGTTTGATGCGACTGTTTCAGATTCGAAGAAGCATCAGGTTCTTCCTGCAGAAAGGCAAAGGGTCTGAAGAGGCTGGGAAGTTTCTGAGGAAGTTGAGTGAGGTTGCATTATCGGGTAACGCGGTCTCTAAATTATATAAGTGTATTATATCAAGAATAGTATCTAAGGTATCCCCTGTGCCCTTATATTGGGAAGTAAACCTGTCTATGGGGTGGACGGAGGCGACTTGGGAGATTGTTTGGGTGGATATATATTCTTGTATTAAACAGGATAGGTTGAGAGAAACTCAGTTTAATTTATTGCATAATCTTTACCTCTCCCCTGCCAAACTCTCCCGGATAAATAGATCTAGTTCGCCGGTGTGTAGTGATTGTGGTGACCCCTTAGCAACTACTTACCACAAATTTTGGTCCTGTCCAAAGGTGGCAAAGCTTTGGGAGTCGGTCAGGCAGTGGATGGGTCCGTACTGTGATTTGTCGACTTTTTCAATGTAGACGTTTGTATATTTGGGATGTACGCCCAAATTCCATCTAGAATTCAAAAATGCCAAATGGCTATGGTAGCCTCAGTAACTAAGTTATTGATTCTTCGCCACTGGCGGGATGATTGGGTCCCTTCGTTTAAGGAATGGTGGGACGAGTTCCTAAATGCGTTAAATGCGGAAAGGTCAGTGTCAACTTTCTTTAAGGCAACGGGTAAATTCCAGAAGTGTTGGGGTAGTTTTTCAGAGCTTGAGAGACAGGTATGGTTATTAGAGAGAAGTGTTTTCCCTTAGGCCTTCCCCCTCTTCTTTTGCATTTTCATCCTTTCTTATTGGGCTCCGGGGGAACTATAGGTTATCTTAGTTTTTCTCTTCCCATATAGTGTCAGGATGCTAGTCAATGCCAGGGTTTGATCTGGGGGCAATGAGGCAATTGATTTGTTATTTAGAGTACATGGGATAGCTGCTAGGGGTTGAGGGTAAGGGGTTATATGTGGGTTACATTTTGGGCCTTTTATTTTATTTGGGTTATGTACTTCTGTATTTTTGTATCTTTGTATTTTTAAAAATAAAATAAAGTAATTTGCAAAAGGATGGATGACTTCAGTATGTTATGTGACCTGTGGTCTTTATGTAGTTTGGTGTCACAAGTACCCAGCAGTACTTCATGGAGGCCACCATCAGTTCCATATACAGTATCCATGTTCTGTAACATGGGTGCTGGTATGTATGTGCCGTGTAATGCATGGTGTACTAATATACTGCACAGGGTGTCCTACTCTTGGCCCGGCCATTGTGTTGGGCTGCACCTACAGTACAATGTCCTCCTCTACTGTTGCACAAGTATGCTTCCTGTGCTCCTGTTGTATGAGACCTGGGGCTACATGCATCTTACTGCATACTGTGAGGTGTGCATGATCTGTAGCTGGCATGTATGGATATGTTGGACATGAGTGGAGAAGATGGATGGATATGGGTACTACATAGGCTTGCATACACTGTACTAGGCCATACCTATAGCAATTGGATGTAGCGTTCCAGCTTCACCGGGGCCATGGCACACTTGTCTGCACAGGGTGCCATGGCTGTGCACAATGGTAAGACATGGCCCACCATGATCCTGTCTATCCCCACCATGCAGATATGGCTGCTGGTGCACAGTACCAGTATATAGGCATGTGAAATGTTTAGGGTTTATGGTACTGTGCCATGCATTCTACTGCATACTATTGAACATATCTCCTTTGTCCTCCTCCTCAGACACTAGGGCCTAGCAGGGCCCATTCAGCCCAAGGGAGCAGGATACAGGTCACGTGGTAACCAGCAGCAGTGAGAGAAGATGCCAGGCCTTGATGAGGCCCAGCATGGACACCCATGGTGGAATGGTCTGTGGTCGTGTGTCCACCTTAGTACCCTACACTGTGTTTTCCCAGCTGAGTTGCATGTCTGCACTATGTTGCATGCTTCTGCAGTTGGAGACAAATGTCCATGTGTGTTTCACCAATCTACCTGCATGCCTGTGGGGCAGCACCTATGCAATTTTGGTTGGGGACACTCACCCCACCCTTGGGGCATTGTCCCACCACTGACACCATGATGTGTCAGGGTCTGTGCAGTCTACTGTTGTGCACCTTCTAGTGGCAGGCATGTTGCAGTGTATGTGTGTGTGTATAGTGAGCCTTGGCATTCATTACATCATGTGGCGACATGTCCCCATGACACTGACCTGGTACCCAAGGGCATTGGCAATAGTGCACACAGTCCCTGGTTGTACACCTTTCATTGCCAGCCTGGTTTCTTGTGACAAATGGTTTAACTAGGTATGAGTACCAGTCTGGTGGAGGTAGGCAAGAGCCACTGTTGTACCAGTACACCACTGTGACATGCCATGTGCATCATACAGTGCCCATGGCAGTCTTCCCACATCAGTGCCTTCTCCAGTGCCATATGCTCTGGGTATCACACCACTGCATCTCAACAGAGATGTGCTTATGTGGCATGGCTCAAAGGCAGGTGAAGGCATTGGTGGGCATTTAATGTACTCTACCATATTTGATCAACATTGTGATGGATAGTCAGTAGTGTCTAATCAACATAATGAGGTCCAGAGTATGATCACTCCATGGTACATAGGCAGGGACATGCATACATTCAAACACAACAGGGTCTTTGCACTGGCATTTTATGAGGAGGGATCCTGTACGTAAGGTGGGATCAGTGTCTGCTGGGACTGAGGATGCCTCCAGGTGGATCTGCATCTCACACCAGCATTGTTCTGACCACAGCACAGTCTTTAAGGTGCCTACTTGCATACAACAGCTCCACACTTGTGTCTTAGTCTGGCTGCTGCACACAGTGTTTTGTGACAGTGCCGTTCATATACAGCTGAGCTGTTCGTACCACATGCATGCCTGGGCCTGCCCCTGCAGTTGACCAGGATAGCTCATGGATGCCTGCTGTCTTGCACACCTCTTTTGGCCTGTGTGCTGGATGTCTGGTCTGCAGGACACTGTGTATGTGTGTGTGTCTGTGTGTGTGTGTGTGTGCGCTCGCAAGGCTCCAAGCCACTTGGACAGTTGCATAGCTTATCACTCTCTGGTTTCGCACTCCTGTTGCTTGTGCTGCATTGCAACATCCGTCACACACCTGATGGTGTTTTATGTCCCTTGCACAGCACAGCCATGTTCTATTGCAGCGTGGCACACTCACTGCATGTGCTGTTCTCTAAGATTTAGGTCCATGATGCTGTCTCTGGTATGCCACGCATATTCCACTGTAACTGTTTCCCTCCCTACACCTATGTGTGGCATGGTGGCCCATGGGTCAGCTGTTTGTACTTCTGTTATGCATGTTATGCCACTCCTGTGTTCTTCATCCTGTGTGCACATCTGGCTCAGTTTAGCATATTTCATTCCATAGGCGCCCGGAGTACCACAGGTAGGCAGCAGAAAACCATAATGTAAGACAGCCAGGATAATTTGCTGTGCTGCCAGGTCTGCCTGCTGCGGATGCTAGACTAGTGGGTGAGTGAGCTTCCAGAGGCCATCACCAGAGAAACTTATGACAGAAGCTGCAACAGTCACCACCATTAACACCTGCTCCTTCCCTTTGATGGGACATTGGACACTCTTGTTTTGATTCATTAATGGCAGATGCCTTTTTTTTTTTAATTTAATGGACAGGTGCTCTTCTCATTTTATTTATTTGGTGTGTCAGTGACTTTTATTTATTTTCAGCTGATGGGTAGGTGCCCTTTTTATTTTCTTCATATTGATGGGTGTGTGCCACTGTTTTTATTTATTATTAATGGGTGGTTGCCCATTTTCTTTTGCTCCCACCTTTTATATGGGCAGTTACCCATCTCCCCCTCCTCCCTTTTTATGAGCGGCATTCCTTGGTGTTTTTTTGTAATAAATATATTAATTATTATTATGTTGTTTTTATTGTTGTGTACTATGGACTGTTGCCCATTTTATAAAGTAAAGTTTATTTTGATGCCTATGCTGCTGTGTTGTGTGTTTTCCATTGGTGCTGTCCTCATACCCATAGCTTCCCACTGTGTTCTGTGCTATGCATAGTGCTACA
Source organism: Neoceratodus forsteri (assembly GCA_016271365.2). Taxonomy (NCBI): domain Eukaryota; kingdom Metazoa; phylum Chordata; order Ceratodontiformes; family Ceratodontidae; genus Neoceratodus; species Neoceratodus forsteri. The sequence goes on along the minus strand of CM028131.1, from coordinate 1,201,436,846 downwards.
TTCAGAACTGCACTAGTGCCTTGCACTGCACTAGATCTATTCAAACAGCCACAGTGCTATGCATTTGCACTCACTGTGTTTTTTTTTTTTTTTTTTCCATTCACTTTTTATTGAAATTTTTAAGTTACACAGAGGCGATGAACAACACCTGAACAACAATACACGGTGTGCATTCGATTACAATCAAAGGTCATATCATACAGGATCACACTCTTAGAAAGAGCCTCCATGACCCCTTTCCCCTCCCACACAAACCTCCCCCACCCCCACACCCCAAAACAAACCCCGGACACAAGGTACTGTTTATAACCCAACAAAACTGGGGTCCAAGGCACACAGTTAACCTGAGTAGGCAATAATAAACGGGGACCAGATTTTCTCAAAACGAGGCAATTGGTCACACAGAATAGCTATCCTTCTTTCGATCCTAAGAAAAGCTAACATTTCTGATAGCCATTCTGAATAAGAGATCCTAATGGAAGCACTCACTGTGTTTAAGTCCAGTATTCAAAGGTTTTAATACTGGAGGAATTCCTCTGAATTTCCCCATGGCAATACTCTGACACTAGTGGAGCGCAAGCACTAGAACAACGCAAACGATGCTGGCTGAATAGGGGCCCAATATCTTTTGTTGCAACTGTGCTGAAATCCCCCAAGTGCTTATCATAAGATCTTTCTAGTTAACTCAGTCACTTTGGTAGCTCTTCACTGCACTGCCTCCTACCTATTCTAGTCTTTTCTCAAGCCTGGGCTTCAAAAATGTGCACAGTACTCTAGGTACAGTCCAACATGGATCTAAACAGGGAGAGGGTTCCCTCTGTTTCTGCCACTGATTCTCCCTCTTGTTACATTCTAGTACCCAACTGAACTTTCTCCCTGCTGTATTTCCCTGTGCTAATGCCTTTTAATTCTCCATTATTATCACCCTAGGTCCCTTTCCTCCACTGTGTTCTCCACTACCACTACTGTGCCATCCACCCTGTATTCTGTTCTCAGGTTCCTGCCCCCAGGTGCATTACCTTGCACTATTTAATATTGAATTTCAGCTGGCACAGCCTTGAACACCTCTTCAGTTTTCCAGATACTATATTTCTTCATGGCACCCTATCCCTTCCTCAGTGCCACTCTACCACAAATCTTGGTGTCATCTGTGAAGAGACTTATCTTTGAACCCCTTCCCTATTTCACATATAAACATGTCAAAGAGGACTGCTGGCCCTAATACTGATCCATGGACTCCTCCTCATGATTTCCTTTACCCCTTTGGGCTCTCCTTTTAGGATTACCCTCTGTGACTTCCCACCCACTCAATTTTGTACCCACTTTGTTAACTTTAACCTTCCTTCCCTCGGGGTAGGGTCCTGGGGGGAATGGGATCTAGATGATAGGAGAGTCAGGGTCCTTTTAGTAGTCGCTCACCAGGGCATACAAAATTTGTGGATTTCCCAGAATGTACCCATGGTGGAACAGCGGAAGACTTTGGTACTGAGAACACTAATGATGAACAGGCTAACTTATGTCCTTAAAGGAGAAGAGGAGTGATTCTTGGAGGTGTGGGATGTCCTCTTGAGGACATTAACTGTGGGACAGGCAGCAATCTTGAGGGAAGGATGGCTATCATAGACACAGAGGACTTTTGGACTCACCTTACTTAGACCTTGTGGGACTCATGTTGATAATACCTTCAGAAATAGATCTCCCTAAACAATCAACACATATTTGATAAACTAACTACTGTATCAAAACCGTAGCAGCAAGGCGTAGGTTGAATGTATTAAAGATTATTTCTTTTTTTGTTGTTGTTTAGATAGAATGTTAAATTTATATACTAATTTAGACAAAGGGGGTCATAAGGAAGGCCCTATGGGGGCAAGATGTATACCTCCTTTCTTAGATGTTATGAGTTGTTTATTTAAAAAAAAAACAATCTTCCACTGCAATAGGACCTTGGGTCCCAGCATAAGGTACTATGGACTGTGCTGATCAGAGATATCATAGATATATGCATTATTCATAGGAGCAATTGATGTATCATGGTGCTTGTAAGATCTGTATATGCTGTATTGGAAAAGAAAACTAATAAAAATCGAATACAAAAAAAAAAAACTTCTTCCCGGGTCACCTACTTTCTTTACCAAGTTCCCAGGTCACCTAGTTTCTTTACCAACCTCCCATATAGGATGGTTTTAAAAGCTTTGCTGAAATCTAGGTACCGTTTATCTACTGCCTAACCACTATCCATGGCCTTTGTAACACAATCAAAGAATTTAATCAAGTTTATTTGGCATGACCTCCCACTGGTAAATCATGCTAACTGGAGTCCTGCAGGCTGTTGTCCTCCAGGAGTCCTACTATCCTCTCCTGTATCGCAGATTACCATAGTTTAACACTGACTGGTCTATAGTTGCTTGTTTCATCTTGACCCCACCTTTTGTGTTGTGGGACCACATTTACTATCTTTTAATCCTCCAGCACTTCCCAATTCCCTAGTCATCTGTGATGCAGTGAGAGGAGACAAGACTATTTCATCATTAATGGATGCACTGTTTTGGTGTGTTAGTAATGTTCAGGAAGTATACAATAAGTGCTGAGCAAGGATTTGAAACCAAAGAAGATGGGGTAATTATACACCATTAGAATGCAATTTAGTTCTATTAAGAAATGAAGCAGATAAAACAAACAGAAACATCAATGAATTTTAAAGAAGGTAAGCAATCATGTGGGTTTTCAACTAGAACAAGACTGATAAGACCCCAGGTCCAGATGGGTTGCACCCGAGGTTACTGAGGGAGTTAGCAACCAAACTGTTCAACAGCTCACTCAGGACTGGGGAAGTCCCACTGGACTGGAAGTTAGCAGATGTAGTGCCGCTACATAAAGAGGAAGAGAGGGAGCAATCAGGGAATTACAGGCTTGCTGGCCTGGTATCCATCATGGGGAAGTTCATGGAATCCCTGATTAAAGAGAACCTCATAGAATACCTGGGGAGCAACAGACTCCAGGATGATAAACAACATGGTTTTGTCACAGGAAGGTTTTGTCAGACCAGCATAATAGTCTTCTTTGACTGGGTGACAAAGGAAATAGACAAGGGCCACACAGTGGACTTGTTGTACTTTGACTTTAGAAAGGCCTTTAATTTGGTACCATATAAGAGATTGCTTAAGAAAATAGGGGACCTGGGTGCAGCTAAAACACTAGTGAGTTAGGTGAGAAACTGGATAGCAGGAAGACGACAGAGGATGGTGGTTAATTGGTCCAAATCAGAAGATAAGGAGGTAATAATAGGGGTTCCAAAGGGATTAGTCCTGGGCCTGATCCTCTTCAACATGTTCATTAGCGACATTGTTGAAGGAATCCAGGGCAAGCTGTGTCCATTTGCAGATGACACAAAACAACAAGGGAGGGTGGATAGTGAATAAGAAATATGCAGAAGGACCTGCCAAAGTTAGAGGGGTGGTCAAAGGTCTGGCAGTTAAAATTCAATACTAAAAAGTGCAAGGTAATGCTCCTGGGGAAAAAGAACCAAGTAATGGACTACTGGATGGAAGGAGAGAGACTTAGCACTACAAATGTGGAATGGGATCTAGGAGTTATCATCAGTAACTCCCTTAAACAAACTAGTCAGTGCATCAAGGCCTATAGTAAGGCCAGCAGGATGCTGGGATGCACTGGGAGGGAGATTGATAGTAGGAGTAAAGAAGTATTTCTACCCCTCTACAGAGCCCTGGTGAGGCCTCACCTGCAGTAGTGTGCCCAGTTCTGGAGTCCTTACCTCAGAAAAGACAAGGATAGGTTAGAGGCAGTACAACGCAGAGTGACCAAAATGATTCAGGGACAGTAGGGTAAATCCTATGAGGAACACCTCAAGGTACTGAATTCATACTGATTGGAAACCAAAAAGGAGAGTGGCGACATGATTCAGATTTTCAGATTCCTCAAAGGAATTAATAAAGTGAACTGCAGGGAATTATTTACCCTGAGCACCAACTCACGGTCTCGAGTGGAAGTTGGCAGGCAGGAGGTTCAAGAGAGACATAAGGAAGTACTTCCTTAAGGAAAGGGTCGTGGAGCCCTGGAACAGTCTGCCAGCTGAAGTGGTGGGAGCAAGTACAGTAAACAGGTTCAAACAGGCCTGGGATAGAATGTAGGGAATAGTGGTGACCTGGGCTGACAGGACCAGAGAAGAAACTAGGGAAAGGTCCGGGAGGGTTAGTACCCTTGGGGAACATTAGGTTCCAAGAATGATTCCAGGGATTTAGGGAACTTGGGCAGACTAGATGGACCATGGGTCTTTCTTCTGCCATCATTGTCTATGTTTCTGTGTAACAAGAAATAATAATATGATGCAAAAGGTATTGACAGTGTCCCTTTAATATTTTTTTTATTCATGTGTTTATTTGTCCATCATTAATTAAGCATCTTTAATTCTGTATGAGACCAGTTTTTGAATTTAGTTTCTTAGTTGAATGATCATAGTGCTGTCGTGCTCTCCAAAGGTAAGGTATAGGTCTAGAACTATTCCAGTATACTTGTGAAGGGATTTATGTTGATAGATAGACAGACTGATCGATAGACAGGCAGACAGACTGACAGACAGAGAGACAGACAGATAGATAGATAGATAGATAGATAGATAGATAGATAGATAGATAGATAGATAGATTAGGACCAGGGACCCTAGTTTTCCATTTTTACCAGTAACACCGGTAACAATCACTGAATCCTGCTTGGTTTCCGGATTTTGAATTCTTCTACCGGTGCCTCACGGAAATTGCATGTCACTGCACAGAATCTTTAAGATTTCAGTATCTTTTTAAATTTTTTTTATTTTCTCTTTCTATGTCCCCTTCTCACAGCATTGGTATCCCCTAGCTTCACCCCCAGGTCATGCTCAGGAGCTTCTGTGGGCCTGTCCCATCCTGCCTGGGTTGTACCCCTCCAGGTGGAAAGGGAGGGGACCCTAGGTCACCCCTCCACACTCACTTAGTGTGTGTCGGGCAGCCCAGTGGGTCTCTCATGGAGCCTGGTTATGAAGTCTGGGGCAACTGGGTCCCTTCTGCCAGTGGCCAATGTGGGGTGATTGTTCCTGGTTTTCTGGTCTCTGTCCCTGAGGGCACTGGCACTAGAGATCCAAGGAGGTAGGTCACATAGAGACATGCCACTGGTCCAGATCCTGGCTAGTGTCCTCCCCTCCTGATCACTCTGCAGCACCATTGCACCACCATCTGTGGTCACACCAGTGGTGGTAAAGAAGCAGGACCTGCAGCCCACCCTCCCTGGAGGAGGAGAGCAGTCCCCCAGGTGCTCGATCCTACTCCCCTGGCCAGACCTCCAGCAACCAGAGTTTGCTTCTGACCCTGGGTCACTGGCATTGCAAGCAGTAGTACTACTGCAGCGCCAGCAGGCCAACTCAGATTTCAGCATCTTAAAATGAATGCTGCTGTACTTTGCATTTTTTCTGCTTTGCTGCATATAGAAACAGTAAGGAAATCACCTGCACTGCTTTGGGTAATCAGCCATTCAGTTTAATCACCCATGTTTAGTGGTTAGAATAAAACATGATGATTGAACTGGGTACATCCAGCAGACTTGGGTTTGAGTACCACAACCTCCACTTGCATCCAAGCAAGTCACTTAACCTCCCAAGTGCTTCTAAGTCACTACTTAGAACAGACAGTTCTGCCTAGTGGGCCTTACCTGCTTTACAAAGAATATAAAAAAAATACCAATATATGTTTACTACATCATAGAATAGTAGTCAGGGTACTATGTAATTTATTTGAGTTTTACTTGGGCTGCAGTGATTTTGTATAGGTAAAGATAAATATTCAGCTACATTTTATAAGCTTGTTTTTAGATTTTAGTCAGGTTTTTATTGTATTCTTTGCATATAAGCATCTAGGTTGTAGATTGCTAAATGCAGGACCACTGTTATCAACTAACTTATTTAAGTTTATAATCAGTAGGGCCATCCAAAATCCTCAGTTGTTTGAATGAAAACTAGTCTGAATGAAAGCATGTTCACAAAGAAGAAACTGCCTTACTACTTAAGAAAAGACTTCACAGTTAACACCCCATTTAGGTGAATTGGATCATTTGCACCTTTTCTTCCACCTGCTGGTTCTGTCTCTGTGACAACAAAATGTTTTCTGATAGACTGCTTCAACAAAAAGCAAATGTTAAGTATTTAAGAGTACTTAAGTTTGGCCAGTGGATTTTGAAAACACATTCAATGACATACAGAATGTAAGACCCCAGGGGCTGTATGATGCTGGTGGGCAGAGTAGTGCTCAATTCACATCTGAGCAAAGACATGGAAACTGGGAGACACCTTTTTAATGGACACCATGTAGAAAAAAAAAGCATCCACATGTCTGGGAGATGCATGAATCCATTTAAAGGTCCTCCACTAATCACTTGTGGATTTTTTAGGTGAAAACACTTTATTTCAAAGAAGCAAATTCAAGCAGTTTTTTTTTGCTCCTCCTACCCCCTGGTCATCCAATCCTTCAGGCCTGCCAAGGCCCCCTACCGCCGCTGCTGAGTTACGACCACCATCCACTGACCCTTACTGCTGTGCTACCAGGTAGCCCAAAGTAACCCTTCATTGAGTGGGCACCAACCCCTATGGGAGGCTACCAGGGGAGGAGAATTACCCCAAAGAGCTTCCTGTGTATCCTGGGCATGTCAGAGGTCAGAACGGACACATGTCTGGGGCTTCTGGTGTACAGCGGGACCAGCAGCCATCCTTCAGTTGACCAGCGGCTGTTTTCCCATTTTCTTGGGAGCTTGACAGGCTACATGATGTCAAGGCACAAGCCGACATCTGTCATACTCCTCCCGCAGTGAGGACTGACTTGTTGTCGTGCCTCTGGCCTCCACCATGGGCCAGCAAATGCTGAGCCATGAACCCACCCTCCCTCTCAGGAGAAGGGGAGTGGTCATTGGACACTCAAGCCTTCACCCACCAGCTGGCCCTCCAACACCCAAGTCTGTTCCCTAACCCTGGTCAGCGGTGTCACAGGCAGATATCCAGTTCAGGCAGTTAAATTACAGATAGGAAAAAACAAAGGTAGTCCACCTTAGCGTGATGGTTCAGATTAATTCACATCTGAGTTCTAACAGGCAAAGAGATCAAGTCATTTGTAACTTGTGCATGTGGGGTGTGAGTGTTGAAAGGGGATCATAGTGCTGTCACTACTGCCATCACCCCAGAGGGATGTGTACTGCATTGTTGCTACTATCATCACACCGAAGGGTTGGGGGTGGTAGTGCTTCTGCCATCACTACTGGTGGATGGGAAATGTAGGCCTGCTGCCGTCCCACCTGAGGGATGGGGGCCATAGTGCTGATACTGCCATCACACAGGAATGACGACCATAGTACTGCTGCCATCATAGCTAAGGGATGGGGGCCATAGTGCTGCTGCTTCTGTCACACCAGAGGGATGGGGATCGTAGTGCTGCTTCCATCACACCTTAGGGCAGAGCGGTAGTTGCTGCTGCCATCACATCTTGTACCTAAAATAACTTTAAATTGGCACAAGGATGGAAGGATGTGTAATAGTGGAGGTCAAAATTGCTAAAATGCATGTTAGCAGAGTTAAAAATTGTTAAATAAAGTACACAAAACCAAACACCGTTAAAAACGTTTTTTGGCTTGGTAGACACCAGTGACAATACCGTTTTTTACAATGTGCAAAATGGAATATGCCCTTTCTCAGTCCTGGTAAACCAGTGTCCCTGATTAGGACTACTCCAATATACTGATGAAGGGGTTTTATGTTGATAGATTAGATAATGTTGATAGATTAGATAGATAGATAGACAGACAGATAAACAGATAGCTAAATAGATTGTGTGTGTGTGTGTGTGTGTGTAAATGTGTGAAGTGGATAGGACTGTGGTCACTTAATAACTCATACTGTATGGTCCTGAGTTGAAGATTCTGTTGGGACTGTTTGTAACTATCCAATCTAGAGTCGTTAATGTTATTGGGTGGTTTTCCAATGTCCAGTCCTTCCCCACTGTATGAATGGGGTTGAGCAAATTGTTGTTGAAGTCACCTACTATTTCAGTCACAGTCTTGGTAGTAATATTATGCAGATGATACTAGAGGCAATATATGGTGGATATCAGGTTGCTGAGTGCTTTGTAGTAATTGCATAACAGCAAGTCACTGCCTAAGTTAATGTAAGTTTAATAGAAGGAAAGTCTGGAGCTGCACGAGTTCTGGGAGATGGGGAAAAGAGCTGCATGCAAGATATTATGTAGAAGGCTAGTCTGACACCTTTCCCAGAGGGTCTGTCCTTTCTAGCTGAGGAATAACTATGAAGGAGGAGTCTGCTGTCAGGTACCCTAATCTGGAGCTGTCCTGACTGCAGTCAGGTTTACAATTTTAAGTTATGTATTTGGATGCCAAATCAAGTGGACATGTTTATTTGGCATATTACATTAAATGTTGATACTGTATTTCAGTTTATGTCCATTTATTCCTCCCTCTATTGAAATGACATGCAGCCTTATTCTGTCCTAGAATGATAAAGGTATTGTACAAGTTCTGAATAAATTCCTATAACCTACTTAATGTTCATTAAATCTGATTCTTACTCACTAGATAGAAATTAGTATAACAAAAGAAATTACTTCTAAAGATCAACTGCAACATTTTGTTTCCTAGTTTATCTACTGTAATCTATAGTAGTTGATCCTGGTGCAATGTGTATGTGTTGTGTCATGTTGCATAAATAAGTCTAGTTTTAATTACTTTTTTATGCTTTTCTGTCTACATTTGGCCTGATATCACCATTCAGTATTCATCTTTTGTTATTGATGCTCAGCAGTGGGTGTCAGTGGGTATGGAAGACTTTCTACATATTTCTTTTCAGTGTCTGTTTACAGCCAGTATGCAAATTGATTCTTTAGTGTCCTGTTGTAGTGACAGAACAATGCACACTTATGTACAGTAAATACAAAAGTGCTTCTGTGAGGGTATTCTCTGTGCAGCAGCAGTCACAGACCAGCTGCCTTGTCTTTGAGATATAACTGCTTGGAATGATACTCAACACAGTGTTGTGGGTGCTCGATTGGCAAAGTTTTATTTACATTTTTAACTAAAAACGCCATATTACATTAAATTCTGGACTTCCCATCCTGTATTTACATTATTTATATCATTTCAAAATTGAACAACCATCATTTGATATTCTTTTCTTGTCATCTCGGGCTTGGGTGTGTAACCCGATGCTCTTCTGCATTCCAATGTCCATTCTTGCCTCTTGTCTTGTTCTTGGGCTCAGGTGTCCCACCTGATGCCTACCTCTGCTCCTCCCTGAGGGAATATTTTCCTGAGGTGCCCGACCCGGCTAGGTGTTGACCCAGTCTGTGCCTGGGGCTAGTGACCCCCGTCCTTTGCACCTTCCCCCCAACTCTTCCCCACTTATTCCCACTAGCGTACTTCCTGCTCAACGATGGAAGGTGAGCTTCCTCCCTGGCCTACCCTCCTCCTTTCCCACTGATCTATTGCCTCATCAAATTTGTTTGTAAATAATGTTAAACCTGCCTCTGAAAGGTACACCCCATCCTGCCTATAGTCCCCTGGGCTGCTATATGTGATGGTATGCATTATATATATGCCCCCCGTCTCCTTCATAAATGCCATCATCCTCCAATTCAGCCTCTTCCTGGCTCACTCAACTGCCTTGGCATCCCTAGCCTGTCTCCACACTCTTCTTGGGATGACCATGTTACTGTAATACCCAGCCACCATGCCCTCACTATGCTTATGTCCCTCTGTATCTCCAATAATAAATCCACCCACGGCCATTCTCCCAAGTCATTACCCCCTCATGCAAAATAAGTAAGTCTGGTTTTGATACTCTAATTCTTTGTTCCTCTAATTGTGGCAACAGTTGACCCCAGCACATGCCCTGAATGTCCTTCCAATGGAGCCTGACAGAATCTGCTGATCTCTGGAGTGTCTCCCACCTGGCATGCTTGCTGATCGCCTCTCTGCCCAGTAAATGAATGAGTGCCCCATCATCCAAACCATCCTTCTGCACCCCACATCTGGAACAATAAACAGACCAAGTCAGCCATTACTTCCATATATATTTTTTGTAGCAGGCTGATTTCCATCTCCCCTGCTCCTTAATCGGCTCCTCCGAGTCACCCTGGATGGCAGCTTCTGATGCTACCCCAATCCTTAAGGAGTGTGAGGAATATCTAGTGGCATCCCTCCACCAACAAAAGCCATACCTTTCTTTACCACTGCAGTGGCCTGGTAGGCTGACACCAGGGTTCCGTTCCCATGAACAAAGAAGGTGCCACCCCTAACTGGTCTCATCTCCCAATACTCGTTCAAAGCCAGGATAGCTTAATGCTCCCTGTCGGCAGCTCTGGATAACCTGATCTTAACTCCGGCCCCTGACTGGTCCATTTTAAACTGCCTCAGCCAGATTATCACCTCTAATTTATTCCAATGTATATCCTCACAGTGCAGCCCCCCTCGTTCATCCCTAAGGTTGCCTGCCACTACCTCGCTGACACTGAATGTCCCCTGCTGCATCACAAGGTATATTGCCTTGAATAAAGCCTTCTCATATGCAGAACTACATATGCATTTCAGGCTGCCCAACAGTAGTATCCTTAACAAGTTCCCTTCTATTGGCCATCTTTGATCTACTGTCCTCCCTTTGATCCTCTGCCAGCACTGCATCATTCATCTGATTGCCAGTGCCTTGGTGGGTGCCCCCCAACCCTGGGCTTCACAAACTACCCCTATCCCATCTAGATATATCCCTATTGTGGAGTGGGCTAGGCCCTCATCCCACTTTTGTACCATGAATTTTATGATCTGGTGCGCTGTAACCCTTTCACTTACCTCAATCCCCTGTTGTTGTCAGAACTCTTGGAATGATCTCCAGACCCCCTTATATGCTTTTAGCATGCTGTCCGCCCAAGAGCTCTGATACAACATTCTGGCTCACTCCATCTAATTTCCTATAAATTGGGAAGTACTGTGGTCCTCCTGGCTGCTGCTCTGGGTGCCACCTCTCTTAACCTATGTAACTGAACATGGGAAAGGCTGTCAACCACTTCATTGCGAATGCCTTCAATGTGCTTGGCTTTAAAATGACAGATTTAGTTGTGAACCCACTAAAACCATCTGTCTCACTATCTCGTGATCCTGTCCATGGACCCCCACTGTATGTTCAATATCTCCACCACTGCCTTGTTGTCACACCAGAAAATAATTTTCCTACTCTGAACTTGTCCCCTCATACCACCATTGATACCCAAATGGGAAAATCTCCAAAAAGGTAATCTCCTTCAGCAGGCCTTCCTTTTCCCACCTATCTGGTCATGCCTTGGAGATCCACTCCCCTTGGAAGTATGCCCCCATCCCCAAAGCGCCTGCTGCATCGGTGTACAGCTCCAGGTCTGTGTTGTACAGCTGGTCATCCAGCCAGAATGTGACCCCATTGTAGTCCTCCAGAAACTGTTCTCACACCGCTAGGTCCTGTCTGACCCCTCTCATGCTGTCCACCCAGTGGTGTGGGAGCCTGGCCTTCCTCACAGCTCTCACTAACCTCTGTGTTACGACCCTCCCTGGGGCCACCACCCTGCAGGCAAAGTTTGGGTGGCCCAGAAGTTGCTGTACCACTGATAGCTGGACCCTCCTCCTGGATTTTGCCAGAGTCAGGAGCTCTTTCAACCTCTTGATCTTATCTGGGGCAAGGTGGAAAACACCTGCCTCCGCATCCACCTTGATGCCCAAAAATTCTGGTTTTCTGGTGGGTCTCTCTGTCTTGTCTCCAGCCAGTGCTACCCTGAGGGTCTGGCACATGCTCTGAAACTCCCTCAACATCCTGCCCATCCCAGCTTCCCCTCTGCCTACCAATAAAAAATCGTCCAGGTAGTGCACTACCTGCTTGTGTCCCCACCAATCCCCAAATGCCCATTGCAACCAGGAATTAAATGCTCCGAAAGCTGCACATGCGACTGAGCAACCCAAGGGCATGGCTTTGTCAAAATAATATTTTCTGTCAAATTGGAAATGCAAGAGGTCCCAGTCTTCTGCTCTCACTGGCAGCAGCTGGAAGACGGATTCAATGTTTGTCTTAGCCAACCACGCCCCATCCACTTCCCTGATCAGCTCAATGGCTTGATTGAGTGTATGAACATATGAACATACAAAATTGCCAGCAGAAACAGGCCTCCTGGTCTATTGAGTTGGCTTGAGTGTGCAGCTAGCACCTCATCTCGCAGTTGCCCCTCCCACCCCTCTCTTCCCAGTATGCCTTCCCCTTACCCTGTCCCAAGCCCTCTTGAAACTGCCCACCATCTTACAGGACACCATGTCGTCTGGTAAGGTGATTCATTTGTCCACCACTCTTTCAGTGAAAAAACGTCTCCTCATCTCCCTCTTGAATCTTCCCCTCTCCAGTCTCAATCCATGCCCTCTCGTGTCCCTCCCCCTTCTCTTCTGTGTTATTTTGTTTATCCCCTTCAGATACTTAAAGGTCTTGATCATATTCCCCCATCCTACCTCTCCTCCAGCAAATACATACTCAACTCTTCCAGCCTGTCCTTGTAGGGCTTGCTCTCTAATCCCTGGATCATCTTTGTGGCTCTTCGCTGCACCCCCTCCAACAATCTGATGTCCTTGAGGAATGGGAGCCAGTACTGCACACAGTACTCCAGGTTGGGCCTGACCAATGACCTATACAGGGGCAGGATAACCTTCCTCCTTCTGGAGGAGATCCCTCTTGCAATACACCCCAGCATTTTGTTGGCTTTTGCTGCAGCCTTCCTGCTCTGAGCAGAGTTGTTCATGTTCCCTGTAATGATCACTCCTAGGTCCTTCTCCTTTGTGGAGCTCCCCCAACTGTACCCCATTCAAGTGATAATCCTTCCCCTGGTTCCTGGCTCTGAAGTGCAGAACCTTGCACTTCTTGGCGTTGAACCCCACCTGCCATGTTTCCGCCCACTCTTGCAGATTAGTCAGGTCCTCCTGCAACCCCTTACACCCCACCACATCATCAATCACAGGCTTCATCTTGGTATCATCTGTGAACGGACTGATTCTGATACCACTCTGTCCTTCTCAGGAATGGCATCATTCACTAAGCCCCTTCCTGGTAGGACAGTGGTGAATGAGCCATAATTCCCCAGGTTTTGTCCTGGGCATGAGCCCCAGTGGGGACACCCTCAGTTCCTGCCACAGTGGCATTGAGAATGGACCTTCCACTCCCACCGTGGCTATCTCCTTCTTTATCTTTTTTCTAACAACTCCTTCCATACCCTTTATTGACCCCAGGTTCTTTGCACACATGGCCATTTTCACTCCCCCATAGAGTAAATTAAAACCCTTAGTAAAGCCCTCCCTGAGCCCTTCTTTACCTGGCCCGTCTGGGTATCTCTCTGTCCACTCCCAGAGGGTCTCCTACTTGATGGGTGTGCGTGCCATGCAGAAGCCCCTGTCCCCCTTAAAGCCCTTGTCCTTCCTACTTCCTTAACTACTGGTACTGGCTCTGAAAACCCCCCTGGCCCTATAACTCCTCCCTCTCCTGTCTTGCTGTCCTGCTCCCTCCTCTCCCCCGTGAGCCCCTGCAAAAGGGCTGCCCTGTGCAATGTTGGGCACCCTTTCTATTTCCCATGTTCCTCCACCTGGAAACCCAATGCTGCCTGGCACACTTTGAGCATACATGTTTGAACTTACAGTTCACCCAACTGCATGTGGCCTTGTTGCAGCCCCAACATGCCTTTACTGTGGCACTCATCCCTTCTTTTACCCCCTCGAATGCCCCAGACCCCTGTCCTGTGAGGCATCTAATCAGATATCCCCATGCTCTGCTACTGTATGCGCTGCTGGAATCTCTCATTGTACAGCAACCACCTGTAGCACCCTGTGCTTTATACGCATCCCCGATTGTTGCTGAGTAGGTCAGCAATGGAATGGCCAACTCTGGTTGTTTCTGTAGTAATATTGCACTGAAACTGGTGAAACCTGCCAGCCAATTATCAAAAGTCTTGCCCCTGTGACCTGTATCCTATGATGTCTTACCCACCAGAGCTAGTGCCACCCACATCTCAGAGCTGCTCACTGACTCCCTCTCCACATACCTCTTAGTAGTATCCTTATCAGCCAGTGCAAACATATGAACATACTCCCACTTCCAAATCTTTTCTTTGATAGCTTGAGGCATGTGATTCCTCCAAGGTCATCCCCATAAAACCCTGGTCTGGTTACCCCGCTCCCCGTCACCCCCAGGTCTTGGCCTTGGGTCCCTTTCCCATTAAGCTTTAATAGGACTTTCTCCATTTCTTCCAGCCCTTTGTCTGCCCATTCCTGAATTATTCCCACCAGGTTGTCCTTTAAACTACCAGCTATTTAACAATGCACATGGTCCTGAAAGGCTTCTCTGGTAGAGCTTTCCAATCGGCTGGTGAGTGTAGGATGAGGGTTGGGCAGCTCTCAGGAGAATCGGACACAAATGAGAGAGATGCCAAGTTGTGAAGCTGCGTTTATGTTTCTGATGTTCCTGGGGGCTGCCCGCAGCTGGGCAAAGTATGTTTCGTGTCCCGGTTACAGATTCAGAATTGAGCTGGGTGGAGTGAACCTATACACTCGGCATGGGGAGGCTGGTTCTTCTGCCGGTGGTTTCTTAGCAGGCCTTCCCCATGGCCACTTCCCACTGTATCCTTTGCCTCCTTTATCCTCTGTCTCTTTCCTCTTTCCTGTGCCTTTTTCCTCCTCTTCTGCCTTGCCGGCATCCTCCAGAATGGACTGAACCTGCCCCTTGAGGTTTGACACCTGTTTGGCCAGCCTTTTGCTGAGGCTCTCCTCCTTCCTGGTGTTTTTCCTAGATGCCATCTAATCAAAAAGGTAACAATGTTAATGCCCTGCCTCTGTGTGCTGTAGGCCCCCATGCCTGCCCCGGAGAACATCCTGGTGCCCCCCCCCCACCCCACATTAACCAGGCCTTGATGCGCTCCTTGGTATTTAACTGTACCATAGCAAAATCCAAATTCTTATAAGTTTGTATAAGACAGGCCATACTGAGAGTTGCCAAAACCTTGTGGCCTACATAAGCTGCTATCTTAATAATTCTTTGTTCAAGGATTTTTATGGGCTTTTTTTTCTTCTCTTTTTCTATTTTTTTAACACCACCTCCAGTCTTATCACCTTCTGGTTTACTTTATTTGTGTTTTTACCATGTGAAATCCTTCTCTATTATATTGCAAGCTTAAGTGGTTCCTTGTACAGTATCTATAACATATCCCATGTGAACTCCGCTTATATATATATGTGTATATAATTATATATATTATATACCATGTGCCATCCATTACTATTATATTGGAAGCTTAAGCGGTTCACTGTACAATCCATTATACTATACAAAATAGTTCCTGTATAATAGATATACTATATCTGCACAAACTCCACAGACAAAATGCTTAAAGAACCTCCCCAAGAGAGCCCCAGGTTCTCACATTATCCCTTGTATTTCAAGAAATGTAGCCAAATAACAGGGAGGGGGGAGGGTGTTAAGACACCTTCTTCCCTTCCATGCCAGTGAGTCTGAATCCTGATATGCACTGCTGTACTAGGGTTGACAAAACACTTCAATAAACATTGATCCCAAGGAATTTCCATTACTGTCTACCAGAAAATGAAGAGAAAAACCCACCCCTTTCTTTCCCCATGTCTGTCCCACCCTATTAACAGTGTCTAAATGCCGGGATGTGCTCCCTACTCAGCCACAAAATGGCGGCAGCTCCTGTGACATCAAATGCCATCTTCCACACGTGGTGTCCGACCCTTTGTACTCCATGTGATCAACTGCCATTCTTGCCTCATTTCTTTATGCTTAAGTAAAAATATGCCAAAAATCCTCTATACCTCTGCCCCAACCTCAGCTACCCTGCTCCATCAAACCGTGTTGTCTGCTCGGCGATCTCTCGTTGTGGTCTTGCATGTGCAGCATGCTGCCTCAGTTACAGCCACTAGGCCATGGTTAGCCAGAACCTTCCCCAGTCCCCCCTGTGTCCGATGATCTCCCATTTTGTTTTTAAAATGCTGGAGCCAGACCAACCCTTTTCCTGCTCCCAAAACACTTGCAACACCTTTTTGACTGCCCTGCAACTTTAAAACATGGCTGCCAAAGGTTTTCTGCCCAGTGTATAGGCCATGACCAGGGCCCCCAGTCTGGGTGACATCAAACGCCAACTTGGCTGCATGGCTATGTCTCCCACTGCACTCCTGGCCTCTTCTGACTGGGCCTAGCCAAATGTCTTCAACCTTTCCTCTTGTCCTGCCTTGTTGTATCCCTCCTTGGTCCCCCCATCCCCTCTCCCAGCCCTCAGTTCTTACTCAGCCGTGGCCGGATGGCTTTTTGGGAAACAAATTCCAACCCCACTCCATGCCGAGTGTATAGGCCACTCCACCCAGGTCCCTTCTGATCTGTAACTGGGACACGAAATGTACTTTGACCAGCTGTGGGCAGCCCCCAGGAACATCAGAAATGGATAAACGCAGCTTTGCAACTTGGCCTCTCTCTCATTTGTGTCCGATTGTCCCGAGAGCCGCCCAACCCTCATCCTACCCTCACCAGCCGATTGGAAAGCTCTACCAGAGAAGCCTTTCAGGACCACGTGGATTGCTAAATGCTGACTGCATCATGCAACAGCCACTGCAGCCTCCCTTCTCAGAATAAAATCTCTCCCAGTTGTTCCACATGAAGTACTCTTACCTGTAAGAATAAGCCCTTTAAATTCCCACAACTACCCAGCCCAATAACTAACTACCGTACCTCTGATAAAGACTTTTTAAGTTTTTCTTTACCACTCTGGAACAAAATCAAAAGTTTTGGAAAAATGCCAATCAATGTATTGCCGCTGAGCTTGGATGATCTCAAAAGTAGCAAAAAGTGGCTGGAGCTCTGACTGTAGCCACTTATATACCCCTATTTGCCCTTCCTATATTGTCCCTCCACTAGCCAATCCAAAAGCACCCCTTGGCATGAGTCATGACTGACTCATGCTTCCCTCAGCCAGTCCCATCCCCCAGACCCGTCTTCCCCCACCTTACCTTATCTTCTCTCTCTCTCTCTCTCTCCTTCCATTCCCCCATCCCTGCAGTCCAACCTCAGGATACCCCTGACAACCTAGGTTGCTCTTGAGTGTGTAACCTTCTTTACCAGGAGTTTGACAGTAGTCAGAAATTATATATTGGCTAGAGGTGCAGAAAAACAGGAAGGTAGTCATGGAGCCACTTATCATTACTGTTAGATATGAGTGTAATAAAGTGCCTCAACTTGTGCAACAATACATACAGTGCAAAGAATTTCCTGAACATTTAAGAAATATCCTGAAAGCATCTTAGACATGTAAAGTGTGAAGTGCTGCTGTATAAACTGCAGAACAAAAGCCATGATCTGGTGCCCAGTGACAATGTTCGACACGTGATACACCTCTTAGCAAATATTTTGGTATCATCTACATACTGAATTAATCTTTAGCTAGCTGCAATCTGGAGCAGCCTAGATAGGCCATGATGACCTTTTACTGCTGGCAATTTCCGTATGTTTGTATGAGGATAAAGGGAGGTAAGGGAAGGGGGGTTGGGCAGCTGCTGAATAGGGAGCTAGCTGCAATCTCGAGCAGCCTAGATAGACCATGATGGCCTTTTGCTGCTGGCAAGTTTCATAAGAATACAGTTTTAAATACTAGAGATTTTAAAGCATCACTTCAGAAAAATAGCAGAAAAGCAGAACCGATAATCGCCTGTGGATACAGCCAAACTCGGAAAGCAGGGGCCTGATTTTCAAAGAGCAGAGAATATCAAATGACAAAATCCACATGTACAACACTTTAGCACAGGGAAAAGGTCCTACCCTGGTGAAAATTCTATTGTCAGCATTTTATGTGCATGGGTGGCATATATAGCTATGTTTGCAGAGGTGCCACATCTGATAATATTAGGTATAGCATCTGCACAAAATAAATTGTGTAATCTGCTACTAACTGGCTAAAATGTAATGAAAAGTTATCCCTCTAAAAAGATGCGCACATGTGGCACATGGGACCCCCCCCCCAAAACACATACACACTTGCACAGCTTATCTTGCCACACGTGAACAATTTTCAGTGTTTTAAAATTGGACTCCAGGGGCCCGATTCTGAGACGTATGACGCAACTCACTGGTGAATGTGAGTTGTGACATACGCTGCTATGCTGGGGACCCTGCTCCAGATTCCAGAACAGGCAGAATCCCCGGCACCTATGCCCTGCAACTTCCAGCACCTCCAGTGGTGCACCACAGGAAGGGCACACCTGACCTGGGTGCCACAAGCTGCTGACAAGCCCGACGACAGGGCACAGCCCCCTCCAGCCTGAAGCCTCAAAACATGCCTGCAAGCTCTAGTTGGCCATGGAGGGGTGCCAGAAACACAATGTCATGGGGGGGTGGCATCACCGCAGCACAGTACCAGGAGCTGGCAGATGGACCCTGGTATGGCTGGGGGGGGGGGACTACTATGCAGTGGGGGTTGGGGTGGCATGGCATGGCAGTGTGGTTTGGGGCCATGTGGGGGGGTATCAGCCAGTTGGGCATGGCGGAAGCCCCTTATGCCAGCAAAGGGCTGACCTAACCCCACAGTGCCACAGCACCTCCTGGAATGGTGTAGAGGGGTTACAGCAGCTTCCCTTACAGAACTGGGTGCAGCTGCTGCTGTAACCCCCCTTCTGCCATGCCATAGGGACCTTGGGTGATGTAAGTCCCCCTGGGCATAGGCCGCCCGCACCATGGCGCAGGCCGCCTCCTGGAATCTCAGCTGGTGGAACCCATGGCGCAAAGTGCGACTTATGCTATATGTGTTGGTGCAAGTCGCACTGTGCCACAGGGGACCCATCTTAGAATTGGGCCCCATGAATCTTAAACATGGTAAATGTTTTAAAACTTCTAATTCCAGGTCTACTTGTGAAGTAAGGTATGCTTACTTGTGAAGTAAGGTATGCTTACTTCACACCGTATATCCAGGGTGAGAATATGTGATTGCCCACTTGCTTTTATGTGCCAGAAATGTCAGTAAGTAATTCTGACTACCATCAAGCTCCAGGTGAGAGAGCTAGTCTCATTTAGGTTTGACCATTCTGTCCTGTGACTGCATAGTCTTGTTTACCGATTGTTACTGCCTTAAACCTTCCAGCATTGCACCATAAGGATTTCATACCCTTTTTCATTGGTATGGAATGGATCTCTTTGCCTTCTTTTTTTGAGCATTCTATGTGCTGCTTTATAATTTAATTAGTAACTCTCCTCATGAATCAAATTACAGAGTCAGTAGTTAAGGATGAGATTTTCTTAGATTTGTGATCCATTTTGACTAGCAATCCTTTTTTACTTATTTATTGATTTATTTGTTTATTTGCAAGTTTTACTAAGAAGAGCATACAGCTCTGATAACAGTTCATTTCCAGTAAGTCCTAGGGAAAGGAAAATGTAGCACAGTAAATTAGAAAATATAGGAAAACACAGAAGGACACAGGAAAGTACAAATGGCACAGAAATGAAAATGCAATGAGCAACATTCAGATGGGGACTCCAAATACAGTGAAGTGCAAATACAGTAGTGATAAATATAAAAAATACATGTGCAACATATGTACAGTGCAAATTGTGCAAAAAGAAAAAAACGTATTATCGACCTTACGGTACATAGCATCTCTGCTATAGTAGAGAAATCATTTGCATCCAGTAGACAGGTATGGGAGAAGAAATGCAACTAAGGACATTTGCAGATATGAGTGGTTCAGTCCTAAGCAGCACCTTAGGTGTCAAAAGACATGATAGTTCTTGTCTCAAAGGAATTAACAAGGTACAAGAGGATAGTATCTTTCAGAAGAAGAGATGTGCAAGAACAAGGGGGCACAATTTGAAGATAGAGGGGGGACAGCTCAGAGGCAATGTTAGAAAGTATTTTTTCACAGAGAGAGTTGTGGATGCATAGAACAGCCTTCCTGAGGAGGTTGTGGAGTCAGGAACAGTGGGAGAATTCAAGAACGCATGGGACAGGCATAAGGCAATTCTAGTGGGGGGCAGGAGGAAGTAAGCTGTTGATTAACTAGAATCTGCAGCTTATCCATCAGGTAGGGAAATGGGCAGACTGGGTGGGCCAAGCGGTCCTTATCTGCCGTCAAATTCTATGTCTCTATGTTTTGTGTTTTTGTTCTATGAGTAATGTGGTCTCAAATGAGGGATTTCAGGGTGGTAAGAGAAGAAGTAGAGCAAAAAGGAAGGGGGGGGGGTTGGACCAGAGATGGTAAAACCTGGTAAAGAAGGCCACTTGACCAGCAGTAGTTTTATCATGGAGAGAAAGAGTTTGGGCCAGAAGCCTGGAAAAGGTGGGGGGGGGAGAGTGGTACAGGACAATATTTATTTATTTGAAAATGCTCCAACTGGAACAACCCCGTAAGATGCAGCATCTTGTTTTCATAGGGAAGGACACAATAGTGACCGGGTAAACATAGTCAAACAGGAATAGGTATATAGTGTGTCCAGAATAGTCAGAAAACATACTGGGGTCAGAGCTACAGTAGCAGCCAACCTGAGCATCAGTGGGATGTCACAGCTTTGCAGCCTAGAAAAGAATTTCGTGTAAAATATACTTACAACAAAACTAAAACTTCTCCTCTTAAACCGAGAAATGGCATTTGGGAACCTGAACAGTTTAATACCACCTTTACTGACTTGGATAAATTCCTGTTGATGGGCTGCAATAATCATGATGCCATGGTGGGTGAGGGAGGATGACCAAAGGATGAGCAGGCGGTGTCCTGTAAGAACCATGAGCAAGCTTTCACTCCAGGATATACTCAACCAAATAATGTATCCTTTCTGAAGGTGATCAAGCCCTAGAAAACAAACTGGAGGACTATGCTTCCAATGTCTCCCTGCTGGATACCAAAGTCAGCATGGTTTGGAGATGGCAGAGACAGCAATGACAACACCAGATATGGTTCTTTCTTCAAGTGCTTTACTGGTGAAAGAAAATCAGCTCCTGAGGCTTAAAGCAGCAGTGCAACGAAATGCATTAAAAATTGACATTAATAAAGTAAACACCATGCTGCATGTATTTAATTCTCCGTTTTCGATGTGTGTTGTTACTGTCACAAAACTCTATTGTGGGGATGTGCATTTCAAATTACAGTGGGGTTACTGCACGAAATAAGTAACGCTGCTCCATATTTTTTTAAACAGTCTCCAGCCATGATTCTGTAGAAGCAGATGGCATAACGCTTTACGCGCTCGCCCCCGTTTCTGAAACCAGGAAGTAAACAGTGCTCTAAAACCTGTTACTGTAGCACTGGTTCACCCGCTGCAAATGTCAAAAGTACTTATTTGCGTGGTATTTTGTAAAAATCAGATGGTGATTTGTCAGTTACGTATAAGGTTTGTGACCTTTCTAGCAAAATTCACATAGATTTCTTACCATGTTTGTACGTGTATAATGATCTTATATGGACTTGTGATTTTACTACGCACCCTATCTAGCTCTCCGAGATGCATATAAAATGAGTCACTGTCTGCTCAACATTTATATCACTCTGGGAGGGTCAGAGTATTTGTTGTGAGCCTGGATAACCCGCTGTAACGCAAGATAGCGACATCCTCGATCACCCAAGTCAATGGTCATTTGCTCCAGGAAACTGGCATTGACAGTACAAAAAGTTGCTGGATGTTAGACGTAGCTTGGCATATCCTAGCAGATAGGAGTTGGGGAGAGAAGCACAGTCCAGGGGCACAGGAAAAATATAATTTCCACATTTATGGGGTTGAATTATAACATGTCTTCCTCTCCAAGTTATTTATCAGTCCATCCCTAAGTACCATAAGTGAAGGTGTGACATTGCAGGGAACCGAAAAAAAAATGTTAACAAACCCCAAAGAAATGGAGGCTCCGTTTTTCTTTTTGAATACAGTACATTTCCCTTCAAAATTGAAATTGCTGTATTATATGTCAGATTGTGTTTTTGGTAGCTAGTTACAAAATAACTCCCTTCCAGTCCATTTTTTTTCCACAGTACTTTTGTTGAAAAAATATAAGAGACAGTTTTATCCACTAAGTTGCATGATGTCTTTTGTGGTGTAGAGGTTAGCATTGTAGATTTTGGTGTTTACTTTATGGTGTCATGGGTTCGAGTCTCTCTCACTCCTATTTTTCAATATGCATATATATATTTGTATTTTAAAACGGATCTGGTTTGACTACCTAGCTCATTTTTTTAGTGGGATATTATTGGGGGTGTTTATTCTGTTTGCATCCTGTAGAGAATGTGCTCTGAAATTTTTAAATGTTTGGAATACAGCAAAAGGGATTGAGACCTTGCCATAACCCCAATGATGGTTGCGCATCACGGCATGCAGGGAACCTGGAAAAAAAAAAAAGTAAACAAACCCAAAAGAAATGAAGGCTCCGTTTTCCTTTTCTAACACATTTCCCTTCAAAATTAAAATTGCTGTATTATATGTCAGATTGTGTTTTTGGTAGCTAGTTACAAAATAACTCCCTTCCAGCCCATTTATTTTTTTCACAGTACTTTTGTTGAAAAAAATAAGAGACAGTCAAATCCACTAAGTTGCAAGATGTCTTCTGTGGTGTAGAGGTTAGCATTGTAGATCTTGGTGTTTACTTTATGGTGTCATGGGTTCGAGTCTCTCTCACTCCTATTTTTCAATATGCATATATATTTGTATTTTAAAATGGATCTGGTTTGACTACCTAGCTCATTTTTTAGTGGTATATTATTGGGGGTGTTTATTCTGTTTGCATCCTGTAAAGAATGTAAACCAAGTCTCACTAATTACTACTATGTCCAGTTTAGCATCCGACATTATTGTCTGAAGGTCTGGGATCTTATTTACCAGGCTATGCGCATCTGTGTACATGATTCTCCTGTGCATCGTATGGGGAGACAGACGTTATTTTTTTTTACCTGGTAATGCAAATTAGCTACAAACATGCTGAATCCCTGTTTGACCACTAGCTGAGGGGGGAAGAGGTGCTCTTCCCATTCGATGTAGTCCCTATGTGTACCAGAATGTCAATGTTGTCTCCTGCTTTTTGAACAATTTTAGCAATGCGGTCAGTGTCTCTCCACGCTGATGTACTGTGGAGACATCTGACCATTAACCCTGGCTGGAGATGGGTTTCAACTCCCCAAATCATGGCGTCTCCTATGATCTGATTTTTTTTGAATTGCCTTTTTGCTTTTTTTTTTGGTTCCTGATTTGGGCTACTTTTGTTGTGCTAGCTCTTGTGCTGCAGTGTCCTGCTCTGCAGTGTTGTCTGCCTCTTTGTTGGATTTTGGATATAGAGGCAGAGAAGGCAAAGCTTGGGTGCCAGCACCGTGTACTGCTATTAGAGCCCTGTTGCTGAGTTTATTTTAAGCAATAAGGCATGACCAGGGGTTATGTTAATGGTCTGTTAATCACCTTCAGTGGTGTAATGTGGCACGAGGTAGCCGAAAGTGCCACATACCTTAGAGGGTGATTAACTGACCATTAACCCAACCCTGGTCATGCCTTATTGCTGTTATAATAAAATGTTTTCTTAAACATTGTTAAACCTTATTAATCATATGGTGAAGCTCTGCATGTATGTTAATAAAAGATTAATATAAGACTGTTAGAATGTTTACAGCCAATCAGAAAGCTCCATTTCTTAGACAATTTTATAATTTTGGTTAACTACTAAGCTCTGAAATGAGGACACACACAACTATGTCTGTATTTAGTATGTGAGAGTAGCATGATGCTGATAATGTAATGAACCGAGGCATCGAGCAAGCAGTTGTTGTTTGACTGGTGTATACATTCCAAACAGTTTATGCTTATCTATTTTTAATAATTCATTGTTTTAAAGATGCCTCCCAAGAAAAGATGTGGACGACCACCTACATATTCACCAGCTACTGCTAAAAGAAGGAAGTTGGAACAGGACCGTGAAAGACGCAAAAAAGCAGTCAAACTTGGGAATGCATACACGGCCTGGATGAACTTGAAAGATGAACTGAATATGGAATCCGACAGAGATCTCACAATGTTTTTGATAGCCTCATATAGGTAATGTGTTTTGTTGTTCAGTTTATGTATTCATGTATTCACTTACATCCTTTAATTGTTACTAATTATTTTTACATTTTCAGATCGAAAGGCTGTAATGACAAGTCACAGCATCAGATTTATGGTAGGTACATTCCTATATTCGTTATTATTACTTATTATATAAGGGTCTGAGAAATGGAGCTTTCTGATTGGCTGCAAACATTCTAACAGCCTTATGTTAATCTTTTATTAACATACATGTAGAGCTTAGCCATATGCGAACAAGGTTTGACAATGTTTTAAAACATGTTTTATTATAATAGCAATAAGGCACTCCAAGGGATTATGTTAATGGTCAGATAATCACCCTCTAGGGGCATGTGGCACTTGGCTACACCTCGTTCACAGTACACCCCGAAGTGATTAACAGACAATTAACATAACCCATAGTCATATATTGTAGTAATGTTATGTAAGCAATAATACCACTCCAGGGTGGTCTTTATTAGAAATACCGGACCGCCAATGGGTGTAATGAGGCCCAACGCAGCAGACGGAGGGCCTTATAGCCCTGGAAGGTCCGGTACTCCCAATAAAGACCACCCTGGAAGGTAATACGCAAAAAATGGACAACTTTCTTTTAATGTTTAACCTAGGGACTTTTGTCCTGCTTGAGCTTCTATAGTTGATGGTTTGGTAGTTGGTTGTCATGGTTACCCCAACACACAAACACTTGCAACACTTTATTTTTGTATTTGTATATTTGTTTATATATACAATTGTCATAATTTCTATTTTCTAATTTTCCCTACACCACAGAGATGAATTCATCAACACACCATCATCTTATTCATCTCCTGTCTCCCATTTGAATCTATTCCTGCTCATCTGATGTCAACACCTTTGATTAGAGCATGGAAGAAATAACGCATCAAACACAGTAAGACATTGTTTGGAAATCTTCTATTATGCAATTGGGTATGAAATCCTGTCACCTCATTGGTCAAACTAAACAAGTTGAACAGTGTATAACAGCAATATACCACGACAGAGAGTGGATATATGGGTGGATTTCCCACTTCTGGGGTGGTTAGGGCCGCGATTGCACCTCATGTCCTAACCACACCAGATGTAGTAAATTCGTTAAGTGAAACTTTTTGTATCACCCAAATAAACCTATATTGATTGGTTCACATCATTTCTATTTTATTTTTTGGGTCACTATACTCTGTTCCTAATGCTTATTTGTAAAACTGTGTTTGATCTGCCGTTGTACAACTAAAATATTGATTCCCATACAGAGTTGTCACTGATCAGTCAGACATATCGTCATCCCTGAAATGTCCCAAGATGAGGTTGACATTCATGATACTACATATGATCCCGGAAATGACAGGTCAGAACATGAAAAGCATAGCTGTTATATTTGGATTATTTAAGAGCACACTATTGACAGACTGGCTGATGAATACCACCACTCCTAAGGTGGAAGAGGTTTGACAAGGAGGATACAGTGAGTCATTTAGTTAAACAGTAAATCATGACCGGTGTGGTGCTGTGGTTTACCCATGGCTGACATAACTCCAAGCATAAACCACACCCAGTCATGGTTCATCAGATTGTATTATGACCCTCTTCACTTATTGGAAGATGGTCGCAGCAGCAAGTTACATAGAGTTGAAAGTAGTTTATTCTGAGAAATGAGGTACAAACATATAAAGTCACTAAGCGTAAATGTGACTCATGTTAGATTATTGTACTGACATACAGTATATTGTTTCTCAATTACAGCGTCATCGATTCTGATAATGAAATGTCAATGGATGAGGATGACCTTTTTGGTTTGAACTATGAAAGTTACTGCCATAACATATATCCTGATAGTGACTGTGCTGAGCATGTTAATATACATGATAGCTATCGCATACATGAGTTAACTACAGGCATTGTTTATGAGTCCTGTTTAATGCAACTTGCAGTAAGAGCATTCAGAATTTGTGATACCAGAGGCTGCTTCAAGCAAGTTCATTTAATGTTACCACAGAATTGGGACAGCATTCCAGATTAAGGTGGTTTGTGATAAGGGTCACATACATTACTGGTACTCACAACCATTTATTCAACGAATGACTGCGTATATTTTTACTAGCAACAAATATTTTGCTATCAGGAAATAATTACGGAAAGGTTTCTCTTCTCTTAAAATTCATGAATATGAAACCTGTTACCAAATCTATATTCTATGCAATTCAAAGACAGTATGTGTCCAGCCATCAACTGTTTTTGGGAGAATATGCAGAATGAAATTGTATCCAGACTTAGTGATGAAGTGGTGTTGATGGGGATGGCAGGAATGACAGTCCAGGACATTCAGCTAAATATGAAACATACACCATGATGCATTATGCATCTAAAGGTTATTGACATTCAAATAGTGGATGTTAGGGAATGTAGTGGAAAATCTACAAACATGGAAGTTCTAGCTTTAACCGAAGTTTGAACAACATTCAAGCCAAAGGGATACAAGTTTCAGAGATAGTGACTGATGCTCCGTCCAGATCCTTTCGTTAATGAGTATGTACATCTGATGAAATACATTATATAAAGTCATAACCATAACTTAATATCTTTAATTGTTTAACCAAATACTGGATAATCAGTGTATGTCTTGGTCTTAACTTGGTCAGATTGAACAATTAGATGTCATTTATTGTTACTCAGTAATCATATGTACTTGATTCTCTTTTCTAAAAAGAGAAAGTATACAGAAATTGAACATCAGCAGCTCGACCTATGGCATAGCGCAAGGGCCTTAAACAAAAGATTACGTAAGGTATGACATTTATTGACATTTACTGTTCACAAACGATTATATTCTGATATAGAAATTTATAATAGTGTATGGTAGTATGTTGTTATGGATAGAAATCACCCAGTACTCAAAGTCATACGTTTTACCTTTAAAAAGCCTGGAAATTAGATTTTGATGTGTGAGTAGAACAAATAAGTAGCAAGGTTTTTAATTTTTGCTTCAGTGGATGGATGTCTGTCATTGTAGTGTAAAACAACATATACTATAAAAAAAAAACAAAGTATGTTCTCTGTATTGTACAAAAATTATAGGCCACTTCTAAGAAGAAGAACAAAGAGTTATTGCCGTGGTTCAGGGACATAATTAACCATTTCTGGTACTCATGTGTGCAATGCGAAGGAAGTGTGATTTTACTAAATGTAAGTATCAGCTTATCAAATTTAGTTACCTACTGATTACATGCTAACTTATATTGATCTACAGTAGGGACATCACCCTCTCATTCTAGATTGTAATGTATGGTGGAGTGCGATTCTGTATGGATGTTCATACACCTCAAAAAGTTGTTCTGCTGCATTAGTATCATTCTCAGTAACGCATAATGACTATTGTATCCACTGGTCGAAGAATAGCTGTGTAGTGTAGGTTACCCATACACTATCTTATATATCCTATTTTGCTTTGCAAAGCAATTTTAAAACTGGTTAATTTTCACTGTCTTGTTTGTTATATACATATAAATTTAAAGTCTTTGTGAGAGAGGATTCTGCATCACATAGTAAATGTGCACAGCTGGCAGATGTTCATTCCAGGAGAGATCACAGGATGTGCACATGAAGAGATGACCGACCCATTAGATGGAAAAAGCTGGCTAACTGATGGATCACCATCTCACATTTGCTGGAGAGATTAGTGTATGATCCATGGATCGTAATAAACTCAGATATTTTACACATGCAAGGTCTGTATGAGTTCTGTATAGATGACAGTGTATGGGTTAGTTTTATGGTGGCCGTTGCGATAGGGTGTTATAGAACATATTTCCTGATATGTCAATTAATTAACAATTTATTTGTCAAATAAATTAAACTGTGTAATTATGTAGAATAGATTTTTTTCTCATTCTAGGTGATCATGTGTTTGAGTGACATGACAATTGCATGACCAGGGTTGACTCTATGTATAATCTGACGTGTAGAGTGATCAGTGGTTATGTGGTAGAGACGTCACATAATGCTTCACGTCGTGTCAATTGATTTCCAAAACATACTATATTGGTACATGTGTTGTGCCTATAAATATAACCACTACTGGAACTGATAAACATTGGTGATAGTATAATTTGGCAATAACACACATAAATATGATGTTCATGCTACGGTTGAGATGAACTGTATAGAGTGGTACACAGCAAATAAAATTACAAGTAGGAAAAGTAGAAATATATCACTGTGGTGATGGTGGAGCAGATAAATAAACTCTGAGCTCCCTGTTGGAATCCTAACAGCCAATCGGTTTGAAGCATTTCTGAGATCCTTTTATAATATAAGATGCTATATCTATGATCTTTAATTTCTGTGATAAATATTGTTTCAATAATATTTACAGTAATAACATAATTTTTATTACTTTTACAGAAACGACTGGCAGATTGGAAAACTTCAATAGTCTGATACTCTATATGCATCAAAGAGACATCACGTATGGGTAAAATTAATACTACAGTACTAGCTGGCTCAAATTCAGCAGAGCAAAAGTTGCTATGATGGCCAACTGCTTTATATCTTAGTACAGTAATCAATCAAGTGTATTAGGTTATGCTACGTCAGAACCAGCATTTATAGCCAACAGCAGCAGCGAGATATCCGCTTGTGATGTCAGCGGTCCTGGTTCGGTAACAAATATTGGTCATCAGAAGGCCGGCAAGGGGGGGAGAAGGACTGAGCATCCCTAGGAGTGCCGTCCTACCCCAGATGGGAGAGGGGGGAGCATGCTCGGTGCAGAAGGGCCACTCATTGGTGGGGCGGTCAATATCAGTTTCATTCCTGGCACACGACATTCATAGTTTTTCTTGTTTCCTTAGATACCAAGCATATGAGGCCAGGAACAAACTTGCAGCTATTGACCACAACTGTCATATAAATAGGGAATACCTAAAGGACATAAATGGGAACACGATGTAAGTATGGTAAATCTGCAAGATAAGTATGATTAGCTACAATCATTCCAACATCCTTATGTTCATCTTTTATTAACATACATGTACAGCATAATAGCAATAAGGCAGTCCCAGGGATTAGGTTAATGATCAGTTAATCACCATCTAGGGGCATGTGGTGCTCGGCTACACGTCGTGACATAGTACACCACTAGAAAGTGATTAACAGACCATTAACATATCCCTTGGTCAGCCTCATTTAAATTCTCACTAAGTGTAAATCTTTGCAGATGTCACAAAGACCTGTAACAGGGTTGTAAGGCAAGAGTTGTAGAAAAGAATGAGAAGTTACTATATATAGAGTTTTTAGAAGAGTTGTGAATAGTATCATATAGTGGATACAATTTCTTATATAGTCATATGATTGGTAAGACTGACATATACAGTTTGTAACTGTGCCAATTTTCAAAGCTGGAAATATGACGTTATGCATATGTGCAATGAAATATAAGGTGCAGGATGTCATATGCGTCACACAGGATGGTTTGTTATACTTATGAGTACCTATGCACTGGAACAACTGCTGTGTCTGTATCAGACTACGGATACCTGGTGAATGTGGTTTTGTATAATGTTTAAAATACTTTACTCCACTTATATCTAATATTCACAATTTAGGCATACCCGACACTACTCCAAACGTACCAGACAGTGGTCAGCAGTAGCAATCAAAGTACAGAAGACCTACTACTACATTCCTGAGCTTCAACGTCAGATAATCGAAAGGCATATGTCTGACAAAGAACACGTCATGTGATCCATGGAACTACCAAACAGACATCCAGCGAACATTGCAGCAACTACTGTGCAAATACAGCCTACCTGTCTCATAACTGGTTGCGTCAACAATGTAGGTCCGGACTATCTGGTTCATTAAAAGATCACATATTAATGAGAATGAACAATCATAATTGCTAATTTATCAACAGCACATAGCAAAGTGTGAATCAGAACATGTTTTTTATGACTGGTACACTATATGTGTTAAGCAAAATGTAATTAAATGTTTAATTTCTCATATATTATCACAATGTAAATACTTTGAAAATATTTGAAGTTATTGAATGTTATTGGTTGCTGTGAAAAATTAAGTGATCAGTGCGTATCATAATTTAGTAACACAGGTATTGGAATAGGTCTCCACCCACCTGGCATCATGACCACACTTATAACGATGCAATATATGTCACCGTCAATGAGATCTGTTAACTGTATTTTCTTATGTAAATGTAATTTCCTTTTGTATAATAATTCTTGTTTCTGATAAAACAGCGGCAACATAAAATCTGCCCATCTTGATGTTGACTAACAACTTTTCATTTTAATTATTGGGAAGTGACATTCCATACTGCACACTGTACCACATTTGCACTGATAATATATTGGTGAAGCATCATTTATTTCTTACAATGGTACAATTAAAAGATTAGCATAAATAAATGTTATTATTGTATTCATGTCATCTACAATTGGTTTGTGTATGTAACATGGATAGATTTGTTAGCAACAACTACCAAACGGTAAACTTTTTATATATTTTTATTTATTTGAAATTGGTGACCCGGAAAGGAACACTGAGATGAGGCTCATTTCCAGGTGCGACCTGAGTACAAGTAGTACTGGCTGTAAGTTTGTCAAGCTCGGTACAAGTTACCAACACATTTTATTTTATTTTTATTATTTGAATTGCCTACAAAATCAAATATTGAGATAAAAAATTATATAATAAAATATCAAGATAGGCTGTGTGGTATAAAACCAACATAGATGCCATTCGGGTCTGGAAATTTGTCCCTTATTCTCCAGACACAGCAGGAAGGAATAACTCTTCTATTACCATTGCCGAGCCTACCATACTGCCACAATATAAATTGCCTGTAGGCAGCAAATCTCATTTCACGATTATGGTTATCTTGCGCATAATGTTGCAAACCAAATAAATCATTACGGTATGCAACTGCGACTGCTAACACTGGCTCAGATAGACATAACAAATCCATTGTCTGAGTTAAAGAAACGCAATGCGCAGGTATCTTTCACACAGCATGTGGTTCCAGAATCGGTTATCTATGACATTTACCACAGACGCACCACCTGAGGTTGAGGTCCAGTATGGTGGACTGCCCCGTTGTTCTCATCATTGTCTTCCAGCAGATCAAATACTCCACCAGGTCGCTGAAGAGTGAGTCGAATTGTATAGCGCTGCACAGCCCCATAATCCATCCTCTGTATCAATGTCTATTAGGAAGAAGAAAAATAGTGGTTATTTCATACATCTCACTTAGTGTAAAGTAGCATCATTTTCAAATAATGAAAATTAATAATTATTTGTGTATGACAGATAGGTAAGTGTGTATTATAAGGCAGTATGAGTAAAGGATGCAGCCATGTTTGTGATGTTAACTAGTAAATAGACGCGAATTCTAATGTGTTGTTATGCAAAATCTTAACAGTTATTATGCACAGTTCAAAGGTCATACAAATTTAAATTTCTCATTTATTCTACACCTAGCTACTTACTAACTACCCAGTGTTCAAAGTCATACCCTTTACTTTCAAAACTCTGAAATTTGATTTTAATAAGTGAGTAGAACAAGAAATAACAAGAGCTTTTGTTTTTACTTCAGTTTGGGTGTGTCACTGTAGTGTAAAAAACCATATACTATATAAAATAAAATATGGTCAACCACACACAAGTCGGCATGTGCTCCATCTCGGGGTTAAGATGACAGCATAGTCCCCTCATCTCAGCCTCCCAATGGAAACACAGCCTTGTTGTATATGGTTGCCCATACATTATTCTCTATATGGTAATTGTGTGATGTATTGAAGCACTGTTACCAAGCTGCAGATGTTACAGTTATATCGTAACAGCAAGAAAAAAATGGCATTTGCAGTTCATTATAATGCACTCCATACATTATAGTACTATAATCTGCTTGTTGTTATTCATAACAATCAGTACACACTTGTATTTCTTGTTCCTGAGATGCTGGATCTCTATCACTTATGCTGACACTGTTGGTAATGAAAGATGACGAAGGTAGG
The DNA here is from genome assembly GCA_016271365.2 of Neoceratodus forsteri. NCBI lineage: Eukaryota > Metazoa > Chordata > Ceratodontiformes > Ceratodontidae > Neoceratodus > Neoceratodus forsteri. The sequence continues at coordinate 1,201,404,650 of CM028131.1, read as the reverse complement.
CCACGTCTTCCTCTACGTCCTCTACATCCACCACGTGTCCTCACACAGCCACGCCCTCTGGCTGTATTACTTCTACCAGTTTGCACCTGAACCTCCGCAGCACTAGCACATGTACCAGTTGATGATGTTTCCGAAGTGGAGTCAGTACTGGAACTACATTAAAAAAATATGTATATATATAATACGGTTAATAATCAATTACCAATTATGGTATAAAATACTCATATCAGAATGATGGGAGGGTGTTTAATATGTATCAGGATAAATATGTTGGAGGAAGAGGTGAGGAGAATTAAGATGGCACTCATGTAAGAAAAGGAAAGGAGGACAAAAGCAGAGGCAATGCAAATGTGTGAGTTTGGGGGGTTGGTGACCAGGACAGTTAATCCAGTAATTATAAAGAGGTGAGAATCAAGGTATCAAAAGGGATCTTGATGAATATGTGCCTTACCTCCATATCAGTATTATAATTGAGCACGGGTGATGAGGATAGAAGAAGGGAGGGTATGCAACACTGAAAGTGGACAAATTAGCAGGCCCGGTCTTACTACATCCAAGAGTACTACAACAGCTGGCAAGGCCACTGGCAGACCTATTTAATAGTGTAGTAAAGTCAGGCATGGTACTGCAGGACTGGAGAACAGTGTTCTGTGCTGGGTCCGTGTTGTTCAATGTATTCATCAATTACATTGGGATAGCATTAAAGGCAATTATAAAATGGACTGAGAAATTGAGCTTTCTGATTGGCTGCAAACATCCTAACAGCCTTATGTTAATCTTTTATTAAAATATGTTGAGCTTAACCATATGCCTAACATGGTTTAAAAACTGGTTAAAAAAACCAATTTATTATAATAGCAATATGGCTTTTCATGGAGTGTTATGTCAATGGTCAGTTAATCACACTCTGGGGCATATGGCATCGACTATACCTTGTGCTGGCTACTCGTATATTCGGTATGGACAGATGCAGGTGGTTTCTGTACATGCGAGAATGCTAGACAACAAGTTGCCCATAGGGAGGTTGGACATCACAGCCATCTCAGAAACATGAGACACAGATCACGGGACTGGAGTTTGACCATCATTGTGCAGTCTGTACAAAAAGAATCATGAAGATGGGCGGGGTGTGACTATCTATGTGAGTGGGGATCAAATGTACATATGACGAAAGGAAGAATGGGGTATGGATGAAATCTGCATACTGCTCCAGAACTCCAAAGGAAAGCTGCTATCTGGGATGGTGTGCAGGATGCAAACCCAGTAAGTGGAAAGGGACATGGAACTGGTTTACCAAATCATGTTAGTATGCAGGAGGGACATGATCGTGGTGGATAATTTCACCTGCTGTGGTTGAGGAAATAGGCTATGAGATAAGGCTGAGGGTACTGAATATGTGCACACTGGAATATAGGTGTCAATAAGGGCACACGATCGATACCTTACATTAACTGAAGGATATCAACAAGAGGGTGGGAGGGCCAGGTGGTGTTTAAGCTGAGTAGAGGGAGGCAAACAATGGAACATGGATTAGGAATATGGGAATGGAGATTCATGAAGGACGTGATAAGGTATTAGTTCCTAATGGACACTTGGAATAGTCTGTTACAGTAGGTAGTGGGAGCAAATGAAGTTGATGGATTAAAGCATGACTGGGGCAGACAAAAAATTAGCCCTTACAGAACCGAGAGTGATGAAAAGTAATTGATCATATAGGCCCATTTGCCACTTACAATGCATAGAGTATACGGGCAGACTTGATGTGCCTAGTGGTTCTTGTCTGCCCGCAGTTCTATTTTCAATATTTTGGGTTCCACAGAAAATTCAAATAGTCAGCAGACAGGGTGTGTCAATCAATTTTGGAGACAAGACAAAAACACAAACTCTTACTAAATAATACAGTTTATCTATTTATTAAATTTTGGTGAGCAGGTAGGCCCACAGAGCCCAGAAGGTCCTTTTTCAGGGGTGACCCAGGACCCCCCGCACACAATAAACAAATCAGAAACAGTCAAGCATCTCATACTCCACAAGAACACTCCAAACATAGCCTCCATACTAATTACTATTACCGAACAACAACAACAAAATGTAAAAAAAAATCAAGAAGGATGGAAGGACATATGACTTGAACGTGTGTCTTTGTGTGATGTGCCAAAATACATAAACAGGAAACACCCTACCCACAACAGCACAACAATCACCTTACTGAAAGTTAGTCTTATAATCTGAGCACTCCTACAGTGCTACATAAAAAAATAAACTGAATATAAGGAATTCTGAACTGTGATCACATATACAAATTCCAAACACTGGTACCAAAAAAATCCAGTAAGACTTTGTACTTGATGTGCATCACATGAACAACACAAACTGAGAATAACATAAAAGTTTTTAATTCTAAATGCAGAGAAAGATAATTTTGGCTGAAAAAAAAAAAGAATATATGCCCTTGGAACTAATCCTCAATGTGAAATGCTCATCATTTATAAATTATATATATGTGTGTGTGTGTGTGTGTGTGTGTGTGTGCGTGTGTGTGTGTGTGTGCGTGTGTGTTATCACCTGATGGACAGATCAATGTTTACCATCAAGGAAATGGGAGGGAAGGGGAGGAGTGTGTGCTGCATATCATGATATAATCAGCAGTCTGGGCATCACAGTAAAGTTGAGAATCATCAGCAAATCATAAGCTCATTAGTCACCATAACACAGTAGTTCTCGACAGGCTAAAAAACAGTCAGTCCACAAGGTTATCACAATATAAACACAATAAATATAAAAAAAGATTAATACAGAGTAAGAAATAGCAAATAAAAATCACAGACAGAAGCTGGTCTCGAACCAGAGGTATCACATGGTATGAAAATAAGGAGCATGGTTAGCAAAGGAACTAACCACTACACCAAACATATTGCCTGCATTCAGTTTGATATTAGTTTCTGATATCATAAAGATCAGCTAAGTATTAAAAAAGACAAAAAATTGGGGTATGATATAAATATAGATGAAATTTGTCATTACAAATAACAATTTAAAATGGGATCTAAATATTAGATACAAAATTGCACCTTGATGTTATTTAAATACACAAACAAAAATCATGTGCATAAGATAAACATGGATGCTGATCAATTCCAAACAAAGTTGATGGGCAAAACACACAAGGTATATCTGACTTTAATGCCAAGCCACAGGTCAAGAAAACTGATGGGAGAGAAGGTGCCAGTTTGTTCTCATAATATAAATATTAGCTTCCCATGGGAGCAGCCATACCTGGGGTTATGTACAGGGAATAGTCTAATTTGGTTTATTTGATAACATTTTCATAATACCAAACCACATCCAAGACAAAGATGTAGACAGAATGAATAATAACTATAATATACCAAGACACATGTGAGATAATTTGTCAACCTAAAAAAAAAAAAAAAAAATTATTGACGAGGGGAGTCTCAAACCCATGACAGCTTTGATGAAGCACCATGATTACAAAAGTCAAATGCATTAACCATTATGGCACAGAATACAGCCAGCCAAAGAACAGATAAAACATTTTTATCTTTCTTACACCACAGTGTAGGCAAAAAAAAAAAAAAAAAAGGGCTGGGAGTAAGTTTGTAATAATATAATATACATGACATGTTATATAATACCAATCATGACAGGACTAGACAACTATTTCACAGTACATTTTTGTTTTGCATTAATTATTGCTGTAGTTGGATCATTTTGTGAGGGGGGAGAAATGGGTGATGCAAAAGGGAACCTTGTTGACAGGAAACTGATGTTAGAATACATGAATGGACCAAATGCCATTGATGTTAGCGAGCACAGTCCATCCACCCCACCACAACAAACAGGCTAGCACATACTGAATTCGTTCTGCTGTGTATTCATTAGCAAGCATGAATTTACTGCATTCATCGTTCAACAGGGCATGCGTAAAGATACACATTCTGTATGGACAGCTGCCTCACTACCAAGAGAATTGATAATTACTCTGTTTACTACGGAGATAAAGTTTTTGTGCAAGCCTCTAGTAAAAGTGCATTATGATCTACCCATCCTCTATACTGACAGCCTTCTCAGGATTCGCATTATGTTTGTGCAACTTAGCCACAGTGCAGCTGTCACCCACATAATACCACTGCGCTTGTATGAGTCTGTGTGTTATTTTCTTGTGCTTCTTAATTTTTTGGTAACTCATTCAATTTAACCAGTAGTGATTTGTGAGACAGGCAAAGCACAGCAATATAACACACGACCAGTGCATTGCAACCTGTCCCTTTTTGAGATATTGTGTACTGGACGTTCCCACACTGTACAATATGACGACTGATCCAAGCGATGTTTTGGCATACATATTTATGATTTAAAATAACATACTCTGTATCTGAGACAGTAGAAGTGACACTACTTTTTGAACTACATTGATCCATTGCCATGTCGAAAGTTACAACTGAAATCGGGAGCGCGCATACACACAAACTATGTATTGCCTTCTGGGAAAAACACATTGCATCATGGTAAGCAGTCTTGCTTGCGCTGATACCAAGATGCAACATTTTTACTTGTTTTGAAAATGGCGATCCGGGCGAAGGTGCATTAGCATCGGGAGATATTACCAACATAAGAATATGGGATCTGTTGCCATCTGATAGAAATAGGTAGGCTTTAATGTATTTAACATACATTTACAGCTATAAATAGGTCTTTTTTTACAACAAAGGTCAATTGCACTGCTGCTTTAAGCTCAAAAATGCAGAAAATGTGCAATTTGCAGTGAACATCCGCATTGTGGGGATTCCTGAAAGGGTGGAGGAGGAAAACCCCATGGTGTTTGTTAAAGGAGAACTGCACTGAACCTGCATGTCATTTTTCCCTGTAAAAACAGTGTTTAAATATTGGTTTAAATTCTGTTACTGTTACATCTCCATAGGCTTTTTAGTCATCATAATGGGAGCTTCTGATTCAAACACAAGTGGTAAGTACCATTTTAGAACTGTGTGATGTGATTTATGTGCCTTGCTCAGCTCTTCACTTGTTGGCCCAAGGTATTCATGTTCTATTATAGAACTCTGTGGCTGGGAGGGACAAAAAGTACATCATACAGTTCCAAAATGGAACTTAACATCAGAGTACAAATCAGAAACACCCACTGGGTTCACTAAAAGGCCTGTATAGAGAAAACATTAACAGAACTGGAACCAGTACTTAAAAAAACAAAACAGCTACCACTGAAGGAAATAGTTTACAGGTTTATCACATCTCTCATTTAACAATATGGCTTGAAGAAACAGTCCAGATACCAGTGGAAGTCTAAGTAGTGAAGGTGTGCCTAATTACACCACACCTCTCACTAAGTCTGATTTCACTGTTGTGCTTGAGAATTGCCTTTTTAGTCACCGTAGCTCAGGGGGACAACACTTTTTGGTGGCAAAACAACAGAGGAATCTTCAGTGGCAGGAACATTAGATATGTATTCATTCCAATCTCGGTTACACCACCACAATGTGCCAAAAGGTATTTGATCTCAGAAATCAACTGAGAGAGTTACAAATCCATCACATGCTCCTGATGCCCATCAGACTTAAAACTGTTTCTGTGGGTACTTGGATTTCTTTTTTTTTTTAATTTAGTATGCTTTATTAATTTTTTCCAGCATCCACAATACACTGTAGGTTATATGACATGGACACTGTTGTACAAAGACCAAGAACATGTTGTATTAGCCTTATGGTTACATCGGCTAAAATAATCACAATTCTATTATTATATCTACCAATTTATCCAGATCTAACTACCCCATTCCCTTCTCCTATTAACCCTTACCCCTCACCCTTTACCACTCCACCCTCCCCTCCAGCAAGTGTGTACATATTACTTTCAGCATAACTGCAAAGTTAAACTCCACCTACAAGGCAAACGGTCAGCTGACTATAGGCCATTATGGGTTACATGTGGCAAGCAAAGCCTCTAATGAGCCCTATCTGGGCTGGTATAAGTCGGGCCGATTGTTCATGTACAGAATATGTTTTTCTAATTGCAAAGCCGTGAGCATCTCCTTATACCACTCCCTCACCGATAACCATGTTTCTTCTTTCCAGTGTCTCATAATAATGAGTTTAGCTACTGCCGAGACTAAGGCAATATGTGCTTTCCTAACTCTGGGAATACCTCTCGGAAACCAATATAATAAACATATTTCTGAAGTGAAGAGGGAATCGAGCCCAAGCAATGGATCCAGCAGTTGTTTAATAGACTGCCAAAAGGTCTGGACCAATGAGCAGCCCCACAGCATATGATATAGGGAGCCAGGGGTGAGGTAACACCTAGTGCACATAGGGGAGGGGACATGTCCCACTTTATGCAATTTAACTGGTGTAAAATATAGGTTATTCATAATGTTAAACTGTATCATTCATAGTCTATCCTGCTTAACAAATATATAACCGTTCCTCCATGCTCGTCCCCAAGACTCCGCCTCAGGTATGATTGACAACTCTTGAGCCCAATAATAGCAAATCCCCCAGGGTAGGCTAGTGTCCATAGATTGTAGCTCTTTATAAATCTTGGACACTGCATGAGGTTCCCCCGCTGCCTGTAAGAGCCTAATCAATTTCTCCATGTGCAATCTGTTTGTATCCCCCCTCCCCACATGATTTTTTATTGCCTCTTCAACCTGCTTATATTTAAAAAAAAAACATAACCGGCACTGAGAAATGTGCACAGAAAGTCAAGAAGGATATCAATTGATCGTTCTCTGATAAGTCAGCCACCTTCTTATCAGTCAGGAGCGGACAGAATGTGGGCGAGATGGGTTTACGATCAATTTGAAAATGGGGGTTACCCACAATGGGTTGTTCCAGGGATACATGCCAATTACATGAAAGTAAAATTTGTAATTGATGGAGGGCCCAAGCCGACCATCCAATAGGGGTGTTCTTCAGCATGCTGGGGAGCTTCTTAGGGCTGACATCAATCAAAGAGGTGAGAGTACCCTGGTGCTGAGATATTAATGATTTTTCTATATCCAGTCACAGGGGAGTATAGACCTGACTCTCGTTCTCCCAACCTGCCTTTGACCAGTGGACTACACTACTACGATGATGGGCACAGTAGTAGGTAAAGAAGGAAGGTAACACTAAACCACCCTGTCTTTTGGGTCCTGTGAGTTTATTATATGATCGCCTAACCTTTTGGCCCCTCTATAGAAAGGCATTTAACATTGACTGGAGTTGGCCAAACCACATTTTGGGAAGATAGCACCCAAGCATCCCCACAGGATATAAAACCCTAGGCAGGACATTCACTTTTACAATATTAGTTCTCCCCCATAATGTAAGCAGAAGACTATTCCATCTTTCCAGATCCAATTTGATGACCTTAAGCAGCTGTGTAAGGTTCAGTTTCATCATGGTGGGAAGAACTTTGGCGACCTGAATACCTAAATAGGTAAGGGTGTGTGGTGCCCACTCCAAACTGGTGCTACTTATGACCGCAGGGTGGTCCTATCATTCGGGGGAAGACCTTAGATTTAGATATATTCAGCTTGTAGTAGGAGACCTCTGCAAAGTTTAATCACTTCCAGAGAGCTGGTATCCAATTACCGGTTCCTCAATATGTATCAACAGATCGTCTGCATAAGCGGACAGAGTATACCGTTGCTCTCCAAATTTTATACCTCTAATTTGTGGGGAGGCAATTAATTTCTTAATAAGGGGTTCCAAATAAAGACTGAACAAAAGGGGGGATAGGGGGCATCCCTGCCTGGTCCTTCTCTGAAGCCGAAAAGGGCCAGACAGGATGCGGTTGCACCAAACCTGTGCAGATGGGGACGAATACAGGATCTTGACCCATTTAATAAATCCTACGGGAAGGCCATATTGTGGGATTGCTAAAAATAAGAAGTCTCAGGAGACCATGCCAAAAGCCTTCTCGGCATCCAGGGACACCAACACCGCCGCGGAGTCAGAGTCCCTGGACGTCGAGAGGATATGCATGACCTTCCGCACATGGTCAACGGATGATCTGCCTGCCATAAACCCAATTTGTTCCCGCCCAATAACAGTAGCTAATACTGGGCTTAGTCTGTTAGCCAAGATCTTGGCTAAGATCTTAACATCTGTATTAATCAACGAGATGGGCCGGTAACTGCCAGGAATGATGGGGTTCTTCCCCGGCTTGGGTATGAGAGTAATCAACGCTTTCAGAAAACTATCCTCCGACATGCCCTCTGAGTACCAAAAATTATACACTTCTGTTAATAGGGGGGCAAGCTCTGACACACACGCTTTGTATAGATTGTTAGAAAGACCATCTGGTCCATGAGATTTATCCAATGTGAGTTGCTGGATGGCCTGTATGACCTCCTTCACCGTGATCAGATTACCCAGTATTTTGGCACTCTGAGGGGTCACTGTCGGTAGCTCTACTGGGGCCAGATAATTGAGGATACTTTGGGCTTTGGGGCAGTCCACCTGATTGACTGAGTACAGTCTCAGGTAATAGTTCTTTAAGTCCTCAACCACTTCTCTGGGTGATGTTATAACTTGACTCCCCACTTTAAGACCAGCAATGAAGCGCGAGGCCTCAGCCTGCCGAAGCCTAACTGCTAACAATTTCCCAGCTTTTTCCCCCAGCATCCAGATATTTGATCTTGGTACGCTTCAACGACAACTCTACCCTTTGATATATCAGGGCTGAATACTGGGCCTGTAATCTATGTAGAGCTGCCCATTCTGCGTCGGGGGGCTCATTATTAAGGGTGGCCTCTAACCCTCGGATAGCTGAAAGTAAATTGTCTTGCTGAGCTTTGTGTAGCCTGGATTTGATGGTTGCCAAACGTAGGCACTCCCCTCTCAAGGCACACTTTGTTGCCGTCCAGACCATGTCAATTCTCGTAACCGAGCCCCTATTAATTGTTATAAAGTTGGAGAGAAAATCCCTTATCTGCTGCGTGGTCTCAGCCTTCTGAAGCAACTGGTTATTTAGTGTCCAGACAAAATTCCTCCTAAATTCTTTCCCCAAATAAAACAGTAGTGAAACAGGCGAATGGTCTGATATGACCCTCTCATGAATCTCGGAGCACACCATATTTGGAAGCAAGTGGGATCTTAATAAGATAAAATCAATATGGGATAAAGATTTGTGCGGGGGTGAGTAGAACGTATATTGGCACTCCACAGGGTGTAACACCCGGCATACATCAAGGATATTTGCACCATTCATTAAGTCGTGCAATGCCCTCTGCGATGGGGAGGGTCTCCGTCTCCGAGAGTCAGATCTGTCCATCTGCGTGTTTGGCACTACATTCCAGTCCCCTCTCAATATAGTTGCTACCAGCGGGCTAGTGACCACCATACTTAATAGATGTATAAAAAACTCAGGGGATTCTCGGTTTGGACCATATAACGGGCCTATTAGAATAGGTCTAGCCTCAATACTACCCAGCAGGATAATATATCTCCCATTGGGGTCATATATCTCATTCTTTAATATAAAGGGGATATTCTTATTTATGAGAATAACCACCCCCCCACTATTGTTAGATCTCCCAGCCCCGAAGGCCTGTCCTACCCAAGCTTTGTTGAGTAGGTGGGTGTCTTCCTGTCTCATGTGGGTTTCCTGGAGACATGCGATCCCTGCCCTCAAATGCTGCAAGTGTCTGAGGATAACCCACCTTTTGCCCTTGTCCTGAGCCCCCTTGATGTTCCAGCTGATAAGGTTGTATTGACTACTCATTACCTGCAATTGTATTCATGTCGTTATGAGGATCTGCTCCCTTTCTTAACCCAGGTATACAGCTGAACCCTGAAAGATACCTTGGCCAGTGGTGTACAGTATCATCCATATTATACACACTTGACACCCTCCCCCCCAAGATGCCCCTCTTATTATCTATTCCCTTAATTTCTCCCATTAGACCCTCAACTAACATACAAAACAATTCCTTTTATCCCCTTCTTTCACCCCCAGTTCCAGACAACTGCAACTTCCAAACAACGCAGTCGATGTCTTCTCACAGGTAATCACCATGCCCCCACCCACTCCCACCCCCATTGAACAAACAGTATGCCAAACCTACATACATTTTAGTTGGTTAGCTCTCTAATCAATAAATAGAAAACCTGGCAGTGTTAATGAACAGAGCAAAATACTCTGAGATTAATAACTTGAAGGCCAGTAGTATCGTTTTGTTCCATCCTTACAAATCCCTCGAATAGGGAGAAGCAGAAGGAGGAATAAAATGGCCACACTAAAAAGAAAAAAAAGGCAGAAACTAGTGGTTTAAAGTAAGTCTCTGGATGGCAATTGGCACCATTTTCGGTCTCCTGTCACTGCCACTGCAGTCAATATAATCCCCCATATCTCCAGCCGCAATATCTCACAGCCGAAAGAAATAGAAACCCCCGAGTGTCCAGCATATCCAATAAAGTACATGCCAGTCTAAAGACTGATTCCGGAACAGTTCCCTTTGTTTTCCCCCAGCATTGGATGATACTTAGGCCTTGGTCTCCTCCCATGGCATAACTTGCAGGATGCTGTCCACTCATTCAAATTAGTTAGCTCTCTAAGCAAAAAAAAAAAAAAAGAAAAGAACCTGACAATGTTAGTAAACAGAGCAAAACACTCTGAAGTTGATAGCTCGAAGGCCAGTACTATCGCGTTGCTCCATCCTCGCGAATCCCTTGAATAGGGAGAAGCAGAAGGAGGAATAAAATGGCCACACCAAAAGGAAAAAAGCAGAAACTAGTGGTTTAAAGTAAGTCTCCGGATGGCAACTGGCACCATTTTCGGTCTCATGTCACTGCCACTGCAGTCAGAATAGTCCCCCATATCTCTGGTCGCAGTATCTTACAGCCGAAAGAAACTGAAACCCCCGAGTGTCCAGTGTGTCCCATAAGGTGCATGCCCAGTCTAAAGTCTGATTCCGGAACAGTTCCCTTTTTTCTTTCCTCCAGCATTAGATGATACTTAGACCTAGAACTCCTCCCGAGGCCTAACTTGCAGGACACTGTCCACTTGTCCTTTGTTCACTTCACATTAATATCCTGATGATTATATAATAAGCTCCAGTAGTGTCTCATTTACAAAAGCCCTGCCACTGCGATCTCTCGTCGGTTGCAGCCTTGATACCCTCTCTCATTCCGTTCCCTTGAACAGTTCAGGAAATAATTCTCTGAGCTCCTTCAGAGATTGTTCCTTAGTTTCTAAAGGGATCCACCGATTCTGATGCTTGACCTGAAGCACTGCGGAGTATCGCATTCTGAAGGGTTTTCCCACTGCAATCAATTTGGACACTATTGGATGCATTTCTTGTCGTTCCGCCCTGACCGACTGAGGCAGATCTTGTGCAATCCTGAGCCGATGCCCTTCCCATAATATTTCTCGCAAGTCTCTAACCTTGGCCAGGATATATTGTTTATCTAGGAAATTGAGCAAGCGACAGATCAAGGGTCACAGGGGAGATTTAGGGGGTGGTGGCAGATGCAGGGCCCGGTGTGCTCATTCAGTAATATACGTGGCTCCATTCGGAAAAGGGCCTGCTATCTTCTCAAAGAATTTCTGCAAAAATAGAATCGGGTTCAAACCTTTTTCCTTTTCAGGCACATCAAATATTAGGAGATTGTTTCTCCTGCTCCTTCCCTCAAGGTCTTCTTGCTTCTCATCAAGTTTTTTCAGCCTTCTCCCAAACTGCACAATCGCCAATTCGTTGTTGTCTTGTTTTCTCTCTAGTGAAAGGAGCTTAGCTTCTGAATCTCCCACTCTCGTAGTCAGGGCTTGCACCGAGGCTTTGATTTGCTGCATATCTTCCGCCATCTCCAAGATACATTCTTGGAGAGGCCTCATAACCTCCAGAAATCTTTCCTCCGAGAGACCAGTAGTAGTAGCTGGAGTTCTACTGACATTCAGCTGCTGTTGCTTAAGCCGCTTCGCGGCCTTCTCCTTTTCCAGCATTGATGGTGGTGAGTGTCTTGGCGCCATTTTTTCATAAAGACTTCCATTCTGGACAGATAACTGTCCACTGTGAGACTCTAGCAACCTTCTGATGTAGGTAGGGCACCCCGTTTGTTGTGAAGTAAGTCAGAATTTACTATTTTGCTGAACGGAGGTCTGGAGCTGTGGAAGGTTGCGGCTGCCCTTCACCCTGTCATCATGTGACCGACCGGGTACTTAGATTTCTGTAGCCTGACTGTAAAGAAGCAGGTAAAATGCTGGTGTAACCCCCCCCCTACACATGGGGCTTCCTACATTGACTTCCTGCGCTTGCCTAATGCCCACTGCCAGGTTGGTGTTCTGTGTCTAAACAGTTTGCTGTGCTCACATGAGAGTGCCCTGTTAGCCTCTGTGCCTGTCTCTTTAAGAGGTATCTATCTTGTAGGTTATAATTTATCTGGGCTTGGGGCCGAGTGGTTTCAGGCTCGAGTCCTGCATGGACTGTGTTACAGCTGCTTCATTCTGCCATCGCTATGTGCGCAGAGGAAGCCCTAATAGGTTCTGTGATTGTTTGTTGATTATCTGCTTTAACAATAGTAATAATGTAGTTTGTCTAACCTGCCTTCCTTTGCAGCATGGATTTTCTGCTAAGAGCCACCATTCTGGTTCTGGACTGCCAGTTTGGACCAATCAGTACCTTGGGGACCTTAAAATGGAGACTGTCCCCAGAGGTCTTGTGGGAGTGAATTTCTGTAGGAATTGTAGTTTTTACTGTTTGGAGCCTAAATGGACCTGGAGGGGGAGCCCTTGCTGTGACAGACAGATGGATCAACCAATCAAACCTTTTGGATCACTGGGAAATCCCAGCGCTGCCTGCTGCAGTGTGTCAGTGTAGAGTTGGAATTGAGAGAGTGAACAGCTTGAGTAATTCGAGCAGCTGCTCCTGCATGGTAGCTCGGAGATTCGTAGGGAAGACTGTGTTTGGCCTATCTGCAACCATCTTCCTGTGTGAAGAAGTCTGCAATCTAATATTGGATTGTATCCGAAATTGCTGTTATTGTGACTGGAATCCTGAATTGTAAGACAGAGTGAACTTCACCTGGTGTGGACTGAAGACTTGCTCCTGGAGTGATCAGCCTGTCAGGAATTGGAGAGAACAGCAGAGCATACGGTTTGCACAGAGACACTGCTAAATTGCAATCAGACAGTCATCCGAACTGTGGTATCTGGCTATTCTTACTATAATTGTGCTGAATGTGTAGTGTGGGTCGCAATTTGGTTCCCCACATCCCTGAATGTGTCACACTAGCTGGAAGCTGCATCCAGCATCTAAAACAGACTGCACACCGAACTGTTCATCTGGTCTGGGCCTCACCATCTTGGCCTAGATTGTCACTCATGCTGCAGAGATTCATCTGACGAAAGACTTGCTCAGGGATTTGGCTCCCTGCTCAACACCATCAAACAGTATCGACCACTATGGTGCGTCATGTGGGCCCTGCTTCTCCTGGCAAACAGCATACCATCCTGAGGTCTTCTTCTGGTCACTCCTGCCTCCTGGTCTAGGTAGCATGAGTAAGCATCAGGTTAGCTCCGTGCAACAAAGCTCAAATGATTGTGTGTCATCTGATTTAAATGTTTTGGTTGATCTTTATGAACTGAGCTATCCAGCTCTGGAATACAAATTGTGGGCTAAAGTGCATGTTGTTTTTTTTCCTAAGGGCCCCAACAACAACAGCTGCAATGCCAGCCTACCCCAGGCAACGATTCAGGCTAGCCTGATTAACAACTGGGTACCCAGAGTGTGTGTGTGACTGTGCTAGAGGAACTCTTAGCACATGCATGTTTAACCTGGCCAAATCAGATCTGAAATCAAATGCCAGATTGCTGCCCCACCCTTGTTCACATCCCCTGCATAAATCACATTTGATTCTTTCTGCATTTAACTTGGCTAGTGTGTACCTTTGTGGAGGGGATATTGTATTGCCATTGCACTGTTCTATTGCAGGTCTTGTTTTACAGGGGATCTCCAGGGCCAGTGCCGCTGGTCCAGCCGTGGTGGTAAGTGTGCCAAGTGTGGGTTCAATATTGTATTCTAATGTTAACTCTGTCTATGTCATCTGTTAGCACCCTTTGCAAACTGTGTGAGAGGCCTTTCAGCACCATGCAATTCTGCTTAAAGTTGAACCAGCATAACATTCTGTGGTGATTTGCATATGCAGCCCATGATGCTTTGCATTGTGTGGGCATGTGTGATTTTGTATTTTCTTGAAACTTGGCTTCCCAGCCAAATGCCCTTTGGGGTAACCCTTGCCTCAGTGTTTGCACACAGAGGTTCTTTGTCTGTTAACTCTGATGATTCATCTGCTGACCTGTGTAAGCCACTAGAGGGATAAGAGGTGGGTATCAGTGTCCCGGAGGGCCACATCCATAGCAGCTACATTACCCTTAAACCAACCCTCCATGTGGAGGCACCCGTTCACCAAGCTCAGGCCCCTCAATCTGCACCTAGTCATGCAGGCAGGGGTAGTATCCCTTGGGATAGTGCCACCTAGGGGTTACATCTTGGTGGCACCACTGGGATTAGCACCCCCCGGTGGCCAAGGTCAGGGATTACAGCTAAAATTCAATGGATACTACTTTAGAAATGGCTGTGTACTAGTTGGTGGGATGGTTCACAGGGCATGAGACTGATCCCCACAATGCCGTGTTAATACTGGATATACCCCTGGGTACTAGTAAAGACACTATTGAAGGGGTACTATCAAAAATTGAAGGTTTAGGAAAAGCTGTAGTGGTGAGCCAACATGCCGACTTGGCTGCTCAGACGTTAATGGCCTTAGTGGAGTGTAGCAACCCTATGGACAGTACTAAGGTGCCCCAGGCTATAGCTGCTGAGGGATCCCCAGTTGTCTGGTGGGTGGTGACTAAAGATAGTAAGGATCCCTTAGAGAATGAGCTCCCACCATTATCCGAAGCCTTTGAGGAAAAGTTTGCCAAGCTATTATTGGAGGAGGGTAAAACCATTGAGGACTTTAAAAGGTTTTTCAAGCCACCTGGAGGTGTTCCTTCACCACTGCCCACACCCGCCCCAGCACCTGTACCTTCACCAGCTCCTGTGCCTGCAGTTAGTCATGATACTTATCACAGGCTGAGGGTATTCTTGGGCATTCATCCCACCCACCAGGGAGAGGATGATTGGGAGACCTGGATAGAGTATGTTGCCCCCTTGGTACCTGAGTGGCAGTGTGCAGAGGCAGAGAAGCAAAAAAAGATCATCGAAAGTTTGAGGGGCTCCACCTTAGAAACAATTAGGTACCTGAGGTCCACAAACCCTGATGCGTCAGCCCAAAAGTACTCGTCTGCACTGGAAGGTGTTTTGGGTAGCACTGAATCTGGAGAGACTTTGATGTGGCAATTCAAGGGCACCAAACAGTGGAAAGGGGAATGTTTGTCCGTGTATGTTACTCGCTTGGAGAGGGCCCTACAGAGAGCTTACCGGAAGGGTGGGGTTTCGGCCAGTGAATTGAACCGTGTGATTTTAGAGCACATACTACAAATGCCAAATATTCTAAATTGCAATTTATCCAGCTAAAGCTCCAGGATAGGAGGGGTAATCCACCTGATTACTATGACCTGATAAAATAACTCAGGGAGACAGAAGGTGAGGAAGGAGATTGGAAGTCTTGTGCCAGCGCAGCCCGAGTGGCCCTGGCACAGGAAAGCCCTTCTGAATCAGAGACTGCTAAGGATATCCCACCCTGGGCCGAGTGGTTGAGAGATGAACTGCTGAGAGAAGTCAGAGAAGTGAAAGTGGGTGCCACTACGAAGGTTTCCCCCACGGACGAAGACTCTGGTCCCTCTCAGAGCATGTCTGCTATGGGGGTGGGAGAACACACTCAGGCCTCCTCCACTGGGGACAGCTCCAAGACAGAGATAAGTGAACTGACAGCCACCATAAAAGAACTATTGACATATCACATCACCTTCAGTGCCACCAGCAAAAGTTGAGCCACAATTTTCTGTTGTCAGTGCTTCAGCTCCAGCCCCAAGTAGATACGCTGCTCAACACTCCAATTGTGAAAGGAGACCAGCTCCTAATGTAATGTTTCAGACAAGATAGCCTCAAGAATCTATTATTTGTCACAGCTGCGGAAAGGATGGGCATATGAAGAAAGAATGCCAGTCCCAAAAGTATCTAGAGAAAGTGGTAACCAGACTCCAAGGGGAGATTCGGAAGGCAAACCGATGGCCAAGGAGTGCAAGAAACAATCTTAGTGGAGGTTCAGGACATCCCAATTTCAATTTCTTTGTGGCTAAATTGCCCATCCAGGTTCCTACTAAAGTCTTCCCCGACTGGTCTGAAATGGTGGGCCCTTCTATGGCTACTACAGTGACTGTGAATGGTATCTCTGCTCGGGCTGTGTTAGATAGCGGGTCGCAAGTGACCATTGCATTTCAAGACTGGTATGACAAGCACTTATCTGACATACCACTACAGCCCCTGGAAGGCCTACATGTGTGAGGACTGAGTGAAAAGTCCTATCCCTACTTAGGATATGTCCGGCTCTGGCTATCCTGCCCTACAGCTGTAGCTGGTGTAGATGAGCAAGTGGAGACCCTGGCTCTGGTGTGCTCACATATGGGACTGTATGATGATGTTCCTCTACTAACTGGTACAAACCCCACATGTTCGGGAGGTTGGGTCAATTGTGTCAAGAGAAGCAAACCAAGTGAACCGGGTGGGCCTTGCACATTCCAGCATTGGTAAAATGAGCTTATGCGTTAAAGAGGCAGAGTAAGGAAATGGAGAAAGATAAAGCTGTGGGGATAGTGTGGAAGAAAGATCCTGACTCTTTGGTGCTACCTCCCAATGCTCAATATACTGACCGTGGCAAAGTATGCCTTAAGACAGATGTAAAGAACAAAATCCTCATGCAGGAGGAAGGGAAGCGCAATGAGGGATTGTTAGTAAAGCCAAGTATTCTACCTGCCTGAGTTCATGCCTATGCTTGACGGGTAGTGGTACAAGTCCAGCATGTGTCTGATTGAGAGATTTGAGTGAATCGGGATGTACTTTAGCCACAGTGTACTATGTGGTCATGGCCATGCTGCCCAGTAAGAAGTGCTCTGTTGATAGTGAGGAAGTGACCCCAGACCTGTTTGATTTCGGGGAGTCTCCTCTACCTGCTGAATGGAAGATCAAAATTAGCCAGAAGCTGTCCCAGAGGAACCAAGTGTTTTCTTTAAACGAATGGGATGTGGGTTGTGTCACTGGGGCTGAACATCACATTCGGCTCCATGATGATAAGCCCTTCTGAGCGAGGTCCTGCCGCCTTGGCCCGGCTGATATAGACGATGTACAGAGGCACCTTCAGGAGATGTTAGCAGCAGGGATCATCCAGGAGTCGAGAAGCCCCTATGCTTCCCTGATTGTGGTGGTATGCAAGAAAAAATGGATCGGTGAGGATGTGTGTGGACTACCAGACTTTGAACCGAAGAACCATGCCAGATCATTACACCATGCCCCACATCCAGGATGCCCTTGACTGTCTGAATGGGAGCCAGTGGTTTTTGGTGCTTGACCTACAGAGCAGGTACTATCAGATCCGATGGCCCCAGAAGACCATGAGAAGACAGCATTCATTTGCCCCCTGGGATTCTATGAGTTCCTACGCATGCCTCAAGGTATTCTGGGTGCACCTGCCACTTTCCAGTGGTTGATGGAATGAGCTGTGGGAGACATGAACTTAATAGAGTGCCTTGTGTACCTGGATGATGTCATCGTATTTGGGCGAACACTAGAAGAGCATGAGGCTTGGTTGTTCAAAGTCCTTGATTGCTTGGAGGATTTTGTATTGAAGCTGTCTATAGATAATTGCCAGTTCTTTCAAACATTCATTATGGGCCCTTTGGTCAGTCTTACTCAAGGCTATCCCCCCACTAACTGAAAGTACAAGAAAATCTCCATCAAGGAGGAAGACAAGTTATACTTCAGGACAAATTAACCCTTTGGGACCAGGTGGATATCTGTGTTTGAGGCTGCATTTTTCGAGATTATTCATCAACTCACCCATGCACCAGTGCTTGCTTGTGCTGACCCCACCAAACCCTATGTCCTGCACACAGATGCCAGCCTGAAGGGACTGGGGGCTATTCTATATCATGAATATGAGGAGGGCCTGTGACCAGTGGTGTTTGCTAGCAGAAGTCTAACACCATCTGAGTGAAATTACCCAGTTCATAACCTTGAATTTCTCGCTCTTAAATGGGCCGTGGTGGACCAGTTTTACGAATATCTATATGAGGCCAAGATTTTAGTCAAAACTGATAATAACCCGCTCACTTATGTCCACACATCAGCTAAACTAGATGCCACTGTGCATTGCTGGCTATCTGCTCTGTCCACATATAACTATGCGGTGGAGTACCGACCTGGCCTGAACCACATCGACTCAGATGCTCTCTCAAGACGGCCAAACCCCATTGAAAACTAGGTGAGGCTGTCTGAACAATCTATCAGAGCTTTGTGCCAGAAGTTCGTTAAAGATGAACCCCCTTCTTTAGACACTATTGATTGCTTGATGGACTGCCTGAGGCCCCCAGAACCTGAGTCCCTGCAGTCTATTGCCATTTTGCAGCATTAGACCTCAGTGTATTACCTCAGTTTGATAAAGAAAATATCCAGTGGGCCCAAACTCAAGACCCAATTATTAAACCTATGCTTAATGCCCTGCGTGCTGGAAAAGATGTGTCTAAACTTCATTCTTCTGACTCACAGACTGCATTATTGTTTAGAGAAGGCCCCAGACTTTAGCTACATGACCAACTGTTGTATTGAGAGACAGTGAATTGTCAATGCCAACTGGACAAACAACAGTTGGTATTGCCCACAGCTTTCAAACATTTAGTACTTCGGGCCCTCCATAATCAAATGGGACATTTAGGCTGTGATCGGACCCTTGACTTGGTTTGCTCCCAGTTCTACTGGCCAAAGATAAAGGCTGACATTGAGGCCCATATCTGAACATGCAGTCATTGCCTTCAAAGAAAAGTCCTGCCTCAAAGGGCTGCCCCACTAGTCAATATCTCCACCAGCGCCCCCATGGAACTGGTCTGCATCAACTTTCTGTGCCTTGAGCCTGACTAAAAGAACACTGGGAATGTGCCAGTTGTGACAGATCATTTTACAAGATATGCCCAGGCCTACCCCACCAAAGATCAGAAAGCATCCACAGTGGCCAAGGTTTTGGTAGAGAAGTTCTTCGTCCATTATGGCAATCCTCAGAGAATTCATTCTGACCAGGGGAGAGACTTTGAAAGCCAGCTGATAAAGGAAATGCTCTGTTTGTGGGGATTGAGGAAGTCCAGAACCACTCCTTACCATCCTCAGGGGGATCCACAGCCTGAAAGTTTTAATAGGACCCTCCTGGACATGTTGGGCATGCTTCAACCTAAAGACAAACCCAAGTGGAGCCAGCAGATCAGCACTCTGGTACATGCTTACAACTGCACCAAAAGTGATGCTACCGGGTTTCCCCTTACCATCTAATGTTTGGCCAGGAAGCCCGGTTGCCTGTAGACATCTATTTCAGGGTGTCCCCAGATGGAGTTTGAGCTGAAAATGATTTACAATATGTTCAGAAACTAAAGGCCCAGCTAAAGCATGCCTACCAACTGGCACAGACTGTGGTAGCAAAAAGAAATCTTACGAACAAAGAGAGGCATGACAAGCATGTAAAAGCTCTGGACTTGTTACCTGGAGACGGTGTGTTGTTTCACAACTTGGGACTGCATGGAAAATATAAAATTGCTCATAGGCAGCAGTATCTTCAACATATCATAGTCAGCAAACTGGATGACTAACCATTGTATAAAGTATGTCCTGAAAATTATTCTCAAGCTGTCAAAACTATCCACAGGAACCACCTGCTGCCTATTGGCCAAGTAATTGTTGATTCTGACCCATCAGATGTTGCCCCTCCTGGGCCTGTGACTCATGCTACTGCCAAAAAGAGACAGAGTCAGCCTTTTCCAGTTGTTCAAGAATCAAGGCCTTCCCCCAGGCAGGCCCAAAATGACAGTGACTACCAGTCTGAATCTGACAACAGTGAGTGTGAGGCTTCTTACTATCCCTCCTATGACCTGAGTCAATTGTTTCAAGGACATCCTATGTGCAACTATGGAGATGAAGTTGGGCCTTCAGGACTGCTTAACCCCCCAGTTTCCTCCTTAGAGCCTGTGTCCCCCGAAAGTGAGGTGCAAAGTATAACGTCTGAAGTAGCTGATTCTTGTACTTAGTGAAACTGTTTGAATTACCGGAGGAGGAACCTGATACTGCAGATCTCCATGGTGACATACCAGAAACTTTTGGAAAGTGTGATAATGACTCCAACCTTGCTGTTATGGATGACCATAGTGGACCCTCTGTTGTTGAAAGTGTCAGTCAAGTGTTTCAAGAACAAGATGTTTCAGAGTTTTCCCTGGATGACAAATCTGGGCCTTCTACAGAATTCAGTGATAAGCATAATGTGGTGGAAACAGTCAATGGAGTAAGGAGCCAACAGTGTTCCCAATCTGGGATCTTCAACCAGTGCAGAGGTACCCCTACCCACAGGAGAAGAATCCAATGCCAATGCTGACCCCCCAGAGCCTGTATCTGTTCCTCCTCAAAAGTCTGGAAGACCTACTAAACCAGTGATATGTCTTAGTTATGACTCACCTGGGAGGCCCTTGGACCTCCCCTTACAGGTCCATAAAGGAGTTTACATCTCTGAAAGCTCACTTCCCAAACTGAGCTTGTCTACCACATCCAAGCTAATTATTTACCCATCAGAACATGGTGCCCCTGCCCCATCTAACCCCATGTTAGCTGATAGGGATGGGCCCCAGCTATATTATTTAGAGTACAGGAAATGGTACAAACCTGAATAAGTATAGTAAAGCTATTGTCTGTTTAATCATAGTGAAATCATAGTATGTATGGTATATGCATTACTGTTGTCATTATAGAGTCTAGGATATATCATGAATAAGTATAGTAATGTTATAAGCTTACGTTTACTGATGCATCAGTCTTTATTTTGTCTAGTATATTAATGAAACATACATGTGTCGTATAGTATAGTGTCTTTATATAAAAGGTATTGTGAGTATAGACTTGACACGGATGCCAAGTTCTTTCCATGCAGGGAAGGGCATACCCCCCCCTACAAATGGGGGTTCCTACAATGTCTTTCTGGGCTTGCCTAATGCCCGCTGCCAGCCTGGCGTTCTGTGCCTAAACAGTTTGAATGTGTTCGCATGAGGGTGCCATGTTAGCCTCCGTGCCAGTCTCTTTAAGAGGTATCTATCTCGTAGGTTATAATTAATCTGGGTGGGAGCCGAGTGGTTTCAGGCTCGAGTTCCCCCCGGGCTGTGTTACAGCTGCTTCATTCTGCCATCACTATGAGCACAGAGGAAGCCCTAATAGGATCTGTGATTGTTTGCAGATTATCTGCTGTAATAATAATAATATAGTAGTTTGTCTAACCTGCCTTCCTTTGCAGCACTGACTTGCTGCTAAGAGCCACCATTTTGGTTCTGGACTTCCAGTTTGGACCAATCAGTACCTTGGGGGACTTTAAAATGGAGACTGCCCCCAGAGGTCTTGTGGGAGTGAATTTCTGTAGGAATTGTAGTTTTTACTGTTTGGCGCCTAAATGGACCTGGAGGGAGAGCCCTTGCTGTGACAGACAGATGACTCAACCAACCAAACCTCTTGGATCACTGGGAAATCCCAGACCTGCCTTCTGCAGTGTGTCAGTGTAGAGTTGGTGTTGAGAGAGTGAACAGCTCGAGTAATTTGAGTAGCTGCTCCTGCGTGGTAACGCGGAGATTCGGCAGGAAGGCTGTGTTTGGCCTGCCTGCTACCATCTTCCCATGTGAAGAAGTCTGCAATCTAATATCAGACTATATCTGAAATTGCTGTTATTGTGACCGGAATCCTGAATTGTGAGAGAGAGTGAATTTCGCCTGGTGTGGACCGAAGACTTACTCCTGGAGCAATCGGCCTGTCAGGAATTGGAGAGAACCACAGAGCTTACAGTTTGCACCGAGACACTGCAAAATTGCAACCGGACTGTCATCTGAACTGTGGTTTCTGGCTATTCTTACTATAATTGTGCTGAATGTATAGTGTGGGTCGCGAGTAGGTTCCCCACACCCCTGAATGTGTCTTGCTAGCTGGAAGCTGCATCCAGCATCTAAAACAGACTGCAATCCGAACTGTTTATCTGGTCTGGGCCTCACCATCTCAGCCTAGATTGTCGCTTACGCCGCAGAGATTCATCCAACAAAAGACCCGCTCGGGGATTCAGCTCCCTGCTCAATGCCATCAAACAGGATCGACCACCACGGTGCATCGTTTGGGCCCTGCTTCCCCTGGCAAACAGCATACTATCCTAAGGTCCTCATCTCGTCAATCCTGCCTCCTGGTCTGGGTAGCGTGAGTAACCATCAGGGTAGCTGCCTGCAACAAAGCTCAAATCATTGTGTGTCATCTGATTTAATTGTTTTGGTTGATCATCACGAACTGAGCCATCAGGCTCTGGAATGCAAACTGTGGGTTAAAGTGCATGTTGTTTTCTTTCCTAAGGGTCCCAACAACTGCAACAACGGCCTATCCCGGGCAATGCTTCAGGCTTGCCTGAAGAATAACTGGGTACCCAACGTGTGTGTGTGACTGTGCTAGTGCATGCATGTTTAACCTGACTAAATCAGATCTGAAATCAAATGCCAGATTGCTGCCCCCCCATCCATGTACCCTGAATAAATCAGATTTGATTCTTTCTGCATTTAACTTGGCTAGTGTGTACCTTTGTGGGGAGGAATACTGTATTGCCATTGCACTGTTCTGTTGCAGGCCTTGTTTTACAGGGGATCTCCAGGGCCAGTGCAGCTGATCCAGCCCTGGTGGTAAGTATGCCAAGTGTGGGTTCAATATTGTATTTTGATGTTAAATGTAATGGCTCATCTGCTGACCTGTGTAAGCCACTAGAGGGGTTAGAGGGGGGATATCAGTGTCCCGGAGGGCTATACCCATACCAGCTATGCTACCCTTAAACCAACTCTCTGGGTGGAGACACCCATTCACCAAGCTCAGGCCCCTCAACCTGCACCTAGTCACACAGGCAGGGGTAGTATCCCTTGGGATAGTGCCACCTAGGGGTTACACTACCAAAGATCAGACACAAATGTGATGCAAAGCAAGTTGGCACTGAATCAGGAATATTCACAAAATGACTGAACAGTTTGGATCTAACATGGTGAAGCACTGTTAAACTGAGAACTACAAACATGGGCAATGTGAAGGTTATGATACAGTATTTAAGATTTTGTTTAAGATGCGTTTGTACTTGCCCAGTGTGTGGACTGTTTATTATGTTGGCAGAAGGATTTACTGGCCATTTAAGATGGTGTTTTCCACCATTCATGTTCAGGATCTATCCTTCCCCCTTTCCTCCACCAAGAGGGCCATAGTCCATTTCAGGCACCACTAATCACAGAACGAGCACCTATGAACTGTTACATGTGCATCTTAATAAAAAATAAATACATTTAAAAAAGTGAGCTAAAGTTACTCCACTTTACTGTAGCTGTAGTGCTGCTTTTAAAACTTTGTGGCTTGCAGTATAGCTTAGAGGTTAGAGCAGCAAGCTTTGAATGAGCTTTGTACATCCAGCAGACCTGGGTTTGATTCCCACATTCTCCACTTTCATAATGTGTGACTCTGAGTAAGTCACTTAACCTCCCTGTTGCTCCTGAGAACAGGTACTTGTGCCTAGTGAGCCTTACCCAGATTTGAAAAAATAAACA
The DNA here is from genome assembly GCA_016271365.2 of Neoceratodus forsteri. NCBI lineage: Eukaryota > Metazoa > Chordata > Ceratodontiformes > Ceratodontidae > Neoceratodus > Neoceratodus forsteri. The sequence continues at coordinate 1,201,380,851 of CM028131.1, read as the reverse complement.
TGTACCTGACTAAATGTAACAGCTACAATATGTTTGTTTAACCATCACAGTGCCCAGTTTGAATGTATGTAATGGAACACATAAAATGCATCACATTTAATGATGTTCAGTATTATCTCAGATATTTCCTGTCTCCATGACAGCAGCTCAAGATTATTTCCACTATTTAGACCATGTTTACTATCAGAAAGGTGAAAGTTTCTTGTGCCTTAAGAGAACATCACAAACTTTCATTATAGACAAAGCACAGAGTATAAAGAACAGTTACATACTTACCGTAACAGTATATCTTCAAGAGAGTCTCTTTCATCAGGCCACACCTTTGGAACTATAACCACCACGCACTAGGACCACATGGAAATTTTTTTGCAAGCAGTCTACTAAGGACCACCCATGATGACGTCCTACGTCAGCATTTTTCATATAAATGTGGGTGGCTCCTTCCCTCCTCAGTTCCCCACCAGAAATCATGCTCAAAGCACCTCCCTGTAGGGAACCAGGAGAAAGCAAATGGTTCCAGCTACCAGGCAAGGCTGGAAACAGCAGGTAGACCATTCTAGAGAAGGAGCCAGGAGTTTTAGAGCTCTATGTCTATGGGGAGGGGGTCAGTGGGTGGAATGGCATGGCCTAATGAAAGAGATTCTCTCAGAGATCTACTGTCACTGTAAGTATGTAACTGTTCTACCTTCTTTGAGGATCTGTTTCATCAGGCCACACCTCTGGAATGAGTCTGAAGCAGTACTGACAGAGAAACAGTCTGGGTGGCTAGAGCCTATAGGCCTAAGAAAGAAGGTCTTGTAGTACAGCTAGGTCTAAGCCAGACCTTTTTCTGGAGGCACTGTCCAGACTGTAGTGTTTAGTAAAGCTGTGGACAGTAATCCAAGTGGCTGCTGCACACATTTCAGCAGCAGACACATTCTTGAAACAGGCAACAGAAGTGGCCATGCCTCTAGTTAAATGACCATGACCAACTCCAGGAAGTTCCTTACCATACTTCCTGTAACAGAAAGTAATACAGTTAGCCAACCATCTGGACAGGCAGTGTTTAGAAACAGAAGTGCCCTCTTTCCCTGGGGCGAATGAAACAAAAAGCTGCAAGGACTTCCTGCAGTCCATCGTACAGTGTATATAGTACCCGAGTATTCTATGTAGATCTAAAATATGGAGCAATGCTTCCCCTGGATTGGCATGCTCAGGAAAATAAACTGGCAGGTGGATGGTTTGATTGAAAGCAAACTCAGACTACTCCTTTGGTAAAAACATAGGATTGGTATGCAAAGACACCCTGTCTTTGTGGAAAATCAAATAAGGAAGTTCACACATTAGACCCTTAAGCTCTAAAACTCTTCAAGCAGAAGTAATAGCAACTAAAAGTAATGTTTTCTAATACAGAAAGTGTAGGCCACAAGTCACAGCTGGCTCAAAAGGAGCCAAAGTAAGCTTTTCTAACAACAAATTCAGGTCCCAAGCTAGGACTGGATTGTGAATAGGAGGCTTCAAATGCAGAATACCTCTCAGAAACATATGGGCAACCTCCAACTGAGTAACTGTAAGACCATCAATAGGCACATGGAAGGCTGAAATAGCAGCCAAGTGCACATTGATAGAAGAGTATTGCAATCCTGCATCTGATAAGGACAGCAAATACTCTAGAACCTGGTTTACCAGACATGTAAAGTGATCCAGTTGATGAGAAGCAGCCCACTTCATGGAATAGGTGTCTCTGGTGGAAGGTTTTCTGGTAGTCACCAGAACATCAGCCACCTTTTGAGAAACCCCAAACCTAGCAATGGCTATGTCCTCATGAGACATTCATGGAGATGGAGTGACTTGAGGTCCAAAAGGACCCAAGTTCCATGTTCCTGTGACAGCAAGCCCTTGCATGGGGCAGAGGCACTGGTGGTTCCAATGTCAACTGCTGCAGTAAGAGGAACCAGTTCTGACAAGGCCAAAGGGGAGCAATGAGTATCAGAGTTATACCTTCCATTTGGAGCTTGAGTAACACCCTCTGGATTAGAAGGAAGGGAGGAAAGGTGTAAATGAACCTCCCCTTCCAAGAGATGGACGTGTCTCACCAGAAAACGCTAGGCCCTGGAGTGTGCAAGAAGAAAAGTGCCAGTTTTCTATTGTGTGGTGACACTAAAATGTCCAGCTCTTGATGACCCCACCTGTTGAACATGTCTTCTGCCACTGAGGTCAGCAGTTCCCACTCATGCATCCTGGAGTGTGACCTGTTTACCCTGTCTACCAAGGCGTTTTGGATGCTTGGAACATGAACTGCTGAGAGTTCTAGATCATGTTTCAGAGCCAAATACCAAACCCTAATTGCTTCACTGCATAGGGGGTAGGAGTGAGTTCCTCCTTACTTGTTTATGCAGTGCACCACACTGATGCTGTCTGTTTGCACCAACAGATGTCCCAGGCACAAATGGGTATGGAAGGCTTGTAGACCGTACAGAACAGCCCTTATTTCTAGGATGTTTATTTGGAGGGTGCTCTCCACCATTCTCCATGGACCCTGTGTCTGATGAGGCCCTGAATGAGCCCCCCAGCCCATCCATAAGGCATCTGTCACAAGGATCTGATGAGGGGAGGGGATTATGAAAGGAACCCCCTTCAGCAGTTTATTGGATTCCATCCACCACTGAAGCACATTCTGGACAGAAGAAACCTTCTGTTCTAGATTGGCAGTGCATTGGTCCCATTGGATCCTTAATGTTCACTAAAGGATTCACATATGCAGTCTGGCCAGTGGTACAGTAACAATGGCAGCTGCCATCAGGCCCAACAATCTCAGGAATGTCCTGACTGTTACATACCTGTTGTGGCATACCATCTGGGCCTGTGCAACCAGTCATTCTGCCCTTTTCTGAGGCAGGAAGGCCAAGCCTTGGGCTGTGTCTAGATCTGCCCATATGTACTACAGGCAATGACAAGGGATCAGGACTGATATCAGCATACTGACTGTGATGTCTAGGGCATCGGACAACTGCCTGGTGCATGCTAGAGTCAAGCAGAGCTGCTCTTTGGACTGAGCTTTGAGGAGCCAGACATCCAGATAAGGAAATACATATAGTCCCTCTCTCCTGAGGGCTGCTACCACTACTGCTAAGCATTTGGTAAATACCTGTGGCATAGAAGATAAGCCAAAGGGCAACAGCCTGAACTGGTTATGTTCTCCCTGGAAGAGGAACCTGAGATACTTAATGTGGGAGGTACAAACTGTGATATGCAGGTAAGAGTCCTGCATGTCTAGTGAACATATCCAGTCCTCTTATTGCAGTACTGGCAGCAGAACATGTAAAGTGACCATTATGAACTTCTTGTACCGAATAAAAGATTCTGATTTCTTAGGTCCAGAATGGGCCTAAGGTCCCCTGTGCATTTGGCTACCAGGAAATAGTGGGAATAGAATCACTGCTTCCTTTGTTCCCATGGAACTGGCTTTATAGCTTTCTTTCGCATTAGGGTATGTGTTTTCTCTAGCAACACTAGTATGTGTTCTGGATGATAGGCTGAAGGGACCAATGGATGGTCTGTGGGAAGCTCTAGAAGTTCCAGAGCATGGCCCTGTTCTATTATCTGCAGGACCCAAGCATCTGATATGGTCTTCCTCCACTGGTCCAGGTAGAGGGAGAGGCAACTCTCTACTACTACCTCCAAAAGTACTGGAGGGTGGAGGTCTAGTAAGGAGTCATGCAGATGCAGACCCTGAAGCTTCAGCCACACTTTCACTTCTAGGGGCTTTTGAATGAGCACCTGGAGTGGGTTCTGGGGTAGGTAGAGCTAATCCTCCTCTGATTTTACCTTGATGTCTGGCTTCTGACCAGTGTCTGTTTCTGGCCAGATGAAAAGGCACCCTCTGTCTACTTCTGGGTTGTGTATGGTAGAGTGAGTGTACTGATTTCATAGTCCTACCCGAATCTTGTAGATTCAACAGAATATCCTGAACATCTGCCCTGAACAGTTTATATCCTCTAAATGGGGTATTCAGGATGGACTGCTGCACATCATTAGCAAATTCAGCCACCCGCAGCCAAGAGTGTCTTCTTAAACAGACACCAGAGGCTGCTGCTCTAGCCAAAGCATCCGAGATTTCATAAATAGAGCTCAACAGATGTTTATCCACATCTGCCCCTGCCTGGAGGGCCTTTAACAGCTCCTGTTTGAGAGTACCCTCTGGGATGGCTTGGGCTGCAGCATTGGCCTTCCTCCAGAGGATATTTTGGTATTTTACCATATGGGCAGTGTAGTTTGAAATTATAAGGCCCAAGGTGGCAGCAGCATAGGTCCTCGTCCCCAGAACATCTAACCTTCTGGATTCCCTGTCAGGAGGGAGAGAGGTGAGGTGTTTTGGCATTTTAGACCTATCATGGGCTGCATTCATTACAAAAGAATCACCCTCAGGTTGGCCTGCAAGAAATAGCCTACCATCGGGGGACTGGTACAAGTTGTCTGCCTTCCTTGGAATGGCAGGAATCATATTAGGCCTATGCCAGGCAGCCAGCGTGGACCCTCTAGGGCAGGCAATAGAGGAGAAATCATGATAGGTGAAGAATCAGGTAGTCACCGAATTTCTCATGTCTTTCTCCTTTGATTCAAACTTCAAACTTTGATACAACTGAACAAAAGAGTAAACAGGGAGGAGAGGAGGCACTGTGGGTCACCTTGGAGACTGGAAAGGGCACCACAATCCACACAGGGGTTGTTTACAGACCCCCATGTCAGGGGGAAGGAATGGACAAGGATATGATAGAAGGCATTCTTAGAATGGCAGAGAAAGGGGAGATACGGTTGATGGGAGACCTGAATATGCCAGATGTTAACTGGAGCACATTTGCTGCAGCCACATCCAAGAGCAGGGCTATTCTTGATGCCCTACAGGTGGCAGGCCTTAGACAGCTAGTTTTGGAACCCACTCATGAGGGAGCAATCTTAGACCTCGTACTCTTAAACGGGGCAGTGAGAGGATCTCAGATCTAGAAGTGGGTTGCCATCTGGGGACAAGTGACCATCAAACAGTGTGGTTCACGTTAAACTCAGCTACAGAGTCAAGCCATACAAAAGTGAGGGTGCTGGACTTTAGGAGGGCTGACTTTGGCAAGATGGGAGAGTGCCTCAGAAAAGCACTAGCAAACAGGCTAGAAGGAGGTGTGGAGCAACAATGGGGAATTATCAAACTGCCATCACAGAGGCAACAAGCCTTTGTGTGAAGCAAATGAACAAATCAAAACGAGAAAAAGCCACTATGGTTCTCAAAAGAGGTGGCTGTGAAAGTCAGGAAGAAAAGATAGCATTCTGGAAGTATAAGGAAACACAGAAGGAGCAGGACAGAGAGCTGTACCAGTTAAGGCAGAAGGAAGCAGGAGGGAAGTCAGAATAGCAAAGGCCCAAACTGAGGAAAGATAGCCAACTCAGTTAAGAAGGGGATAAAACCTTTATAGGTACATCAGCGGCGTAGAAAAGACAAAGGAGGATAGTGAGGCTGAATAGAATGAACAGTGGGTGGGCAGAGGGACAGTGAAAAAGCAGGAATACTGAACAAATATTTCTGCTCAGTATTCACAAAGAGGAGGAAGTGCCTAATCCAATTAACAGAAGCACTCTTGATAGGGGGTTGATCCCAGTCGTTTCACAGAAGAAAGGGTTCTGCAAGAACTCCTAAAACTGAAGGTGGACAAAGCAATGGGTCCTGATGGAATTCACCCCAGAATTCTAAAAGAATTAAGGGAGGAACTAGTGAAACCACTGGCTACTCTTTTTAATAAATCATGGGAGGATGGTGTGGTACCCGAGGACTGGAGGAAGGCGGATGTGATTCCCCTTCACAAAAGTGGGTCCAAGACAGAGGCAGGAAACTACAGACCTGTCAGTCTGACCTCTGTGGTAGGGAAAGTGATGGAGTCACTTCTGAAGGAAAGAATAAGTCGAGTACCTAGAGGCCAGTGGAGCACAGGACCCAAGGCAGCATGGGTTCACAGCGGAAGGTCTTGTCAGACGAATCTAATAGATTTCTTTGACTGGGTGACCAAAGTATTAGACCAGGAGGGGCTGTGGACATGGCCTACCTAGACTTTAGCAAGGCATTTGGACACAGTCCCACACAAAAGATTAATAGTCAAATTAACCAGCCTGGGAGTGGGACCCAGGGTGGTAGCCTGTTAAACATTGGCTGGACAACAGGACACAGAAGGTAATTGTAAAATGGAGTCCATTCTGAAGAAGGGGGTTACTAGTGGGGCACCAGGAGGTTCAGTATTGGGTCCAGTCCTTTTAATGTCTTCATCAGTGACATTGCAGAGGGACTGAAGGAAAAGTATGCCTTTTGCAGATGACACAAAATCTGCAACAGGGTCGATACACAAGGAGGCGTGAAAGGATGAAAAGGGACTTGGCAAGGTTGGAGGAATGGTCAGAAGTATGGCAGCTAGGATTCAATGCAAAGAAGTGCAAAATAATGCACCTGGGAAACAAGAACCCAGGGGAAGAATACACAAGGGTGGGAGGTAATAACAACAAAAAAGGAAAGGGACCTGAGGGTAATCATATCAGATGACCTTAAGGTTAACAAGCAATGTGAGAAGGCAGTAGGGAGGGCTGGGGGTATACTGGGATGTATAGGGAGAGGCATCAGCAGCAGAAAACAGGAAGTTGTTATCCCTCTGTACAGACAGTTGGTGAGACCCCATCTGGAGTACTGTGTCCAGTTCTGGAGACCCCATCTCCATAAGGACATAGACAAGATAGAGGCAGTCCGGAGGAGGGCAACTAAAATGGTGCAGGGTCTGAAGAGAAGCCGTATGAGGAGACTAAAGGAGCTTAATATGTATACCCTTGAGGAAAGAAGGGAGAGGAGGGACATGATAGAAACTTTTAAGTACCTCAGTGGAATTAACAAAGTCCAAGAGGGTACATTTTTCAGAAAAAGAGACTTGCAAGAACAAGGGGACACAATTTAAAGATAGAAGGAGGGCAGTTCAGGGGCAATGTGAGGAAGTATTATTTCACAGAGAGGGTAGTGGATGCATGGAACAGCCTTTCTGAGGAGGTTGTGGGGTCTAAAACTGTGGGAGAATTCAAAATGCATGGGACAGACATAAGGCAATTCTTGTGGGGGTAGGAAGAAATAGGCTGTTGGTTAACTAGGATCTGCGGCCTATCCTGAAGGTAGGGAAATGGGCAGACTAGATGGGCCTAGCGGTCCTTATCTGCCGTCAAAGTCTATGTTTCTATGTTTCTGTGTTTCAGACTGGATTGCTGCATCACATAGACGAATGAGGGATCTTCAGGGGAGGACCTTACAGTATATACAACAGACTCCTCACTCCTTGTGGAAATAGAGAAGCTTGATCTCTCATAAACAATCTCCACACAGTCTTCCTTCTCTTCATTCTCTTGTAGCATGAGGTCCAAGTTATATTCCTGATCCTCGTCAATGGCTTCTGTGGGCCTCAAAGAAGAGATAGAAGAAGCCATTGATGGCTGAGAAGACACAGGGTGTGTCAACTGCTGAGACCTTGGCAGTGGGGCTTACCTGGGGTGCCTCATTGATGCCATCCTGTAGCAGGAGCTGTAAAATGTCTGTGAAGACCCAAAGAACAGCCTGCACATCATCACTGGCATGTACTACAGGTGCACTCTGGGACGTAGATGGGGAAGGTGCTGTCCCTGATGTCAACCATCCTTTGCCAGCCATAATAGGTCTGACAGTACTTACAGCCTGGCCAGACCTGGAGGGCTCAAATATTTGGGCAGCCGGAGGAATTATCGCCGATGTGGTCGATGACGCATTATGGGTCGCAATGGGTTGCAAGAGTGACCGACAACATACTGGGGAGGATTTCTCCTTACTCCTTTCTCTCTCTCCCAGTCTTTGTGCTTGTGTTGTCAGGTACTTTTATCCTGGGTCTTTGACAATCTGGAGCTCAAGGAGCAGCCCAGCGATGCAGTGGAGCTCTTCTTCTGGAGCTCTTCCTCCATCCTGGCTACCTGCTGTTTTAAGAGTTGGCTTTCCGTGTATTCTTTCTGCATTAGCAGTATTGAACTTAAGGCAGAATGTGCAGGCCTTAACATTATGGGCCGTGCTGAGGTAGCACACACAGGCATCATGTAGATCACCAGAATAAATCTTTTCACTGCCCTCGCAGTATCTAAAGAGCTAGTAGTTTCTTTGATGACATACATGACGGCGATGATCACTTCTTCAAAACTGATAGTGAACTAGGGAGAGAAATTTCAAAAGAGCAGTTCGCCTGACTTCAAAAAGCATCCAGTTATGGGAGAGATTTTGGAACTTTTAAATTTTGGCATCTGTCTCTCAGACTGCACTCACTGGTGCATGCTATCTTCAGTAGCAGGGCTTCCAGGCAGCCGGCATTTTTGAACATTGGCCACCATTTTCTAGGATCTCACCGTGGCTCATTCAGAGTGCAGCCATCTGTTCCACTTGAATTTTTAAGATATGCTCAGTATTCAAACCTATGCTTACAGCAAACTACTTTAAATGCTTTCCTGATCTGAACCATGTTCTAGGCACAGTTTGATTTACTGTATGCACATTGTGATAGTCAGCCTGAATGATTGATTGAACTATTTTAAAGCTTAAGGATAGTTTTTTTTTGTCTTTTCTCAAGCTTAAAGATAGCCTGCTGAAGCATTGTTTGAATTATTTATTTTTTAAAAGCTAAATTCGCTACTCTCAAGCTCAGAGCATCCAGACTGTCTCTGTTCTTCTGCCTCTGCTAATTGCTTTGTATTTTGCCTCCCATCCCCATAGCTGTCAGCTGCTCTGACCCACTTCTACCCACCCCCTGCTTTATTGCAGTCCCTCCCTGGTCTTTTGTTCCCTATTGTACTACTGCTACCCCTTCCCTTTTTCCACTCCCTAATAACTTCTGCTCTCTCCCCTTTTTCCTTAGGGGGACTGCCAGCCCTGATTGGGCAACTGAATCCTCCCATTGAACTGCAATCACAGTCTAAACTTCCAAGAGCAGTCCGCCCGACTACAAAAAGCATCAAGGTATGGGAGAGACTTTGGAACTTTTAAATTCTGGCACCAATCTCTCAGGCTGCCCTCACTGGTGCATATTATCTTCAGTAGTGGGGCTTCCAGACGGCCAGTATGTTTGAACTTTGGCCAGCATTTTCTAGGATCTCACTGCAACTCATTCACAGTGCAGCCATCTGTTCCACTTGAATTTTAAGATATGCTCTGAATTCAAACTTATGCTTACAGTTAACTACTTTAAATGCTTTCCTCATTTGAACCATGTTCTAGGCACAATCTGATTTACTGTATGCATATTGTGATAGCCAGCCTGAAGCATTGATTGAACTATTTTAAAGGAAAGGATATATTTTTTTTATTATTTTGTGTTAATCTTAAAGATAACCTGCTGAAGCATTGTTCAAATTATTTTTTTTAAAAGCTGAATTCGCTACACTCAAGCTCAGAACATCCAGACTGGCTCTGTTCTTCTGCCCCTGTTAATTTCTTTGTATTTTGGCCCCCGTCCCCACAGCAGTCAGCTGCTCCACCCCACTTCTACCCACTACTGGAGTGGCTACTGAGTATTACGGCATCATCAGCATATAGGATGACCTTACTGGAGCATGCTTCTGGGAGTGCGTTCAGGAACAGGCTGAACAGTAGGGACCCCAGGATGGACCCCTGGGGTGCTCCCATTGATACCGCTTTGGAGTCAGACACCACTTGGCCTATTTTGACTCTTTGGGATCTGTCTGATAAGTAATCACTGAACGATTGGAGAACATTGAGTGCTATATCCAAGGGTGTGAAGTTGAGTCAAGAGAAGGGGGGGGGGGGTTGACCGTATCGAAGGTTTTCGTAAGGTCGATGAAAATGGCACCAACCAAATTACCCTCATTTAAGACCTTGTGGGTATAGTCGGTAAAGTCAACCAGTGCTGTGACGGGGAGATCACGTGATGCCTCGCTGAGACTAGCAGCTCTAGGGTCTAGCTCCTGCTGCAACTCTCACTACATGAATAAAATAAAGTAATCTACACTCGACTTCCAGCTTACCTACGATGGATTGAGTTCCCGATAGATCTCCGGTGTGCTGATCACAAGTTGCGGGGTTGATAAATACGTGTAAACCTTCTAATTTCTGATGTTCAGTTCGGGGCCTAATATTGCCAAGGATGCCAAAATGCGCCAGGCTCTACCATGCCACATGCCCCCGCACACCGTGGAGAAGGGTCCGAAATGACCTAAAAGCCAAACTGGAGGCTTCTATTGTAACCCAGCAAGCCTTAACTCCATTATCAGAGCAGAAATTTATGGAAGAACTTCAGCCATTCTAAACTGCATTGCAAGATATCACAGCAGAAATTAAGTCACTCAGAGGGGAGCTTTCAGATACCAATAGGGCCATTTCAGATGTTACAGCTATCACTACATCCCTGGAGAGCTGGAAGGGCAAAATAGAACCTGAAGTGGTGAGCCTTAGGCAACGAATGCACAAAATGGAAGCTAAATTGGAAGATTTGGAAGGCCGAAGTTGCAGAAACAATGTTATAATCCTTGGCCTTTCAGAAGATGCGGAGGGATCCTCACCCATCATATTCCTACAAAAAATGCTTACTAAAATTGCTGGACCCTCTCCCATTAATACCACTTACATAATAGAGAGGGCTTATCATTCGCTTCATCCAAAACCTGCAGTTGGAAAACCCCTGAGACCACTTATAATAAAATTCCTTATTTATCTTGATAAATCCCATATTCTTGAGCAGGTCAGAAAAGTGCAGCAAGTATTATGAGAGGGTCAACAGTTGAGACTGACACAAGATTTACCAGCCTCGGTGAGGCAATGAAAATCAGAGTACCATCCCCTGGTATCTAAATTAATAGAAGCAGGGATCAAGTACAAGGTACAACATCTGTCTCGTTTGGCTGTTCACCACACTGGCATCTGGCATTCCTTTGACACCATGCAACAAGGTACTCCTGCTCTACAGGCTCTGTTTCCAAATCTATTCTCCGCTTGCTGATGCCCCATGAAGAGACTTGTCCGGGGTCTTCTTCTGCTTCCTTTCCAGGTCTTGGAATAGGAGAGTGTCTCAGCTCGCTCTGGAAAAACTCAGCAGGTACCGTTGTTTGACCACAGGAGGGCGACAGAGACCATATTAATGAATATGTGAGAACTTTGTATTCATCCTGCGTTAGAGACATTTTTTTCTTTTTTGGGGGGGGTCTGAAGGTGATTGATAACTGACACATTGACTTCTACAGACCCAGTCCAAGACAAGGTTTCAACGCAGAATGTCACCGGCTGGTAAACCGGGCTATTAGCAGAGACAGCTAATTTAATCTATGCCCTTTTTGAATGCTACATAGTCTATTATTCTTAGTTTTCTATATTGAAGTGGCTGCAAAAGAGTAGTAAATTTCTACCGAGCAGGTTAGGAGCGTTACCTGGTTTTCAATAATAATTATGAGAGTTTGGAGTGCTTTTAAACTCCAATAGATGGGTTTATGTTTTAAATATGTATACGAGAGCCACGATAAGCAAATAGTTGCTTCCAGAGCTGATGATTTGTAGTTTCTTCATTTATAAATCTCATTGTTTTACCTACTGCATTTGTGGGCATTGGCTGCTATGTTATGGCTATTACTAATATGAACCTGTCATTATAATATTTTAAGCTGTTAACGGGTTGGGAGTTAGGGCAGGAGGTACTGCTTCTTGGTTTACCCTGCAGTTTACTCAGGGTAACGTGTACTGGCATAGGGAGAGAGGCGCTTCTACAAATGCATTATGTGTAATGCTTTGGATGTTATTGGTTGCAATGTTTAAGTTTCAGGGGCTGTCAAGGGCAATAGTCTCAGCAATAACTCAGCACATTAAGGGTATCGACTATATTGTTGTAGAAGAAGGAATTGGGGTAAAAATGGGGGGGAGGATATGTTGGGGTTACTTTTGTCTTTCTATTTGTTTTTTTTATATTCCAACTTTCATCATCTGTAACATATTACTGGGTGGGATATGGGTTGTGGGAGGACACGGTTGATTGGGAACCGGAACTAGATGTAATGGGGAGGAAGGGAATTACACTGGCCGCCACTGAAATTACACAAAATAGTTGTTTTGGAAAATGGCATTTATCACTTGTATATTATTTTATTCTTGCAGAGCAAATCTCGACATTTTGAGTGGTCATGGCAGCATTTTTAAAATTTTGTTCTTGGAATGTTAAAGGTGCACAGTCCCCCACCAAAAGGGCCAAGATACTATTACATCTCCATAAACTCAATATTGATGTGGCCTTTCTTCAGAAGACCCATCTGTCCACTTCACAAATGCCTTGTTTATGAAAAACATGGGTAGGAGAAGTATGGGGGGTAGGCCTTGATACCCGGAAGTGTGGAGTCACAGTGTTGGTAACATGCCGTGTACCTTTTAGGCTGCTTCAACCGATCAGTGACCCCCCAAGGCAGATATATACTTTTAAGAGTCATTTTGGGTCATACGGAATTAATATTAGGATCAGTTTATGGCTCTGTCAGGGAGAACCCACAATTCTTTATCACACTTATGACTAGCTTAACTTCTTGGTCCTCTCTCCCTATATTACTTGGTGGAGATTGGAACTTAGCTCTTTGTAATACATTAGACAGGTCTAATCCTCGATGCTCTCCCCCTACTTCTGCACAAATGGCCCTGAAGGATTTTATGGACACCATGGATCTTGTAGACCCCTGGAGGGCCCTTTTTCCCTCAGCAAGAAATTACTCGTTTCATTCCCTGCCACACAACACATTCTCACGGATTGACTACTTTTTGTTGGGGACTGAGCATCTAGCCAGGGTTCAAACTTGTATTTATTTAGCTAAAGTGATCTCTGATCATCACCCAACTCTTTTACAGTGGTCTCTACCTGCTTCAATGGGCTATGATAAGATTTGGAGATTCAACCCTCAGTTACTGAAATCCCAGCAATTGGTAGAACACTTGCAAAACTTCATAGAGAAATTCTATGAGGAGAATGCTTTCTCCATGGCAAAACTTGATGTGTTATGGGGAGCCTTGAAATGTTCACTAAGAGGAGAGATTATCTGCCTGGCCTCCATCAGGAAAAAGAAAATCTCTCAAGAAACTTCTGTATTATTACAGCAAATCAGAACCTTAGAAACATCCTTGTCCTCCTATTCCAATATAAAGGAATTCAAAAAATTAGAAAGTCTGCATTTTCGGTATAATATTCTTCTTAGTGATAAAACTGAACATCTCCTTTTTAGATCAAAAGTCACCTACTTTGATCAAGGGAACAAGGCTGGGAAGCTATTAGCGCTACGGCTCAGAGCAGAAACAGCTGATAGAATTGTACTGTATCAACTATTCAAGATGCTGCTGGCAATATCCATACTTCCCCCCGAGACATTGCCTACTGTTTTAAATTATATTATCAATCTCTTTATTCACGTTCTCCTTTACCTTTTAATAGTTTTGATCTAGATCATTTTCTCCAGGAAATAGACCTTCCATACCTGTCCCAACCTCAAATAGCCATTCTTCAAGCCCCATTGACTTTAACAGAGGTTTATGAGGCCATTGATGCACTCCCACTAGACAAATCGCCAGGCCCTGATGGTTACACATTAAATTTTTACAAATCTTTCAAAATTCAACTAGGTACAATATTGCTTAACACTTATAATTACATTTATATGCAAGGCCTCTCGGATCACAGTCTCACTGCTGCTACTATTGTGGTGCTCCCTAAACCGGGCAAGGACCCAACAACGTTACCAAATTACCGCCCCATATCACTAATAAATGTAGACCTGAAGATTCTAGCAAAAATACTTGCTAATAGGATGGCTCAGGTCTGGCAGACTCTATTAAGTCCTGAACAGGTAAGCTTTGTGGCTGGACGCTTATCAGCGGATCATCTGTGCAAACTTTCTCATCTTATTTCTGAATCCAGGGACTCCCATATTCCAATGGTTTTGGTGTCCTTGGATGCAGGAAAAAGCCTTCAATCGGATGTCCTGGGACTACCTGTTTAATCTACTTCTGCGATATCGTATTCCGGCACAATTTGTACAGTGGATAAAAATCCTCTATTTACAACCATCGGCTCATATACTATGTAATGGAGTTCTTTCCCCATCTTTTTTACTGCAACAGGGTACATGACAGGGATGTCCCTTCTCTCCATATTTGTTTAATTTATATTTAGAACCTCTTATTAGAAAGATTAACAACTCTACACTAATTTCTGGTATTCCAATCAACTATTCCCAATACAAATTATTGGTGTATGCCAATGATATTATGCTTCATATTACCCACCCATCTAAATCCATACCTGCTGCCCTAAGCATCATTCAGGAGTTTGGTAGATTATCCAACTATAAATTGAATTTGACTAAAACAGAGGTACTGCCCTTTAATAATCAGACCCTAAAAGTGAATATTCAACATCTTGGGCTCTCTTGGGTAAGAGATATAATAAAATATCTGGACATATACCTATCTCAATCTCATTCCAAAATGAAACAATATAATCCGGACCAGTTAATTATACAGATGAGGACAGATTTGAACTGCTGTGCTTTACTCCCCATTTCCCTTCGGGGATGTATTAATATAGTTAAAATGAATATCCTGCCTCGACTGTTATACCCCCTTCAAATGCTTAACCAATTTCTCCCTAAATCTTGGTTTAACCAGGTCCATGGTATTATCTCCAAATTCATTTGGAAAAATACTCCCATAGGGCAATCTCTAAATTACAGAGATCCAAAGAACAAGGAGGGCTACAGGTTCCCAATATTTACCTTTATTATTTCTCGATTAACTGCTTGGTTGTTTCACATTGGCTGAGGCCTAAATCAGATCCTGGTTCTTACCCTTACTCCCCACTGTGGCTCCAAATAGAAAAGTCACTTTGTGCATTAACGGGTGTAGACCTAAAGGGACTACTTTATCTTCCCCTTAACAAGGTCCCCAATCAGCTGAAATCCACACCCATGATGGCATCTCTCCAAACTCACATGCGACTTAACAAGAGCTTAGGCCATTCACTGGAGAAAGACTCCTTCCAACCCATTCTGGGTAATCCCAATTTTAGAATTGGAGGTAAAGTAATTAAGCAATCCTTTTGGCCGGATGGTGTGGGGAAAACAGTGATAGACCTAACAGAGAACTATATATAAGAGTAAAATACAATTTACCAACCTCTTTTTGTTTTAAATACATCCACATTTCCTAAGCTTTAATACAGCACCTTGGTAATGGTCTCTGGGATCAATATATGATTGGACCAGTCCTAAGTACAATTTCAATGAGGCCTACCTCTCATTATATCTCTTTTTATTATAAGGAGCTTCATGCTTGATATGGGGACTTAGATGATACCCCTCATTATGTATGGGACAAGACTATTCCCCCATCAACTACGGTCCCCCATCACTGGATGCAAATCTGGAACAGATTATATAAGGATGTCAGGTGGGACCATTGCAGGTTACTTCAGTTTCATGTTTTACAAGACCTATATTACACACCTGTAAAACTTAAAAAATTGGGGAAACTCCAGTCGGATATGTGTACCAGATGTGGATGTCAACAGGGTATGTTGCTCCACATTCTTTGGGAATGTACTAAAGTATCCCCCTTCTGGGAATGTATCCATTCTAGACTTGATCCCCTTCTGGGACTCCAAAATGCTTTTCAACCAGAAATTTGTATTATTGGAGACTCAATGGATGTTTTATTAGGGAACCAATGGAAACACATGACTTTGATATCCCTTTGTGCTAAAAAAATAATATTACGTCACTGGTTAGATCAACAAATCCCTATGTATATAGAATGGCTTCAAGAAATGCTTTTTGCTTTATAAGCAGAACACCTCCTGGCGAGCATTTCCAAACGTAATAATAAATACCAGCAGATATGGGCCCCCTTGCATATTCTATTGTCCATTTAATTATTCTCAAGATTACCGTACTGACCGTATTATTGTATTAATTTGAGCTCTATAGAGGTTACGATAAATACCTATATCATTGTTTATTATAATGTAAGAAGCGGATTTTTATGTTTTTGGTTTATTACTAATTCATAGTGGTGAAATGGGTGGGAAGGGGTGGGTAGTAGGAGGTATTCTTTGTTTTTTATTTTAAATTTTGGATGTTATAATTGAAAATGTTTCAAACATCATCTGATATTTACGATAAAGTATAGGTATAATCATTGTTTAAGGAAAAACATATGTATTTTGTCCTAAAATACTTCATTTTTGATTTCCATAGAAGCATGAGAATATACAGGATCTGTCATGTGCATTACTACTTCTTAACTCTTGTACAAAATTGCTTTGTTTACAATATGTAAAAGTGAAAACATAATAAAGCTTATTCAATTTGAAAAAAAAAAACAGTGCTGTGACAGTGCTGTGGTTCTTTCTGAACCCATGCTGTTGTGAGCATTGCAGATGGTATTTCTAAACATATTAATTAATTTGATCAGCTACTATCCTTCCAAGGGCTTTGGATAGGGGGAGAGAATGGAGATGGGCCTGTAGTTTGCTGGGCTTGATCTGTCTCCGCTTTTATGGACAGGGGTCACCATTGTCTGTTTCCAAAGTGACGGGAATTTGGCCATAATGAGGGACTTATTGAAAATTTTAGTGACGGGAACAATAAGCACTTCGATTGCTAGAGCGACCATTTTCATGTCGATAGTGTCAGTGCCTTGTCTAGTTTTACCCAGGACTTTTTTTACATATAGCATGGCTTCGTTGACTGTAATTCACCTAAAGTAGAAATTGGGGTGATGGTTTGACATGGGGAGGACTGTCTATGCTTTTATCTGATTGCTTAAGGTAGTCAGGAAGGAGAACTGAGCTTAGGTCAGTAAATGCAGAGTTGAGCACCTCTGCTATGGTATAGGGGTATGTTTGTGTGGAGCCATTTATGTTGAGCAGTGAGGGTATTGTTTTAACAGCCTTCCCTAGAAGGTCATTCAGATTATCCCAGAACCATCTCCCATCTCCCCATTTCTGATCTAGCTGTTCTTTGTAGTAATTTGCTTTTGCACTCCTTATGTGATGTGTACATTTATTTCTAGCTGCGCTGTAGTTCTGTGAATCATGTTTTCCACCCGAGTACCTTGCTTTACTCCAGAGATTGCCTTGTTCCCTCATGAGGTGCAGGAGTTCACCAGTTATCCAACCGTTATTATACCCCCTGGCTATCCTTTTTTTGATCAGAGCATATTTGTCACAAACAATGTTGAGGTTGTCAATGAAGTATTGAAGCGCACCATCGCAGTCTGATATCAGGTCTATGGGCATCCAGTCAATCCTAGAGATGGCTTCTTTAAAGGAGCTTAACTGACCTTTTCTAAGGACTCTGCCTTCGATGAGTATAGGTGGAGCCTTATGGGATTTGCTGGACTATCTACAGGTAATAGACGAGTGGTCAATCATGGAGTCCGAGAGCACTGTGACCTCGGAAATCCTCTCTGGTGAGATTACCAAGAGCCAGTCCAGTAGCATATGATTGCCTGATTTGTGGTTCATCGTGGTAGGTTCTGTAATCAATTGTGTAAGATATGAGCTTGCTACAATATCTTTTTGTTGGTGTGTAGCACTGCTGAGCCAGTTGATGGTGAAGTCACCAGTAACAATGACTTTGCAGTCCTTAATAGTGCCAGACAATGCTCTGAGGATACTGTTCAGTCAAACTGCAGCCTTTTGTGGTGGAAGATAGGCACATGCGATTACCAGTGATTTACTTTGTAGTCCAAAGTGGAGCTTAATCGCAAGTAGCTCATGGTCATTGGCGTTGGCAGTGATTGAGAGAACAGCCCCATGAATAGAATCCCAGGTGTAGATAAGACAGCCACCACCCTTTTTCCCTATTCAGTCTTTCCTGAACACTTGGTAAGCAGCCAGACCAACCTCATTGTCCTTCACCTGAGGCGATGGCCACATCTTCGTAATGCAGATAATGTCAGGGCAGTGCAGGGTTGCCCAGGCCTGCAGCTGTGCAGCCTTTGGGAGCAGGCTGAAAATATTCAAGGCAGCAATTTTTAAGCCACTGCACTTTGCTCCTTTTGCATCAGGATTACATGGGGGGACCAGGGTTGGGGAATGCAGATTCCCCGACAAGAGGAGGAGCAGAAGTATTGCTTTCTTGGTTGTAAAGCAAAAGGTAAAAGTGAGTTTACATTTCTTTCGCTGTATTTGCTAGGATGTGGAGGTAGCCACTTAAGGGGCACAAATGGTGGTGGTGTATAGTGATCTGCATATGCGATCTCAAGTAATAGTTGTAGTAGCTCTGTTTGAACTAACAGAGCCTCTGCAGTTTGGGAGCAGTTGTAAGAAGAAGTGATGGTTGATACCTTCGTCAATCCTCTCTCTGAGAGGCTAAGTTCAAAGGAGTCAGCAAGTAAGTGGTAATCATTTTGTCCAGCAGTACAGATGCACCTAAGCAGTGCCAGTACCAATAGCAATGAGGAGCAGGACATGGTGCAGCACTCCAGGAAGTGTGATACTTAAAATTAAGTGGTTGTGTCAGAGAAAGTTCAGATCCAGGAACACACACACCCTATCTGAGCCTCTGTATAACTTTCCAATGGCAGAGTGGGGACTTACTCATCTGACCTATCCAGCACTACAAAGCTAATGCCTGCCAAGTGTGGGAATGGTGGGGGGAGGGTGGGGAGCAACCACACAGTGGCGGTGGGATTCAGACACACACACAAAGGACTCAGCTGGTCCGTGTTGATTTCCGTGGAGATTATCTTTAGGCCAGCTAGTGGAAGGGGGCTGAAAAAGGAGGTTGGTGCAGGTCAGGGCAGTCACTCCAAAGTCCAGGTGGCAGCTGTGGGGGTTCGATGCAGAACCCTAGATCGAACCGCAGGCGTGGATCAAACCAGGATATCCACAGCCCAGTCAAGGGCTACTGCACCTAGAGGGAGGAGGTAGAGGAGAGGACTTTAAGCAGGGGAGAGTTGGGGGGTCTGGAGACAAAGTTTGGGACAGTGGAGGGTTAGTAGAACAAAAGAAATACTAAACAGAGGAGGTCATTGAGAAATAGAAACAAGGAGGTGGAGGAGCATTAACAATCAACTCTCAAATTAAACTGTGTAAAACTCTAAATAATGTTGTAATATGAATAATACAGGATTACCAGAGCTCTAAATTAATGTATAACAGGCTGGTAACAGTATGGCTATGCCGAGAAGCAGTAGTGGAAAATAAAATTAATTGTCCAAGTGCTACACTTAGAGGGCTGTAAAAAAGGCATCAAGCTTCAGACTCACACAAAAGACTCAGCCGGTCGGCACTGATTCTTGTGGGGATTACCTTTTGGCAAGTGAGTGGAGAGGGGCTGAAAAAGGAGGTTGGTGCAGGTTGGTGCAGTCGCTCCAAAATCCAGGAGGCAGCTGCGTAAGTT
The DNA here is from genome assembly GCA_016271365.2 of Neoceratodus forsteri. NCBI lineage: Eukaryota > Metazoa > Chordata > Ceratodontiformes > Ceratodontidae > Neoceratodus > Neoceratodus forsteri. Next base: position 1,201,361,411 of record CM028131.1, on the reverse strand, counting down.
CAATGCAGAACCCTAGATCAAACCGCAGGTGCAGTTTGAACCAGGATATCCACAGCCCTGTCAAGGGCTACTGCACCTTTCTGCCAGTGAGTGGAGAGGGGATGAAAAAGGAGGTTGTTGCAGGTCAGGGCAGTCACTCCAAAGTCCAGGCAGCAGCTGCAGAGATTCAATGCAGAACCCTAGATTGAACCGCAGGCGCGGTTCAAACCAGGATATCCACAGCCCTGTCAAGGGCTACTGCAGCTTTCGGCCAGCGAGTGGAGGGGGACCAAAAGAGGAGGTTAGTGCAGGTTGGGGCAGTCACTCCAAAGTCCAGGCAGCAGCTGCAGGGGTTCGATGCAGAACCCTAAATCGAACCGCAGGTGTGGTTTGGACCAGGATATCCATAACCCTGTCAAGGGCTACTGCACCTATTAAATACATTTTCTGACCTGCACTTTCACCAGCCAGGCTCATACACTGTTCCTTAAAGGGCTAGCACCCTGTATCTTAAAGGGGCTAATGCTTCTTATATATTCCTTCAATATGGGACATCACATCGCAAAAATATATCTCCATGACTTGTGGCTCATCTTATTTTTTTTCCTAGCCCTATTTCTTCCCCACTATTTTACAAACAGACCTGATTCTAAATCTAATGCCCCTAATAATAACTCCCAGAAAGTATCCTTTTTACAGATCCACTTGTCCAATGGCACTCTACCCCTTCAACACCATTGTGCTGGAACAAATTATGCTGAGGATGTGGAACTTGCTAGACATCTTAGCCCACAGCTCCAAAGTCCTGTTGGAATAAGCATATGTGCCTGTGTTGCATTTTATGCTCTTTCCCTTTATCATCACCAACTGCCACCAAGACAAGGATGTCAAATACTACCATTCGCAAATAATCTAGACAACATCTTCTAAAAGTTTGACACATGGACTTATAAAGGTTCTCTTCTTGTTGTTGCTCTGTTGTGGTAATTTAGAGTTGAACCCAAGGCCTATCGCACCATTTGCTGGTCCAGCTGACCTAACCCAGTTAAAAGGAATCAGCTTCTTACACATCAGTGCATGTAGTCTACTGAAAAAGCTTGACTTTGTGCAGGCCTAGGTGCTGCATGTAATGCCAGATGTACTGGTGACATTAGAATCATGGCTGAGAAATTCCACCCCAGACCAAAATGTCAACATCCCCCCATATAATATTTTCAGAGCCAATAGACCTACTAGGAGAGGTGAGGTTGCAATATATGTTTTGGACAAGTTCCTGGTCTCATTCATTGACCCCTTATCTAAGCACAAGGAGTTTGAAAGCCTTGCCCTAAAGATCTCTTTATCTATAAGTGAATCTGTTCGTGTACTAGGCTGTTACAGACCTCTGTCAGGAGGACTTGAGATACTAAATCATCTTCATTATATGCTAAACTCCACTGACTCAGAAACCATGATTATGGGTGACCTTATGGGTGACTGGAATTCTACTAGCTCCCTGCCACTGAAGGACTTCTGTGACACCTACGGGTTACATCAATTAATCTCTGATGTGACTCGGCCAAATATTAAAAACCCCACACACGGTACACTCCAGGACATAATCATCACTAAAAAACCATATAGACATTCTCATGTAGGAGTATTCTACAATGATATGAGTGACGACAGGCAATTGACTGTGTAGGGTACACTCCAAAAACTGCCTCCATGTCAGGGTACACCTATAAAAGGAGTTACCGCAGATTTAACTCCTCTGCTTTCCTGGCTGACCTGAACAGGATTAGATGGCAGGATTTCTGCCTTGTACCTTCTATCTCTGAAGCTTATGCAATATTCCAGTCCCTAGTCATGAAGGTGATCAACACCCATGCACCTATTGTAAAAACAAGAACAAGGAAAAAATCCTGTCCCTGGTTTAACAGTACTCTAAAAATGGCTCTGCATTATAGGGATGCACTCTGGAAAATGGCTAGAAAAACTAAGTTCAAAACCAACTGAGCTGTCTTCAAAAAGATTAGGAACCACTGTACCAAGCTGATCAGATCAGAAAGAGCCCAACATTTTCAGAATGTGCTTGAGTCATCCAAGAACATCAGTGCCGAATTCTGACAGATCCTGAAGGAAGTAGAAGGAAATAAATCATCTTTCTCATTGCTGACTAAAATCAACCTTGGTGACAGTACTTCTCCAAATAAATAAGACATTTTAGAAGCCTTCAATAACCACTTCACCACTGCAGGCTTAGCATTCGTTACCTCCCCCTTATGCAAACTGCTAAATTAACAAATGAATAACACTATACCATGGCCCCCTAACTTAACTCCCACCAGCTCAGCTGAGTTTAGCTTCACCCCAGTCACACTTAAACAGGTAGAAGATCTTCTAACTTCATTAGACATTAAAAAAAGTGCAGGAGCTGATCAAATCAATCCTGCTTTACTAAAACTAGGTTACTATCAACTAGCCCCAGCAATCACCCACCTTTTTAACATGTCCCTAAGTGAAGGGGCACTCCCCCCAGTGTGGAAACAGTCCATGTTGTCTCACTGTTTAAATCTGGTGACCCAAGTGATTTAAGTAATTACAGACCCATTTCTTTACTACCCATCCTGTTGAAGGTTCTTGAAAAACTGGTAAATTCTCAACTAAAAGAATTTTTAGAAACCCATAAAATATTAAATCCTTTCCAGTCTGGTTTTAGGTCGAACCACAGTATAGTCACTGCACTAGCCAAGGTCTGTAATGACTGGCAAACTGCCCTCGACAATAAAAATCACATAGCCTCACTTTCCTTGATTTAAGCAATGCGTTCAATATAGTGGTCCATGATCTGCTATTGACCCTACTGAAAAACATTGGGTTAGATGATAGTGCACTTAATTGGTTTTCCTGCTATCTTGATGGTAGGCAGCAACAGGTGAAAGCACAGGGTGACCTCTCTCCCAATCAAGCACTTTTCAGAAGGGTCCCTCAAGGCTCAGTATTGGGCCCTTTATTATTTGATATCTACATCAACAATGTTGACCACAATATTAGTTCTCATTAGGCTTTCGAAGAAGGACTTGTTGGTCCAAAAGCTAAAGCTCTTTGTTCTTTTTGTAACATCCTTGATGGTCCAATAAAATGTATCAAACCATTTGTTCTGGACTTCCTTTATAGTATTTGTCCCAAATCCATGCTTGCTAAGCTGGATGTATTGTATCATAGAATCTTAAAATTTGTGACAGATTCCCCATTCAAAACTCACCACTACTCACTATACTCCCAACTTGGCTGGACCTCTTTATCTACCAGGAGGTGGTGTAATGCCTCTATTCAGACCTTTAAAGCCCTCACCAATAACCCCCCCCCTGTACATATCCAATATCTTTAAGTTTATACCCTTTGCGTTCTCTCTCAGGAAATATGCTTATATACTGCTTGATATCCCCAGGGTCAGATCCTGTTTTGACATTGGTTATGCTCTATCAGTGCTGTGAGCTCTCTCTAAAGCACCTTAAAGTGGACTCACTTTGTCATACTATCCTTCTTCAAATCCCTTCTAAACCCCCTATTGAAGGGAAAACTGCTAATGTTACACCTAACCTCTCCCGTTATGTGGTTTTGTATGGCACATATACCATTATAATTGCCCTCTGGTGCTCCCTGCCACCCCCATTTTGTAATCTGCTGCTTCATCTGCTCCTGTCTCTCTTCCCCACTTCTTATATAGCCCTTGTTCCCCCTCCTACTCCCTTTCTTATTTTGAGATCCATTCCTTTCCCCCTTCCCTAACGTGTTGCTTAACCTCCCCCTGTTCCCTGTACCTTCCTTTCTGCAATCTAATTGTTCAGTTAGTAGTTTTGCACTTATGTTTTGACCTTTAATTTTGTGTATTTGGACTATCTTCATTACATTGCATTTCTACTCTGAACAAACCCTGTTGTGTTCCTTTTTTATATAACCTTGTATTAGCCTTCCAGGACCACTTCGTAAATGAGTATGTCAATGGTGTTTCTCTTGGTGAAAAATAAAATTGAATTGAATTAAAACAGGATAAGTGGCAGTCAGTTGAAGAGGCAATGTCTTTGTGGAGGGCTCAGCAAGAATTGTCAATGGTGGGAAAAGAACTGAGGAGGAAAGGGACTGTCCATGTTTATATGGGTAGTGCCAACATAGGACATCATCATGGGTGGCCTCCTAGTGGACTACTTTCAAAAAAGTTTCCATGTGGTCCTAGTGCCTGCTGGCTATAATTCCAGATGTGTAACATGATTTAGGAGATATCCTAGAAGAAGATCAGAAGTTACCAGATTTTTATATTAGTAATGTAAATACTAAAGTTTATAATTGACATGAGGCTCAAGCTACACTGTTATTCTAGTAAGCTTTATCTTGGTGGTATTGATTATTCTCTTAAATGTATGGCCTTATTTGCGGGTCCCAAATGACTAAGGGTTGTTATATGTCATATCAGCAATAAGCTGATTTTTTCATATATGATTATTTTTTGGATAACCCTCTTATGAACTAACTCAAATAAATAAATGTCCTCTGCCATTGCATGAAGTGTATATATCAATTCTGAGTATCTCTAAGGAAATACTTTTTATTTGAATGCAATATGGTTAATAAAATATGCATTTAAAAAAGTAGAAAACATTGCAAATGGCCATAACTCACATAGTTTGATGAAGAAGAGTTAAAGAAAAACAGTTACCAGTTAATATAGTCTAGTGATAAACTATGTATTTTAATAATACAACTAAACCTTGAATATATTTTAGAAACCATGTTTATTTATAAAATAAAAAGATACTCTAGATAGCAATTATTTACAGCTATGTTAGCAGATGTCATAATTTGATTTGACAATTAAACTGATCTTGGCAAAGCATTGAAGCGATTAAGATTAGCTCAAGAAAGACTGCATAATCAGAATCAAAGAAGCTAACAAGCAATAAATAAATAGAGTCATACCTTTCAATCTGAATTTCACACTTGGGTAGGGCTGTGTGGAATGTAGAATTCTGCCAGTGGAGTTGGCATAGAATGGCAATTCTGCTTCTGGAATGCTCTTCAGAATATTGTTTTAAATTTAGTGGAATTTCAAAAAAGTACTTGTATGTAAACCACAGAATAATATTCAGTGGATTGCATAAACTGCAGAATATTATTCTGTGGATTGCAGAAAAAAAATTTGGCAGTTTATATAAACTGGATTATTAATCCATGAAAACCATTTTGCATGCAAAATGTCAGAATTATGCTACCAACAGAATTCCATCAGAATGTCAACATTCTGCACAGCCCTACACTTAGTCTATACCTCTTACATCACTTAAAATGATCTAGCCCTCCTTCCAAAGACATAACTGGCAGTACAGCCTAGTGATTACAGTAAGGAGCTATGAATGAGCTTGGTACATCCAGCAGATGTGGGTTTGAGTCCCACAACCTCCATGTCCATACTGTGTGACTCTGATCAAGCCACTTAACCTCCCCAGTGCTCCGGGGTCACCCCTGAAAACAGGCACTTGTGCATAGTGGGCCTTATCTGGTTACCAAATAAAATAAATGGCTGCATCTTAATACTAGGCTAAACTGGCGACTGGAAATATTTAAAACAGTTTTACTATAGAATCCACACTATAAGTAATTTAGATCCTAAAACTTCCAATGTGATAAAAACAATGTTTATATTTTAAGCAGAATATCAGACATGGTATAGTTGTAAATAAGATACAAAGACAGCAAATGTGATTAATAGCATACTTAAAAAAAAATCATGAAAACTATTATTAAGCATGGATGCACAAGAAAACACATTAGGATCATGGACAGTCATGGCTACTATCTGAAATAACTGTAAATTGATTTAGTCAGAAACGTGTCTTTTATTTAACAAATTGAAAATGCATCTAGCTCTCCCATTTAGTCTCTCTTGATTATATGGGTTTTTCCAGCTTTTGTGCATATTCGTCAACTAGGTAACCGGGCATCAGAACATAAGTTGGAGTTTTATATCAAGTGCACTGTCATGCATTTGGGAATCAGAAGTAGGGAGACAAAATATAACCTTCAGGGAAAGAACTAAGGGTAACCAGTGATGATAGAGACTAGTATATTAGAGTAACAAATGATTTTGGTTTTGAAAGCCAATGCATGGAAATTACAAAAAGATGTTTTAAACTTTTAGGATGTATAGGAAGGCATATTGTCAGCAGAGACGGGGGTAACAATGCCACACTAAGGAGCTCTGGTGAGGCCACACTTGGGATTATTGTGGGCAATTTTGGGACCAAAATATAAAAAGAGGATACAATGCTGGAGGGAGAACAAAGAAGGGCCACAAGGATGGTAGTGGGATTGAAGGGCATGACATATGATCAAAGAAGGGAATATTTACTTCTATATACCCTGGAACAGAGAGCATAGAGAGATTGTTTTCGGTGTTTTATGTTTTTAGGAATGAGGATTTGTGGCAATGACTAGGTTTTGAATTAAAGGAAACACCTTATGAGAACAAGGAACATAATAAACAACTTAGAGGAGATAGGTATAGACCAAAGAGAAGGGGAACTTGGATAGCACAAAGTGTGGTAACTATTTGGAACAATCTGCCCAGGCAAGCTGTAGCTTGTGAGAGTATATGATTGTTTAAAAAAGTCTTGGATGAATATATAAAGAGCAGCTGACACCTTCAGAAGAACGTTAGCAAAACATAGTATTTAGCACAGTTTAGCTTGTATTTCACATTAGTTCTGTGTACCTCCTCCCCATTATTTATTATTGGTGTAATTTGCATGAAAACAGGAGCTTTGTTCCTGCAGGGTTAATCTATTCCTGTTGCTTTCTCCCTACCTGAGGTTATAATGTACTGCTTGTGACATCACAGTTACTCCCATGGTAACAGATAGTGATGTCACAACACAGGATTATGACTTGAAGTAGGGAGTGAGCTAAAGAGGCAGATGAACTCTAAGGTATAAAGATCATGTATTCCTGCAGATTTCATCAGTAATAAATAATGAGGAAGAGAAATATATATATGGAATATATGTGGGATGCAATCTGAATTGTCCCTAAATATCATGTTTTTCAATGTTTTCTTTAAGGGCGTCAGCAGCTCTTTAAAAAAACAATAATATAACTGGCTACATCCATTGAGAAATGAAAAGCTGAAAATGGGCTAAAGAGCCATACTAGCCCGAAACTTTCCTATGATTCCTATGCTCAACCATGAAGAAAACATGCATGGAGTTATCGAAGACAAAGATTCGGGATGGAGCAGGGAGATTATTAACGTTCCTGGTAAGTATAAGCAAAAGTAAAAATCATCAACTTCTGTCTGGCTTTGGTTTGGACACACACTGTTTTCAGCTTGGCTTTGATGTTTCTTCCAAGGGCCCTTCAGGTCTTTGGTATGGAGATCTATCCCAATCCAAATCAGTGCAGAGACAGTCCCTTACCACCACTAATGCACTCTAGCCAATACAAAGCTCTTCCCCACCCCCATTTCCCAGTCCGTTTAAAAATAAAACTGAAGCTGTCACAGTGCCAGGAAATTTGTTATATAAAATATGCCTGGGAGAGAAGAGAAGGTTGAAAAGTGAGTTATGTATGAACAAGTCCTGGCCTCCTGGGTGGGGCTAGAGTGTTATTTTTCAATTATTTGAACAAAGGTAGAAGTGATCCAAAATAGCCAGAAAGTTAGATTGGGTTAAACTGAGGGTAAAAGTGAAACATTTCATCACATTCACCAACTATAAATTCAACTTTGGCTTATCCATAGTCTATAAACAACAGAAGAGCAGAGTTGCACTCTGAAAGTGACTCTCTTGATTTACTAAGAACCTTGCAGGAATTACCTTCCTGTTTCATACAGTTCAGGTGATCCATTTAATGAAAGCTATGAAGTCAGTCATGAAAGGCAATCTGGATCCTTGCTTGTATGGAAGCATTAATTGTCTGGTCAGTAATGAGTTCTGACTTGTTGCATTTTTCATTTGTAGAACTGTGTGATAAATTGACGTGAAAAATGAGAAAAACTGCTGGCTCGTCAATGCTTATTGCATGTATGAAATTAAATCTGAAACTGCACAGTGACTGATTGTGTTGTGTACATTTTGCACACAAATGCAAACTACTGTATTTTATGCCGAATATGAATGCATAATCAATTATAATATCTGAAGTTAGTTAGAAAAATAAATGTGCTATTTAGTAAGGTTATTAGCACAATCACTACTGTACTAGATTCAGCAACTTTATATATATGTACATTGTTTACCTCATCAGTCACCATTCAATTTGTACTGTATAAATATGAATTTATTAATGGAAGGAGTGAGATCTATTGGCTAGAGTACCAGTTCAAAAACCATGAGAACACAGGTTCACACTCTATTCAAGCCAAACACTTATTGTGTGAGATTGGGAAAGTCATTAAATCTCCTAGTACTCCATCTACTTAGGTGCAGAAATGGGTAGAAACAGGACCTAACTGGAATCAAGATCCTGCATCTTAGCTGGACTATCCTGGGTAAATCAACTCTTAAAAGAAAAATAAATCAATGAATGAAAATATATATCAGCTGAGTAGAAACATACAAATTTCTATCTAATTTTATTATCTTCCAGCTCTTTCACAGCAGAAGGCTACAAAAGTGAAGAAGACTTAGTACTGCAGGTGAGGAGAGTGAAAAGTTAGCCATGCAATTTAAGGTATAAGATGAATGTTTATGGCTACGACACTAGATACCAATTAAATTATGGGAACTAATTCCAAAATTCAAAAAAATTGCAAAAAATACGTTGTTTTAATTTTATTTTTTAAAACCATCATGAAAATGTCCATGTTGATATTAAAAAAGTATACTGATGAACTTTATTGTTATGGATGAAGTATATCAATAACATTTATTTTACAAAAAAAAGTTCTGTTGTAATGTAAATATGTATATCCATATAGTTAAAGAAGACTGCCTGCTTTTAATATTGATAACATAATTACTACTGTTAATAATAATATAGTATCAACACCATTTCTTAATGGCTGAACGCCAAGCTTTAATTTAAAAATAAAATTTAAGTTTCTAGCCCCAACGGTTCCAGAGTTAGACCTTTCAAAATATGTTTTCATTAAAACGTGATAACTTTGGAACCACTAGGGCTAGATACTTATTTTTTAATGAAAGCTAAAGCTTGGAGTCAGCTAAGTAGTTATATTATTAATATGTAACCACAGTGACCACATATTGACATACAAAAACAAAATATTTCATATCGCTATAAAAGAATGATTCACTGCATTTTTAAAGTCCTGTCATTTTTACCACAGTATTGCAACATGCATCGTGTAGCATCACAGGAGGACTGTATTAACTGTTCAAATGTTACAGCTTTCAAAAAGCAGTTTCAAGCATTATAAAAATACGATATAAGATGATGTTTGGAAATGATCGGAAGATAGTAGCGGTTGTTCTGTCTCAGAATAAACACATTCCTTTCTAGTTTTTGTTTTACATCCAGCAATGATATAAGTACTAGCACCTTTCCAGCTGTTCCCAGATGTATATATAACAGTTTTTAATGAATGTGAAAATGTCATGCTCGTCCTTTGTTGTGGAGGGTTTGTTAATTGTTATGGTATCCGTTACAAACCACCTCACAACAACACCTGCCTGCTTATTCAGTCACTACATGTATGATGTCATCACTTTGTTTACTTAAATTTAATGGTTGGGGTCAACAAACCCCCCAAACAGTACCTGGTATCTTAGGCACATCTGTATACTGTAGCATATATAACGTTCTACTTAACCACATCCTCCTTCTATGTACCATGGAGATGTTGCATGTTAAAACTCTTTATTGAGGTCTCGAATCATCTCCTTCCTTATCTGGGGATATTGAATCAAACCCAAGCCCCCCATCCCACCCCCATCATGGCAAAGCCCACTAGCCTCCCACAGTGATTCTCTACTAAAGGTCTTCAAATTGCCCACATGAATGTACGCAACCTCATGGCCAACTTTGCTGAGGTGGAGGCATGGGTGTCTCACTACGCCCTGGACATCTTAGGGCTAACAGATACCTGGTTAAAGCCAGCTATCCCTAACTCCATGTGTACATTAAAAGATATAACTTTCTCAGAACTGACTGTCCTACCTGTAAGAGAGGGGTTGGGGTTGCCTTTTACGTTAAGGAACTCCTCAATGTCAGTACTCCACCTAGTAAAACTCAGTGCATCTGTGAAGCTTTCCACATGGTTCTTGTCCTTGGGAACATGAGAAAATTAAATATCTTATATATTTATTATGTATCTATAATCCTCTTAAGAGTGGTTTAAATGGCTTAACAAATATCATAAATTACCTGACATCTCTAAAAGGGAAAAATGAATTTCTCCTCTTGGGTGATTTCAATCTTGATTGGCTGGGGAAAAACTCTTATATGTGTGATGCTATACAAGGAAAGCTCCACCTGTCTCAGCTGGTCTCCTCCCCAACTAGAGTATCATCATACAGCAATCACCAGTCCCTCTTAGACTGGATCATTACTAACATAAAAGAACAGGTCCTAACAGCTGGTATACTGCCAGACTCCATCAGTGACCACTCACCAGTTTTCTTTGTATGGACTGCAAGAATCCTGAAGCTCCCACCCAAAGAAGTACAATTTAGGGATTTCTCTAAACTAAACATTGGGGCCTTAAATGCTGATCTCCTCAAAACTGACTGGTCCCCACTATCAGACATCTGATTTAGAGAATGCTTTCAATTTCTTCATATCCACTCTCCAGACCCTGCAATATATATATGTTCCCCTCAAAAATTGAAGAGTTAGAGGTTCTGTGACAAGATGTATGCATTGTGACCTACTTGCATCCTTTAGAAGGAGGGACACAACCTGGGCCAGAGCTAAACAATCTAATTCTCTTTCGGACTGGGCTGAAAATAGAAGACAGAGAAATAAGTGTAAAAAAGCTTTGTGAACTGCAAAAAGTGTTTACTGCAAACAGCTTCTACAGACATTGGTTAATGATTCTTGAAGATTTTGGAGTTACATAAAGGCCTTCATGGGTCATGGTACCAACACATAGATATACGACATGAATCTGGATGGTGCAAATTGTAATAATACTGGCACTATTGCAAATGCCTTGACTCCCATTTCTCTAACCTCTCCAATTACATTAAGTTGACTGGACTGGTACTTGTACCAAACTCCAGTGCTGAGGAATCTGACTCCCCTCCCCTTAACTAGTGTTGCAGCGAAATTTAATTTCGCCAGTGAAATTCTAGCAAAATTACAAATTTTGCAGCATGAAACATTTCACGAAATTCACACAATTTGCCCATGAATTTCATGGGTGTGAAAGGGGAAATTCCACTGGTGAAATTCTGCATTTCGCAGGCAAAGCGTGGGATTTCACCCATGAGCAGCAGAATTTTGCTAAATTTCACTGCAACACTACGAGAAGATGATTACTCCTGGCTTGTGTGCTGGATGTTTTGGGAGAGACACTTAGTAAAAATCCAGAAGATTATTCAACTTTGATGTTCGGTTCTTGCTTTTCTCACTCTCCTTTCTCCTTTTTTGCAGGTTGACTTCTTTTGCTTGGCAGTAGACATGGAATTGCTGTCTAACACAGAGGCAGGTGACTATTTATCGCAGTGGCTCTACTGCATTTGATGTTGAGGAACTTACTTTCAGCTACCCTTGTGTAATGTAGTCACCCCGAGTTTCTTTATTACAATGTCTCTACTTTGCTTACACCGGTGACACTTTCTACTTCACTCTCTACCAAATTATGATTGTTATGTAGCAGTGGTTCCCAATATCAGGTTGTCCTTTTTTTCCAGTCGGGGACACAGAAGCGCTCTGTTATGGTAGCAGGCTGCTATTTTTTTTAATGGTTTTACTGCATTTGGCAGAGAGAAGTCTGTCCTTACTTACCCTTATGTAATGTAGCAGCCCTGAGTTTTTTTGCTGCAATGACTCTAATTTGTTTCCATTGGTGGCATTTTTATTTCATTTTATACTGAACTGTGACTGTGACTCTTGTGCAGCTCTGGTGCTTGACTTCAGATTGGGCTGCTAACATTATACGAGTGCTGTTTTTCTTATGTTCTCAATCTAAACAGTTGATAGGTGGAGTGCTGTAATTAATGATTATGCTGCCCTATTTGTTTCTGAATGTCAGGGCTCATTTGTGTTAATATTGACTGTTAAGTGTTGTGGCACACTACATGGCTCATGTATAATCTTTTAATATTTGTGTGTTAGTAGATAATGTGATAGTATATGGGCTTGGAGCTCATTTTTAGATTGCACCTGGGGTTTAATTTTGTTATTTTAAATGAATGCAGATTTGGTATATTATCCTTAATGCTTATTTACCTTCTGAAGCCTTTTGGCAATGTCTGCTGGTATTTGAGTTCTAGCCTCACAGACTCCCTAGTGTGTGAGCGCTCAGACGTGTCCAGTTTGAAGTTTTCTCTCATCTCAAAATCTGAAAATGTATCTTTGTTATTTAGATTTCCTTTTAAACAATTGAGTTTCAACATCTGCAATGTTGTTGATGTATTTTTTATTTAATTCTACAAAATCCACATTTCCCTTAAGTGGTCTAATATGTTTCTGCATTTCTTTGATGTCTTTTAAAGGCATGCATGAGTTCATTAGTGCAAACTGTGAAAGCTGCTTCACATTCTTTTTTAAATATGGGATCATAAAGTCTACAGGAAGGCTGTTTGTTGAGCCTCAGACCAGGTGGTGACCATCCTTTGTCTAAGTACTATTCTTGTGTAACTTTATTATAAAATTTGATCAATTCTAGTACTCTCAATTTTTCAAAATGATTAAACAGAATTTTAAAGTCAGCAGAGTTATTGTCTTTTTCAATAGAGATGTCAGTGCAGAGTGCTTTCTTAAATATCTCATGGCACCTTACAATTGATCCCTGATTCTCCAGGCAGTCAATTTCCTCTGCAATAAAAAGATTCCAGCTGCCCAAAGGAACTGACAGAAATTAACTTCTTAGTTTAGCTCCATTATCAAAAATGTATTAATAAATATTCTTAAAAGTAGCAGCAAATGCTCCCCTACCACCACCACAATTTGATGCTACTTTTAAGAATATTTATTAATACATTTTTGATAACAGAACTTAACTAAAAAGTTAATTTCTGTTAGTTATTTTGGGCAGATATATTCTTTTTAAAGCCTTTGATATCCTTTTTTTGTCTGTGTTCCAAACGAATTCCATAGTGACCGCCTCTTTGCATTTTGAAGTAAATTTCCACTACTGGTCTTTGCTTTATTCCAACCAAAGTAGTTCCTAAGTCCTAATGCTTTTTGACTTACAGTATTCCTTGAGTCTTTACATGTAATAGTAGAAAAAATGAGAGACATGTGTAGGACAATGAGAAACCCACTGACAAACTCACTTGGAAGTTGTTAGAGAGTAAGTCTTGTAACAAGTAATTTCCAGCTCATAGGTATGCAGTTTGGTTTTACTCCCAGTATTGTAGCACTTGGCTTGAGTGCTTGGTAGCAGCTGTAAATGAGCAGAACCCATCATGAGCAATAACGAAGCAAAGCGATACAAGAAATCCTGAAAGTACAGCTAAGGGCAGCAAATCTAGAGTCAGTAGGAACAACAAAAAAGCTGCAATCAGAAAACACAGGTCTGGAAATTATTAGATGCTCATGACCAATGATTTATTTTTAGAAGGGTAGCAAAGTAGCTAGCTTGACTTCCTGGGGCACTGCCAAAAGCCTCAGCACTTCAGACAGACCATCAACAAGGGCATATCAGCTCCAAGTGGTCACTTTTGGTAGTCAAGGGTTGTCTCATCAGTGTGGAAGCTCTCTCTGCCCAGGTTTCCTTCTTTAGCTCTTGTTCCTAGGCAGTATTCAGCAGCTGGCAGTTGGCTCAGTGGGGGGGGGTGCTGGTGCTAAAGTAGATGTGGGGGTATCCACTGGAGTTGCTGCTCTGATGAGTTCATACCTGTTCTGGGTGGGGAGGGCTTCCAAAATGGAGAGGCTGCTCAAGGATCCAGAAAATGATACACTATGAGGTTGGCTTCTTGAGCAGTTAGCAGATCTACCTTCAGATTGGTTGAAATGCATAATTTTGTGGGTGAAATGCATGATTTTGTGAGCAAAATTTGTGATTTCTCTGTTGGAATTTCACATTTTGCACTAGCGAAATATTTCACGAAATGCGTGAATTTTGCAAAATATTTTGCGGAATGAAATTTGCACATTTAGCACATCTCTACCCTTAACCTAAGGTCTTTCACCAAAACTGTGATACTATGTATCCTGAAGGCCATCCCAGTGTGTGGTTCTGCTGGGTCTGATAGGCTACCACCCAGGTTCCTCAAAACTGCTGCCTTTCTCATTACTATACCAATCAAATGGCTTTTCAACTTGTCCCTTTCTACTGCAGCAGTTCCTATGCTTTGGAAGATTGCCCAAGTGGTACCTATTCATAAGAAGGGTGATACCAAAAGTATGTATAATTACTACCTCATAGCCATCCTATCAGTGCTAAACAAGCTACTTGAGAAAATTGTGGCCACCCAGTTAACAGAACACCTACAACTGTATAACTTATTATCCCTGGCTCAACATGGCTTCAGGCAAGCACATACTGTAGCACATCCACTGCCCTTAACCAATTTACTAATGGTGTAAAGTTGGCCATGGATAAAGGAATGCTTACAGGTGCAGTATTCATTGACCTAAGACATTTGACCTTCTGGACCAACCCTGCGGATATCTAAACTGACTTCCTTGGGTTTCACACTTGATACTACTTCCTGGTTTGTGAGCTACCTCACTGGATGGAAACAATTTGCTCAAATAAATAAAGTAAAATCTGAACTGTCCCTCACTAATGTTGGTGTCCCTCAAGGATCCATATTCAGTCCTCTACTATTCTCTCTGTTTCTCAACAAGTTGCCCACAATGACTGGTTCTTGCTCAACTCTACTTTACGCAAATGACATGGCACTGTACATTAGTGCCACAGACATATGTAACATTAATTCAACCCTGAATGTGAATTTTGATCTCATACAGTCCTATTTAAAGCAAACTAGACTCCTTATGAACACCAAGAAGGCAGTCACCAAGCTATATGGCTCAGTGTCTAGAATCAGGGCCTGTCCCTCTTCCCTAACCATCTACGGTCCAGATGGTTCCCCACTAGAAGTAGTTGACTCTTAGAAGTACATTGGAACCACCCTGGACCCTGCTCTGGATTTCAGCCTGCATCTATCAACTATCCATAAGATAGTAAACATGAAGCTGGGTTTGACTGAAAAATTGGCATACTTTTACCACAGCCGCTACACTGGTTGTTGCTCCGGGTGTCCTATGGCCAAATCTTACCTATGGACTGATTACCTACTTGGAGGCCAACAAAGAGGTCTTAAATAAATGGAACACATGTTACAATAGCATTTGTCAGTTTGCCTTTTCTGTACCCAAGCTTACCCATCATCACTGTGTCCTGTACTCGAGTCTTAGTTGGCTCTCCCCATCAACTTATAGACTTTACACCACTGGTTGTACCATTGATAATATTATAAGAACTGGTATGCCAGCTACACTGGCCAGCATGTTAAATCATGCCTCACAGGCATACCCCTTTAGGTTTGCTGACAGGTCTGTTCGTGACATACCTACATGTGCTACAAAGATGGATGAGAATGCTTTCTCAGCATTTGCTCCCAAACTCTGGAACCCCTTTCCAATGACTTTAAGGTACAGTGCTCTCAGGGCCCAATTTTCAAATGGTCTGCGTCTGCCACAAGATATCTGTGGTAGAGGGTTTGCTGCAAGTGGTGACTTGTGGCAAACCTTGTGGCAAGTGCGGTTTTGTAAGCCACTTGCCCCAAACCCCCTCCTTTAAGTCCCTTTTGGCAATGCAGCAAAGGTGCACCAGCCCCCCCCAGCTTAACTTTGTGTCCATGGAGGACCTGGTTAACAGGGCTTGCAGCCAGAGCTTTGGTGCAAGCTGCCATAAATTTTATTTATTTATTTTACTTAGTTTTTTGTTGACCAGGTAAGTGCACTAGACAAATCCTGCCTATTTTCAGGCACAACCCAGGGGAGGTGATACAGATGAATGCCAACTGATCTTGAACCAGATTAAGCTGTTGTAAATGAGGGTACTGTCCCAACTTGCACCCGGGATTATAAAATCAGGTGCAAGCTTTGATAAAAAGAGATTCTAGCTGTATTGGTCCTTGGAAAGCAGGAGACACTGGAAGGTTTGATACCTTTTATTGGACCAACAAGAGTCTTGTACAAAGATGGAATTCTACACAAGCTTTTAGGGCTGATTCACCTAAAGAAGGGACCTGTGAGGCCCCAAAAACTTGTGTAGAATTTCCTCTTTGTACAAGGCTCTTGTTGGTCCAATAAAAGATATGAAACCTTCCAGCAAAGCTTTGACAAACCCTTGGATGCAGGTGCAGCAAACTTTGTGGGGACACAGGGCTTGGTTGTAAGCCCTGTGTCCCCATTTGAAAATCAGGCCTTCAGTCTCACGAGGTCTTCAAGATGGAACTTTGCAAGTTCCTCATGTATACTGATAAGTGCTCATGTAACTGATCCAGCATAAACATACTTAACTTGGCTTTGTCTTTCTTTTTTTTTCATTAAGTATACTTTATTAATTTCCAATAAAAAAACAACACAGCAAATAATAACACACATACTATGCAGTGTCAGCCAACAAACATTGTAATACAAATATCAATAATGGAATAAAAACAAAAAGGAGAAAACAACGAACCCATCCCATACCCACCCACCACCCACTCCATGTGAAACAGGCATGGCCTCTGACTGCAGAGGTCTCAGATAGCCTGTTAGACACTAGCTGGTGCTATTTTAACTTGTTTTAAACTGTATGTATTGTCGCACTTTGAGTGCAGTTTGAGCCCTAGTTCCTGTGCCTACAGGAAATAGGAAGAGGAGTCAGGTAGTTTCACAAGGTTGACTTCGAAATTACTGACTTACAGGGCAGCTATAATGAGGAATGTTGCCAAGGTCATGCATGAGTGATTTTCGCCTATTCAGCAAGTTTTAAAAGGGGCAACATTATTTCAATCACCGTGACCTCCTAAGAGCTTTTGGGTCACTCCCCAGTATTTAGATAGCCCTGCAATGAGCGGGCACCTCAAACGTGAAACAGGCTGGGACTCTGACTGCAGAGGTCTCAAATAGCCTGTTAGACTCTGTCTGGTGCTATTTTAACTTATTTTAAACTCTATGTATTGTTACACTCTTCAAGTGCAGTTGGAGCCCTAGTTCCTGTGCCAATAGGAAGTGGAGTCAAGTAGTTTCATGGGGTTGACTTTGAAACTGCCGACTTGCAGGGCAGGTATAATTTTCACATTTGGGGCTATATCCTTGTTGAGGAACATTGCCAAGGTCACGCATGAGTGATTTGCACCCATTCAGCAAGTTTTAAAAGGGACTACATTATTGAACTCACCATGACCTCCTAAGAGCTTCTGGGTCACTCCCTAGTATTTAGATAGCCCTGCTATGAGCAGGGTGAGTGAGCAGGGTGCACATGGCATGTATGGCATGGGAGTCATGGAAGTCAGACTCAGGGGACTTATTACATCAACAAAAAGCTTTCAAGGTAGTTTGCTGTTCATTCATTTCTGACTGGCAACTCCCTCATAGTCTCCAGAAAAAAACTCTTGGTGCCCAAAATGGCAGATAACATTATGACACTGGAGAGAGAAGTGGGGGTCAAATGTACCAAATGTGCTATGTATTCTATTGTGCCTAATCATGTCTAATCCAACCCCCAAAATGCCATACATATGCAGGAAATGTAAAGAAAATGCCGATACAGCTAGAGAAATCTCCATGTTTAATTCCATGCTTAAGGCCCTCGAACAAAGTCAAAAGGATATGGCAAGAAGGTTAGTTGAAAGAGAATCCCCCCATGCCCCTGGAAAATCTTGTACCTGTCACTGTAAGTGGGGATCAAAATGAAGTGCACAAAGATCCAACAAATAACATCATGAACAGCCTACCCTGCCATCCCTTGTTATCCTCCACAGCATGTATAAACAAAGTTAGCTATAACATGCCAACTGAAAATAATAAAATTATAAAAAGTGGTAGGGAAGAGGATAACATAGGTAGCAATGATAATGAGTGGTACCTGATTCAGAGTAAGAAAGTAGCTAAAAAGGGGTGAAAAACATAACTTTTTACCATCCCAATATCAAATAAATTTGACCCCTTGAACTCTTTAGCAGCTGAAGAACTAGTCAGCATATCTAATGACCCCACTCCTAGTACATCTACAATGAGCGTTACATGCCCTGTTAATGTTAGCACACCCAGTATAGCCACTGGTACTACAATTTCAACTCTACTACTGCATACCTTGGTTACTCCCTCAGACATTACATCTGATAACAGTACTGTTGAAACTAGGGATGCTTCTGGCACAGTGGTAGATGGGGCAGAGATTATGGAAACCAATGAGGCAAATACTGTAATAAGCAACAATACCAAACAGATTTACATACTAGGGGATTCTATGACCCGGTACACCGACAGATACTCCACGGTATCCAGTGGATATGGCATCTGCAATTGAGTGCCTACAAAAATGGCAGCTCAATTACAGCACCTGTATTCAGGGCTATCTGTCAGGGTAGCACCCGGATACCAGGGTGGGCGAGGTAGGCCAAGAGGAAGATATGCATGTATGCACGCACACACGCGAGGGTGAAGAGGAAGGAGAGGGAATGTATGTGGGAGGGGGTGAGGTTGAGCAGCTGCCAAGCTAGTCTGCTAGTGTGGTGGGGAGGGTGGTCTGGTGGGAGGTGCAGGGTTCGGGTCTGGTGAGATGCAGGTTTATTTTTGCCAGCAGCTGGCTTTTTCTTATTTCAAGTATTTCACCCTCCCAACATGCACCCCCCCTTGAGTTGAGAATCCTTTAGTAGGGGGTATGGGGGGCGGGGGGGCACAGCCCCCCTGCATTAAAAAATATACCTGTGGATTTTGGGCATCCTCTTCCCAGTCACCGCGAGTGTGCATCGACTAAATTCATTTTCAGGGATGTACACTTGCTGTAATGGCGATCGCTATTCCACGATCGTTGTTATCACATAGAACCAATACTCCACTGAGGGGAAATAAACAAAACGTAGCCAGTTGTAGCTACAGTGGGGCCACCATTAAGGACATTACAGGAATGCTGTCAGATATTTTGTAGCATGTTGAAAATCCTAAAACTGTACTTTTACATGCAGGTACCAATGACCTAAGTAAAACAAGGGTTGAAGGAACTATTAAGGATATGAAACAAGCACTTACCACACAAAAGAAATGAATGCTAAAATAATCTTATCCAAAGTCCTACCAGTTTCACGTACTACACTGGGGAACACTAAAAACATAAATGCTTACAGTAACTGGCTATGAAGGTAGTATCTTATGAATAACATCACCTGTCTCAGAACATGGGAAAAATTTTCAAATGACAACACATTGTACTGTCAACTGACAACCAAGGAAGGGGCTGGAGTAGAACAGTGAAGCAGTCTAGGGAGGTTAAATCATGGAAAGCCATGTGTGCAAATGCCGGGAGCCTTAGCAACAAGATGGAAGATCTGGAGGCTGTCATGGTGCAGTCAGACCTGGACATTGTGGCCATCACTGAAACCTGGTGTAATGATAACCGTGACTGGGAGATGGCCACACCTGGCTACAACATATTCAGAAGAGACAGAGCAGGCAGGAAGGGAGAAGGAGTGGCACTGTATGTGAAAAATGACATAAGGGCCACAGAGATCCAGGAGGAACAAAATGGGGAGAGATACTGTGGGTTGCTGGAAAGGAAAATGGGGACAGCTATCTGCACAGGTGGGTCTATGAGACCACCAGCCCAGGAGGAAGAAACAGATAGGGAGTTGATGCTATCCATCCAAAGGATGGCAGACAAGGGTGAGGTAGTACTTGTTGGAGACTTCAATATTCCAGACGTGGACTGGAGCATCCCAGCAGCAGCATCAACTAGGAGCAGATTTATCCTGACTCCTTCAGGGTGCCTTCTCAAGCAACTGGTCATGGAACCAACTCGGCAGAAGGCAATACTGGACCTTGTGCTCACAAACAGGGACAGTGTGATGGGGGTAACAGTGGGGAACACCTGGGAACAGTGACTCACCAGTCATTGTGGTTTGAAATCACAGAAAGAGCAGAAACAAACCACACAAAAACACGTATCATGGATTTTAGGGGGGCAGACTTTTGGAAAATAGGGAGATACTTGAAAGAGGCATTAAGGGGAATGGGACAGGAATCAGGGGTTGAGGAACAGTGGGCAGTATGTAAAATGGGGATTACAAGAACAACAGAATTATGCATTAAGCAGGTTAGCAAGAGGAAAAGGAAGAGGAGACCATTATGGTTTTCCAAAGAGGTACCAAAGAAAGTGAAAGCCAAAAAGATTGCTTTCAGGCAATACAAAAGGACACAGGCAGAAGGGGATAGGGAGAAGTACCAGGAGAAGCAAAGGGAGGCAGGGAGGTCGGTAAGGGAAGCCAAAGCTCAGACAGAAGAACACATTGCAAAATCAGTGGGCAGAGAGGTCAAAACCTTTTACAGGTACATAAGTGAAAAAAGAAAGACAGAGGGAGGGATAGTGAGACTGAAGGGGAGGATGGGAGCCGCGTGGAGGATGACAACAGTAAAGCTGATATATTGAACAGGTATTTCTGCTCAGTCTTTACTGAGGAAGAGGGGGTAATGGGTCTGAAGGGGTACAAGGGGTGAGAATGGTGCAGAAATGGACACAAGTCCCTTTACGAGAAAGGTTCCTGAAGGAACTGGAAGTAATAAGAGCTGATAAAGCAATGGGGTCAGACGGGTGCACCCAGGGTCCTTAAAGAACTAAGAGAGGTGGTGGCTGAACCTCTGGCTATCCTGTTTAGCCAATCACTGGAAACAGGGGAGGTACCCAAAGACTGGAGGACAGCAGATGTAGTCCCTTATACAAAAGTGGAAACAAAGAGGAAGCAGGAACACAGACCAGTCAGCCCCACCGGTAGTGGGAAGATCATGGAAGCACTACTGAAGGAGAGATTGGTGGAACATCTGGTTGTCAATGGACTACAGGACCCATGGCAGCATGGTTTCACCAGGGGAGGCCGTGTCAGACCAACCTCATTGAATTTTTGACTGGGTGACTAGGGAGGTGGATCAGGGAGGGCAGTGGACATGGCCTATCTGGACTTCAGCAAGGCCTTTGACATTGTGCCACATAGAAGACTATTACACAAACTGGGGAATATGGGTGTGGGCAGGACAGTAGTGTGGTGGGTAGGTAACTGGCTGGGTGGCAGGACACAGAGGGTGGTGGTAAATGGCTGTCACTCCACAGAGGAAGAGTGACCAGTGGGGTACCACAGGGATCAGTGCTGGGACCGGTCCTATTCAACATCTTCATCAGTGACATCATGCAGGATCTAGAAGGCAGAATTTCACTGTTCGCTGATGACACAAAGCTCTGTAACAGAGTAGACACACCAGAGGTGTAGACAGAATGAGAAGCGACCTGCAGAAACTTGAAGAATGGTCAAGGGTTTGGCAGTTGAAATTCAATGCAAAGAAGTGCAAGATAATGCATATGGGGCACAAAACCTGGCACAATATATCAGTTGGGGGTGAGGATATAGCATGCACCAAGCAGGAAAGGGATCTTGGGGTTGTCATCTCTGATGACCTCAAGGTAGGGAAACAGTGTGACAAGGCAGCAGGTAAAGCAAATAGGATGCTGGGATGTATAGGCAGGGGCATCACCAGCAGGAAAAGGGAGGTCATAATTCCGCTATACAAGACACTAGTTAGGCCCCACCTGGAGTACAGTGTACAGTTCTGGAGATCATACCTACGTAAGGACATAGACAGGGTAGAGAAGGTTCAGAGGAGGGCAACAAAGATGGTGCATGGATTACATCACAAGTCCTATGAAGACAGGTTGAAGGAACTGAACATGTACTCCCTGGAGGAGAGGAGGGAGAGAGGGGATATGATAGAGACATACAAGTATCTTACAGGGAGGAACAGGGTGCAGGAAAACACTATTTTTAAGCGAAAAAGATGTTCCAGGACTAGAGGCATGGGATGAAGTTGGAGGAGGACGATTCAGAGGAAACATGAGAAAGAATTTCTTCACAGAACAGGTGGTGGACAAGTGGAACACCCTGCCAGAGGAAGTGGTGGGGGCTGAAACAATCACGGGATTTAAGAATGCATGGGATAGACATAAAGGAATTCTAGAGGTCAGGGGTAAGGGGCAACAGACTTCTAGGAAAACAAACTGAACTTACAAGCTCAAATGGGCAGACTGGGTGGGCCATAGGCCCTTATCTGCCAACACTGTCTATGTATCTATGTATCTATGTATGTCAGGATGGTCTACACCTGAGTAAAAGTGGAGCTAGGTTACTAGGTAACACCTTTTATCAAGGTATTAATAGTAACTTTCAGGCACCAAAAAACAGCAGAAGGGGACAAAAGGGAACTAACAGCAAAAAAAAAACAAACAGAATAATGGTAATAGCAAGAGAGCAAAACAAAAACATAAAATCTAACTTAAACTTTCTATTAAGAAATGTGAGAAGTCTTCACTCAATAAAAAAAGATGAATTAGAACTCATCCTGCTTCAGAAAAATATAGACACAGCTGCCATTACAGAAAACTGGTGGGAGGAACTTCAAGTTGGAATAATATTCTACGTTACAATATCGTCCATAGGGACAGAAATGAAAGAAAGGGCGGAGGAGTTGCCTGCTATATAAACAAGCATTTGTCAATGCGAATGCTGTCTCGCTGGCATTGTCATTGGTAGTGCGGGAGTTTGAGATGCATAATAGTAATGGCAGTGAAGTATTGATCTAATGGCAACCTCACCCCCACACTGAAGAGACACATTTTCAACATAGGCATTTTGAAACCTCCCCTCATGAACAGTGGCACTGTAATTTTGTTTTTCTATCCCAAAAGTTGATTTCCCACAGCGACCACACCATTCTGCGCCACATGTGCGAAAACACATTTTGTGCAGGATGTGAAAAATGACAGCTGTACTGTTCATAAGGAGGTGTGAAAAAATGCCAGTGTTGAAAATCTGGCATGAAAATGTTACAAATTTGAGACGTTACAAGGGTGTGTGGAAACTGTGCAACACATGCTTGTAACATAGTCATTTTATGGGCTTTCGTTACCAAATTTTCAACATATACATTTTAGGACCTCTGTTCATGAACAGTGTCACTGTCGTTTTCTCAAACTTTCCCAAAAATTGATTTTGCACAGCGACCACGCTATTCTGTGCCAGAAGTGCGAAAACAGATTTTGGCCAGGATATGTAAAATGACAGCTGTACTGTTCATAAGGAGGTGTGGAAAAATGCCAATGTTAAAAATCTGGAGAGAAAATATTACAGATTCACGAAATTATGAGCATGCCTGGAAACTGTGCAACACACGCTCGTAAGACAGTCATTGTTTGGATTTCTTTCACCAAATTTGCAACACAGGCTTTTTGAGAGCCCACCTAATGAACAGTGACAGTGGCACTGTCATTTCATGAATCGGTCCTGAAAGGTGATTCCACACATTGACCATGAAATCACCTTTTGGGACTGAATAATGCCATGACAGTGACTGAATTCATGAGGAGGGGCCCCAATAACCCCATGTTGAAAATTTGGTGCCACAATTCCAGAAAATGCCCAAGATAAGCACCAAAGTTTAAAAAAAACCTGTTTATGCCATTATACAACTTACCAGCATTTCCTTAGTTTGCGGTCAGCTTTGAAGAGTGCAGACGTGTTCCCGGTACATGAAGATCATCCCGCCACTCTGAGGTGTGTATGGGGTATACAGGGGGTGGGAGGCAGGGAAGTAGAGAGTGGGGGTGCTGAGGGAGGAGGAGCAGACAGACCATGAGGGACCGTTTTCTTCTTTACAGGTTAAAAAAAATACAAAAAAACATTGTGGGACTTTTTTGTTTTTTACAGGGGCATTTGGTACACTGGGGTGGGCTCCCAGTCTGCCGCCTGAGTGTTTGGGGGGACTAGCTGATGGGAGATTGGGCAACCCTGTCAGCACATACTGAAGGGGGAGGTAGATCTGAGGGGGATTGGGCACCCCCCTCAGCACACAACAAATGGGGTGGAATTATACCAATGGGGAGTGGGCTCCCCCGTCAGCACATGGCCATTGCCCTGCCTCATATCTTGCAAAACTGGATGTATTATATCATAGAGTACTGAGATTTATAACTGTCCTCCCATACTCCACATATCACTGCTCTTTATACGCAGCCGTAGGGTGGCCCTCCCTTCAATACAGGTGATATAGAAATGCAGCCCTATGGACACTCCAAGCCCTTACCAAAAAACTCCCACAATACATTGTTGACTGTCTCCTCCTTAGTCCTGTTAGGAACTATGCCTTAAAAAGTCAATCGCTGATTTCTTTGAATGTCCCAAGGGCCAACACTGGCTTTGGAAGGGCCAACATAAGCTATGTCCTGCCTGCTCTCTGGAATAAGAGGAAGTATAGCGCAGTGGTCTAAGGCTCTGAACTGCAAATCTGGCGACATTCAGCAGACCAGATCTGGGTTTGAATCCCACAGCTTCCACTTGCATACTGTGTGACCCTGAGCAAGTCACTTAATCTCCTTGTGCTCCCAGGTCGCTCTTGTAAAAAAAAAGCTTTCAGCTTAGTGTGCTATACCGGGTTAAACAACTAAATAAAAAAAAAAATAAGATACAAAAATCGTTGTGACTTAGCTCACCTGTCAGTCTTGCCTTCTTTAAGACCCTCTATGACAAAACATTTGCTGAAATCTGTAATTGTTTCTATCGCTCCTAGCAGCTTGACTATTGTTCCTCTCTTCTTCAACGCAAGTCCCAGCTGCTTATCCAAATCAGCCCTTGCCACTACTACTCCCCCCTCCTCTGCCCCACTTGACCTTAGCACCCTCTGCATCCCTTTTATTCACCACCCCCTTCTGCCACATTTACCTAAGGCTTACACACTGTTATGCGCACCTCCATAGCTTAGGAATTTCCATCTAGGTCTGTAATGTGTTTCTACTGGACAGAAATATAAATAATCTTTCTTTTTTTCTTCTATGATTTGTATAGGACATCCATACACATCCTGCTCCTGAGGGAAACGTGTACATATATATATATATATATATATATTATGTTGGGTTGTGCTATGTATATATTTCTTGTACATGTGACTTGGAATGTAAATACTCTGCTCCTATCAGTATTGTAAACATGTTGTTCCTTTTGTATTATGTATATTTATATGTAACTGTACAATTTTCCCTGCCAACAGCAGGTCCACCTTGTAAATGAGCTTGCTCAATGGTGACCGCCTGGATAAATAAAGATTTGATTGATTGATTGGCCTGCACTGGGTCAGGGCATGCCGACAGGATGATTGGGCATCCCCGAAATCGGCATTATGGCAGATGGTGGCGGCAGTCACTGCTGCCATGTTTGCTAGAATGCTTCACCAGGAAAGGCATGTTGGGAGGTGTGCTGCTGCATGATGAGCTTGGCTCTCATTGTAGCAGACCTTTCATTATATGTGCACACCACATTATGTATTCCTGGTGTGGCGCCTGCATGCTGGCTTATTGGGGAATGAAGGACGCGCATACTGAAGCGTGCCCTGCATTTGCCCAGCAGTGACTGTACCTCCAAATCTGCTACTAGTGCAATATGTTGGCTGCGCAAGCGCGAGCCAACATAAAAATGATCTAAAGTACAGGCAGATCAAAAACAGCATAGAGAATGTCCTTAATGAAATAATATGGGTGGAGATCCAGAGACAAAATGATAATAAACTGCTGCTGGGGCTGTGTTACAGATCACCTGACACTAGCCTATTGGAACATCAGAACTTACTGAGCAGCATTGAGGGCAAGCTAAATTGTAAAGAACTCATACTTCTAGGGGATTTTAATACTCCAGGGATAGATTGGACAGAATATACAGCCACTACAACTCAAGAGCAGTTACTTTTGGATATGTGCACTACTAACAGGCTACAACAATTGGTAAACAAACCTACTAGAGGTAATAATATTTTGGATCTGATTATAACTGATTTCCCTGATAAAATTCATGACTTGCAGATCCATGAACCATTGATCAATAGCAACCACAATATCATAACTTTTTTCACTAATACAATCTTCATAAACGAGGAAGGCAAAACTATAGTAAAGGGCTTCAAAAGGGCGAACTTCAATTACATCCTACAGGAACTAAATCAGTGGGTCTGGAAGAAAGACTACACAACCGCTGAACGATTACAGCTCAGAATCAAGGAAACAATTCATGAATTATCAGATAAATATATACCCAACAGAACCCTGTACAACAAAAAAGGAAAACTACCCCTATGGCTTGCCACAAGTGTAAATAAATTGTTTGGCAGCTAAGAGAAGGGCATACAGGGCCCTCAAAAGGGACAAAAGTGAGTACAATAGACATAAGTACAAGGAGGCTCATAGAAGCTGCAACATTAACATTAAAAAAGAAAAGCGTAAAATCGAATTTAGGCAGGCACATATTAAAGATGGGGAAAAGCTTTTACTCCTATGTCAATAACAAAAAATGTGCAAAAAGCACAATAGGACCCCTTAAAACAAACAATGCTGAGATAGTGGAATATTTAGCAATGGCCCAGGAATTTACCATGTGTTTGTGTTCTGTTTTTGGCACTAAGAATCCCAACACTATTATACCAAACACATAGAACCAAAACACTGCCTTACACAAAATAACTAGGGATGAGATAAGGGGTAAATTGTAGTGCTGTGTGGAATTTTCAAATTCCAGCAGAATGAAATTCTGCCGAATTTCACCAGAAACGGAATGGTGAAATTCTATGGCAGAAAATAGTTGCGGAAAGATTTTCTGCAGAAAAAAATGCTGTTCCATGGAATATTATTCCATAGATCTCAATATTTTCCATGGAAATTGTTGTGGAATAATTTTCTGCAGAAATAATGCTGTTCCATGTAATATTATTCAGTGGATCACAGTAGGAGGAATTCCACAGAAGAACCAGTGAAATTCTAGTGGAAATTCTGCCGGTGGAATGGTCATTCCACACTAATTCCACTGGTGGAATTCAGCATTCCACACAACACTAATACATTGAAAAATATAAAAACAAATAAATCCCAAGGACGTGACTCTCTGCACTTGAGACTGTTGAAAGAAATTGAAACATAGTTGTTAGAGCCGATGTATACACTTTTTAACGTGTCCATAAGCACTGGAGAGGTACCACGGGACCAGAGGTCAGCAGTGGTGATCCCCATCTATAAAAAAGGAGATCATGGGTGCACGGCTAATTACAGACCAATCAGCCTAACTAGCATTCTAGGAAAAGTCATGGAATTAATTATAAAAGATAGATTAGATCATGAAACTGTTACCAAAAACATTGTGGATAATACCAAGCATGGATTCCAAAACCAGAAACCATGTCTCATCAGCAATTTGGTCTTTTACGAGAAAGTAAGTGCCCTTTTAGAAACTAAAACACCCGTAGATGTGATCTATCTGGACCTGTGCAAAGTGTTCAAAAAAGTCCCACACTCTATTCTTATAGAAAAAATGCATTCACTGGGAATCAATACAACACTTGTCAACTGGGCTGATGTGTGGTGAAGAGACAGAAAACAGAGAGTCAGAATAAGAGGTCACATTTCAGCAGAGGGCCCTGTAATGATTGAGGTGCCACAGGGATCTGTCTTGGGACCTGCCTTTTTTTTCTGTGTTTATTTCGGGCCTAAACAAAAACATAAATCGTTTTGCTATTACATTTGCAGATGGTACTAAGATCACTGCTGAAGTCAGCTCTGAACTGGGGGTCACAACGTTAAGAAAGGACCTTGCCAACCTTGAACTGTGGGCTGAAACTAATGGTATGTCCTTCAATGTCAATAAATGTGTTGTGATGCATTTGGGGGAATCGAACACCTGTAATGCATACTCTCTGGTTGGGAACATCTTAAAATCTGTGGAAAGCAAAAAAGATCTGGGGATACTGATTACAAAAGATGTAAAGTTTAGCAAACAATGTAATGAAGTAGTCAAAAAACAAACAAGATTGTAGAGTGCATCAATAGGTCATTTTGAACCAGAAACAGGTCTTATATCCTCCCACTGTATAAAGCATATGAGCGGCCATACCTGGATTACTGTTCTCCATTGTGGAGCCCACATTTGTGAAGTGATGTAAAACGAGTCAAGGGTGTACAGAAGAGAGTAATAAAGATGGTAGATGGTCTCCAGAACATGGATTATGAAGAGAGACTCAAGGAATTAAATCTTTATACATTGGGGCTCAGGAGGACCAGAAAGGATCTATTGCAGATGTTTAGAATTTCCAGGTATACACAACTAATGACAGACCTTGGGTTAATACACAGTTGGACTTCTCTCTCAGATGTCATGATTATCAACTTATGCTAACCTTTCCTAAAAGAAATACTAGAAGAGATTTTACTTTACCCAGAGTATAGTGCCCATATAGATTTCTTTCCCCAGAGAGGTGGTGGAAGTGGACTCCTTTAACACCTTTAAACTAAAATTAGATAAACATCTACTAAGCCCTATGGGAAATAAATAAACCCATTTGCAGGAGATGTACCACAATGGGCTTTTGCCTTCTGTACATCTATCCACTCCTAATAGCACTCCTAGTATTACCCCCCCCACCCAGAGCTCAGCAAACAAAATGGATATTATGAGGGAAATCAGGTAGGACACTTAAAACAAAGATCTGGGAAGATGGGAAGTACACCTGCCCAAGGTTATGGCTGCTACATTGTCGTTTGTGGCCGGGGGTGCAATGACAACAATGTGTATTGTGACTCCCATCTGGTCCAGAACTGGTTGGGGCACTTCAGAAGAGAAGCTATATGTTTCTCCACCATCAGAGCTGCGGACATCTCCTGGTGCCATTCCCTATACAAAAGAATGGAAGTGTCCCTCCAGTGCCTTAGTATAAGTCATTGATATCAATGCCATATAGACTTTGTGGATGCTAGGAATGTCTGAGGGGTACAGCCTGACCAAACAGATTTCCAAAGAAAAGAGATCTTGCAGACCCAAAAGGGGGTCAAGTGAGACTGTTATGGCATTCCAAAGGGAGTTAACCTTCCACAGTCCCAAAGCATATGTTTCAATGTACCCTCCATAAGGCCACATCTGGAACATAAGGGGAGGATAAGGTACTCATTTTGTATAACTTAGATGGAGTTTTATACAGGTTGCGTAAAATATGAAATTGAATTAAACAAAACTATCTTATTTAATATATTTATAAAGAGCCTGCCATACTGATTACCAAACTCTGGGATTGTCCTGAAGGTTTTATGTTATAACAAATCCCTACTGGAATTTTAGAATCCATAGTTTGAAAGAGTTTATAGAACTTGAACACAGGATGAGGTTGCATAGTTGCAGTAAACAAGGATTCAGAAACAGCTGAGTCCCACCAAGTCCAAGGTCTAGGGCCCAAAAACTTACAGTAGATATTGCATGTGTAAGTTGAAGGTATTTAAAGCAGCTGGAGTTGGCAAGGTGATAAAGTTCTCTAATAGAATTAAATGAGGAAAATTTAACTTCCTCGAGCAACAATTCAATAGTTAAGTCATTCAAGTGAGGACAAAAGGAGGGCGAGAAGGGCTGACCAGTGATACATGTATAAGGATTGCCTATGAGGGGCTGAGCTGCAGCTCTGGTCCATGACAATTGCAGGTACGCACCCAGCTGGAAGTGAACTTTCAAAGATAATCAAGCAAAAGCAAGATCAATGTGATGGTATTGAGTGAAGGGGTAAGGGTAGTTGATTCAGCTTTATGTAAAGCAAACTGTTAAGCCATATACCAAAAGTTTAACAGAGAGATGATTTAAGGTCCAATCAGAGTTAAACATAAGTGCAGCCTGAATGGGCTCCTCCTTGTGCATTCCACAACAATAATTTACTGCTGTGAAGAACACCATAATACAGAAAAATGTTAGGG
The DNA here is from genome assembly GCA_016271365.2 of Neoceratodus forsteri. Classification (NCBI taxonomy): domain Eukaryota; kingdom Metazoa; phylum Chordata; order Ceratodontiformes; family Ceratodontidae; genus Neoceratodus; species Neoceratodus forsteri. The sequence continues at coordinate 1,201,331,305 of CM028131.1, read as the reverse complement.
AACTGCAGACCACCACACTGCTTGGGGAGTGATAATTTAAAGTACGCCCACCATATGGTCCCTTCCTTCCACAGGAATCCGTTAATCATAGCCTGTAGTTGAGTGAATCACACTTTCAGAAAAAATATATTCAACGTATCCAAAGGGTAGAGAATGCATGGTAACACATTCATTTTAACAGTACTAATACATCCCCAAAGGGTGAGGGGTAGGGTGGTCCACCTCTGTAAATCTTGTTGAATGGTATGCAGCAAGGAGGACAGGTTATCCTTTACTAAGCACGACAGGGAGTGGGAGATGTGTATTCCCAAGTAGGTGAGAGACCTTGGCTCCCAAGACAATCCCAGGTTAATGATATCCTCTTTATGAACCAAATTATTGAGAGGCAGGACCTTAGTTTTACCCAAGTTTAGTTTATAGCCTGAGATAGCTGAGAATCATTGAACCTCTCTCATTACAGTCTGTGTTGAGGTTACAGAGTCTTCAGTGTGTAAATGCAAGTCATCTGCATAGGCTGACAGAATATATCTGCTCTCCCCCTACTTGGATTGCTTTGATATCGTGACTGTTTTGAAGATAATATATTAGGGGCTCTAAGTATAAATTAAAAAGGAGAGGAGAAAGAGGATAGCCCTGTCGAGTTCCACGCTGTAAGGGAAAGAGGTTAGATAAAACCCCATTACAATGAATACAAGCCAGTGCGCTACTATATAATAGGTGAATTCACGTAAGGAATTCCTGTGGGAAACCAAATTTTTTTAATACAGCAAAAAAATAGAACAAGTTACTCAATCAAATGCTTCTTCGTCATCCAGGGAGATGAAAGCCGCAGGGGCCATGCTTTCCCTGGATGCCGAAATAAGGTAATGCAGTTTTCAGAGATGGTCACTAGAAAAGCGACCTTTTATAAAACCTACTTACGAAGGACATACTACAGTGTCCCACACCTGGGCCATTCTATTGGCTAAAATGTTAGCAAAACTTTTTTTAAATCCACGTTGAGTAATGTTATCAGATGGTAACTATCCAGAGACATCTCCTCTTTAACTGGCTTCTTAATTAATGTAATCCAAACCTCTGTAAAGTATGGATCAGAAAAAACAGAGGAATACCAATAGTTACACAGCCGGGCTAAAAGTAGGGTAACTTCTTCTGTACAGACCAAATAGAAATTATTGATAAAGTCATCAGGCCCAGGGACCTTTTCAGAAGGCAACTCTTGTATAGCTTTTAAAACCTCTGGAACTGTGATTGGGCCCTTAAGAACCCCTTGTTGTAGTGAGACAAGTACAGGGAGGGGGAGAGGATGCAAATATTCAGCAATCTGAGGCAAGATTTGAGGACTGGGTGGGTCACTTGCATGTAATTTTAAATAATATAAACGAAAGACATCAGCTATCCTCCGGGGATGGGTTACTATCTCTGCACCAGGAGTGGTCCGTATCCCTGGGGTAAAATTGGCAGACACCATAGCATGGAACCAAAGAGCCAGCAACTTGTCAGCCCTTTCTCCAGACTCAAGGAACATTACCTTCATCCTTAGTAAAACCAGTTCTGCCTTTTGTGCTATAAAATCAGCATACTGGGCCCATAAGACAGTTAATCTGGACCATTCATCTGCTGTAGTATGTGAGTGAAGAGTATGCTCAATCTGTCTAATATCCTTAAAAATCTGATCTTGATGTGCTTGCCATATTTTAGAGTGCCTAGAGGCTAAATGTATGCATTCTCCTCCTAAGGAGCATTTCAATGCCCCCCATAGCACATCAACCGCATTGACTGATCCCTCATTCTGTTCCAAAACATTCTTTAAATAATTACAAATAGATTGGAAGATGTCAGAATCTTGGAACAGCTGTGAATTGTGACACCAAGTATTGTCACACTCCTCCTTCCCACTGACGGCATGAATTAGGTTTACTGGGGCATGATCTGACATGACCATTTGAAGGATTTCTGAAGAGATTAAACCAGAAAGGCTTTCCTGGTTTATAAAAAAAATAATCAATCCTAGTATAAGTTCCATGTGGGGAAGAGTAAAAAGTATATTGCCTCTCAGTGGGATGGAGTATTCACCAAGGGTCTACAAGGCCCAGACTGTCCATCATGTCCTGCAATCCTCATTGCCCTGGAAAGAGATCCCACTTGTGCAAACCTGATTTCTCTACATCTGGTTGGAATACAATATTCCAGTCCCCACCAATCAACAAAGATGCATGGGTCAGAGAGGTCAAAATAGAAACTAACAATGAAAATGTCAGGGGAGTCCATATTGGGACCATATATCGATCCAAGTATGACTTCAACCAGACCCAGTTTGTAATGTAGGAAAATAAAATGCCCTTCCGGATCCCAGTATTCCTTCTCTAAGTAAAAATGGATGCTCTGGGCAATCAATATGGCTATGCTACCCTTTTAGTGCAGCAACCAGCCCCATAAGCTTGTCCTACCTATTCTTCCTGCTTAGTATGTGTTTCTTGCAGGTATACAATCCCCACCTACAGCTTTTTGAGATGACGCAGCACCATATGATGCATTTGTATTTCCTGTCCTCCTTTTATATTCCAAGTAATAAATGTATAACTACCTATTGGGATATAAGAAAGGAAATTAGCTATGAGGTGAAAATACCCATAAAAACTAAGAATCAAAATGCCCTGAATAACCTTGCTGAGCTCCATAAAACCTCCCTCCTCCCCCCCACAACTCCATTAGTCAATCAGTAGCCACAGTCAAAATAAAGACATGTACAATTCAAAGGTATGGGAAATAAAAAATAGCATGTCCCCAAACCTGAAGAGTAATAACAAACCCCACAAAAAACAAAATAAATACCCTGAATCCAAAATATACAAACCTCTGAACACCCCCCCGGTCCCAATGACTGTAACTCCAAAACATTCCCTTGGCCCAAGATGAAGTACTCCCAGCCCCCACCACCCCTCACCCAACAATAATCCACTGTGTATCCACAGTATATAAAAATGTAACAAACTTTTTCAGCCTTAAATGGCATTGTACAGAAACATTTAATAAATATCATAAACAATAATGCAGAATATAAAGCCACCTAGAGAAGAGCTAACCAAGAGACTCCCCATTTACAATTAAGAGTATTTTGAATCATCAAATATGTGGGTGTGACATAAAATAACATGGTTATTACTGGAGAAAAATAATGCTCTTATAGTCTGTAAAAAGGATATCCACATTCAGGAACTGGAAAATGTTGTACTGTGGCAGTTCCTTGCTGTAGTATGGCAATCAAAAGATGGGCTCCAGGAATGAAACAACAGGAAACAGTTCATACAGTCCATCCCATAGTGCACCATTGTCCCTCCAAGATGAGAACAACTGTATGACTGCTTCAGGGAGACCATTAAATCAAATGCACATTCTTCAGTTTTTAAGCTAAACTGACCATGAGAAGCCATCACAAAGAAAACATAATAATCATGCCAAGCAGGTAATGTGCCTCCCCAGGACAATTATTAGAAGGTGTACATACAGGGAAAAACCTGCAGATTCTCAGTAGCAGCAACAGGTCCATTAGTCCACATATAGCACACCACACACTAGTCCAGTGCATCTAAAATAAAGCATCTGGACAAAAATAAGATGCCCCAGCACAGATGATAATTTATCTCTCAAGACTTCTGTCTAAGGAAATGCTATGAAGAAAAACCTGTACCTCGCACACAACAGCAATGTGGCAGGGTAGGGAGAGCTCCAGTGGCAAACTCAGGTAGCAGATTTGAAAAGGTCAGGGAACAGCTGGGGAGCTCTGCTTTTGCCAGCTTGTATGTGTCAAATCATTTGAGAGTCCCCCGGTAGTTCACTTGGAGCCTTGCAGGGTATAGCATACAGAAGCCAATATGAGTGGCAATCAGTTTCAAGATCATGGGACTATATGCTTCTCATTTCTGCCTGATGGCCAGGAACAAATCCTGTATAGTCAGAAGTTTGTTTCCTTCCCAAGTAACCTCCCACATTTCTCTTACCTTCATCAGTAAATGGTGCAAGTCCAGGTAATTCAAAAATTGAAATATCAGAAGGCAAGGGGTCGTTCCTGCTGGAGGTATAGGTTGGAGGGCCCGGTGGGCTTGCTTTATGACATATGATGGCCAATTGGGAGACAGTCCTGCTAATTTCTCTCAAAGATTCTGAGTAAACAACAACGCATTAGCACCCTCCGGTAAACCAAGTATAATCACATTGTTCCGGCAATTGCATCCTTCAATGTCTTCCATCTTGTCTTCTAATCAGGAGGCTTTTCTTCTCAGGGCCACTATCTCCAGGTCCAGCCAAGCAAGCAAGTCATCAATGGAGCTGATTCAGGTTTCCGTGTCTGTAACCCATTTAGCCAGCACTTCATTGGTGGTATGTATTCCTTTCAGCTCCTCTGTAATAAATTACAGTGCCTCCCTCAAAGGGGAAAGTTCTTGTAAAAAATGATCCTTCATTAATGCCGAAGATGCAGAAGCTGAACATTGGATGGTTGTGGTCTGGGCCTTAATTCTCTTCGAGCTCTTGTCCCTGTCGAAGGAGGAGTGTGGCATATAGGTGCCATCTTCATTTCCGTCTCCATTGTTACCAAAACAAATGGGTACCCAGTTATCTAGAAACACTAAAAAGGCTGCTAAATCCAAATCTCTGAGATACACTCAAGATGTACTGAACATTTAATCACAATATTGAGGGAGGGATCGGAGTGATCGGTAGTGAATGTTCACCTGCAGCAGCACATCACGTGACTCCCCTTGGCTTTATCTTTCTTCCACATATCAATTTTGCACTTATTATAATTGTCTTCTTGAATTTCTTGTGCTGTGCATTCTATTATGTTACTCCTGTATTATGCCAGATCATTGTTGATGTTATTGTATTTGTTGCATCACCTGTAATTGCTGTTCATTTCATCTATAACTCTCCCGGGTTGCGCCTGAAAATAGGCAAAGCTTTTGTCTAGTGCACCTACCCGGTAAACAAAAATTAAATAAATAATTAACACACCCAATGTAGGAATAAAGTAAATCCAATATGAGCTTAGATAACAGACTGGCAAGACAATCGAAAAGCTACTGTCAGGGAGATAACTTTCAATGAATACACGTGAGAATAAAAAAACCTGAGACTGATAAATTTCAGTACTTATACATAACTGAACTTAACAAAAACTCAAGCTCAACAGGCTTTTTATAGAATTGTTAAGTAACCCATCAATTTCCAGCTACTATTTCAAACCCTTCAGTTTTCAACAAGAATGCATGACCATATTAACACTATTTTCACCTTCGGCTCTACAGTACTGGTCTCCAGTCAAGATGCCAACATCTGCTGCAAAGACATTAACAAGTGACAGGCATGCTAGGAAAGAAGTTTACAGCACCATATTAAATAAATACTGGAATACTAATCATTTGGTAACAGAGCATTTTTTTTAACAATGAGTCAAATGTTAGGTACTTCAGTTTACACAAACAATGGGAAATAAATAACGTATACGTCACTGCTGATTGACTACACATTCATATATGGTATAAAATACAGCACTGTATTTTCCTTTTTTTGTACTAAGCCTACACAAAACAATCTGCTACCAAGCAGTTTAGAATTGTATTTCACACCAGTAATAAACACTGTTGAGTCAAGAACATTTCTCATTGTACATTTAACATTAACACACAATATGGTCTTCCCAAACTTTATTACTTTCAACCAATGCATCAATTGAACTGGATGAAAGATAATGATCATCCCTGTAAGGATCAAACTCAGGCATTTCTGTATTTCACTTATTGAATCAAGAGATTCCTTTTCAGGGCTGACCAACTCTGAAACCTCCAAGCTGACACCAGTACACTTGCCATGGTGTAACAGGGTAATGATTCATGTAATAAAGCCTAAGTCATCTCACCCCTTTTTCATCAATCAATTTCTTGTACAAAACATAAAAAATATTTATTCAACATTTCTTAATGTATTATGTTAACAGGCACACAAAAATAGCCCAAAGAAACAGCAGCCAAAATGGTTACAATATATGATAATCTCTTAATCTATTAATACTATTGCCTCTGTATTTTTTTTTTTGGGTGGGGATGTTATGTATAAAACTATAAGGCTACTTACAGAATGCTCCTCCAGAAAAGTTACATTCTACGCCGGTCTGTCAATTCTGCCTGCTACTGAAAAGTCAATTTGGATAATGGCTGTAATCATGTCAAACACTGACAAGAATGAGGTATGCTGTATGCAGCATTCCATGCTGCTGATTGACAGGAAAAATCAGGAAAAATGTGAAAAAAAAACTCATCAAAAGGTAATAAAACTTGATATTTTTTTAGAGAAAATGACACAACACATACTGCACATGTTATAAAGGACCCAACTAGATAATAGCAGATAATCAAACTTGGAAAAAGAATGATGCAACTGATCTTTAATTAGTTGCATGTGCTATTGGGTAATATTATTACTACAGGTATGATGCTTAGTGCAGCATGAATGAGTACAGAATGCATATCTCTGTAGAGTCCTTAAGGCAAATTGTAAAATAGATATGTAAACATCCCCAAGTGGAGTTGGTGAGCAGAAAGATGAAGCTGTTGCTTTCAGTTGTCAAAAGTTAATTAGGTGGAGAGAGAACTGTTTGGAAGCATTTGCTTTTCAATAAATGTTAAATGGTGCTTAGTTGTTTGATATGGGTTCTGAATGTGCAGCCAAAATGGTCTGGATCATTGTTATACTGTATATGGGCAGACATGTTGCAATAAATGTGTAAATATGTGCAATGTACCCCACTTTTGTTTAAACTATATTAGTACCCCTCCCCAACACTAAAAGTTTCTGACTGAATTAAAACAATTAAAAGGGCACATAGAGTAGTTAGAAGTGTGGAATCATGTTTAGGGGAGTTATGCTGACATTGTTTAGGTCTCTAGTTAGATCATATTTAGGCAATCTATATTATTAAAAAGGGGCTCCTGGAGGCTACTAAGGCTTGCACGAAGGAGTGACACAAATTTGGTAGAGCCAGGAAGCCGAGATGGTGGACAAGGGAGGTACAGGATGTGGTGAGGGGAAAAAAAGGCTGCTTATAGCCGATATAGATGATCGTGTGGGGTCATGGATAAGGGGGACTATGATAAGATAACCAGAAAGGTCACCAGGGTGATGAGGTCGGCCAAGGCAAAAATGGAGCAGAGGTTGGTTCAGGGGATTAGCAGAGGTGAAAAGGGGTTCTTCAGGTATATCAGGGAAAGGAGGAAAGGGAACAGACTGATTAGTAGACTGAGGTTGGGGAGTGGGTGTGCTGAGGTGGCAGGGAGCAGGCAGAGGTACTTAATGATTACTTTGCCTCGGTCTTCACTAGGGAAGAGGGTGGGGCAGCATCATGTGGGGAGGCAGGTTGGACCTGCAGATGGGGAGGGGGCCACGGATGTTGAAATCCCTATTGGTAGGGTGTGGGAAGCTCTCAAGTTCCTAAGAGCGAAGAAGGCACCAGGCCCAGATGGTCATCATCCCAGGGTGCTAAGGGAACTGGCGGACATCCTGGCTGCAGTTCTACTGGACCTCTTTAACTCCTCCCTTCAGTTGGGATGCATGTCTCAGGAATAATACAATGTGAGGAAGTATTATTTCACAGAGAGGGTAGTGGATGCATGGAACAGCCTTCCTGAGGAAGTTGTTGAGTCTAAAACTGTGGGAGAATTCAAGAATGCATAGGACAGACATAAGGCAATTCTTGTGGGGGGCAGGAAGATATAGGCTGTTGGTTAAATAGGATCTGCGGCCTATCCTGTAGGTAGGGAAATGGGCAAACTAGATGGGCCTAGCGGTCCTTATCTGCCGTCAAAGTCTATGTTTCTGTGTTTCTATGAATAGAGGATGACTCACATTGTGCCTATCCAAAAGGGTGGCTCATGGGAGGAGCCAGGTAACTACAGGCCTGCAAGCCTGACGTCGGAGGTGGGCAAAGTGATGGAGGTCACCTTGGTGATGTTTCTGGGGACATGGGGCGACTTGGATGATCACCAGCATGGCTTTGTTCAGGGCAGATCATGTCAGACCAACCTTGTGGAGTTCTACGACTGGGTTACGAGAGCACTTGACTGGGGCAGGCCAGTGGATGTCCTCTTTCTAGACTTCAGCAAGGAGTTTGCTCGATGCCACATCCTGGGCTGCTGGAGAAGCTGAGAGAAATGGGGTGGGGTAGGGATGGTCAGGTGGATAGGAAACAGGTTAGCTGGGCATTTTCAGAAGGTGGTGGTCGGGATGGAGGCCTTGTCTCCCAGGAGGGTCATCAGCGGGTTCCCACAGGGATCAGTGCTGAGTCCACTCCTGTTTAACACCTATATCTCAGACATCAGAAATGGTATCATAAGCAAGATGACCCTTTTTGCCAATGACTGAATGCTGGTGGTGGTGGTGGTTAGAGAGGAAGATAGGTTAGCCCTACAGGAGGACCTGGTGACCTCTGGAGGGGTGGTCTCACACCTGGAAACTGAGGTTTAGTACTGAGAAATGCAGGGTTCTCCACCTGGGGACTGTGAACCCATCTCATGTGTACACCTTGGGGGGGGGAGACACTGCAGGCCTTTGTGGGGAGAAGGACCTAGGGGTGGTTGTGGATGCCAAAATGAACAACTCAGAGCAGAGCAGAAGGGCTGCAGCCAAAGCAAATAAGATGCTTGAATACATAGCCAGGGGGATAACCTCGAGAAGCTAGGAGTTACTCCTGCTGTATAATTGCCTGGTTGGACTGCACCTTGAATACTGTGAGCAGTTTTGGCATCCATACTTAAAATGGGACATTGACTCCTGGAGAAGGTCCAGAGGAGGGTGACCAGGATGATACAGGGTCTGGGGGAGAGGTCCTATGGGGAGTCATGAGGAGCTCAACGTGTACTCTCTGGAGGAGAGGTGGGACAGGGGTGATATGATCAAAGTCTTCAAGTACCTTGAAAGGATAAATAGGGTAAGCCAAGATGGGTTGTTCAAGTTGAGAGAAGAGGGGGTCACCGGGGGCACCCAATGAGGCTGGTTGGTGGGAGACTCAGGGGGGAGACAAGGAAATGTTACTTCACTGACAGGGTGGTGGAACCCTGGAATGCACTACCTGCGGAACTAGTGGCTGTTGATACTGTGCAGGGGTTCAAGAGGGGCTGGGATAGGTATAGAGGGAGGGTGAATCTGAGCAGGACCAGCATCAGAGGAAAACCCCAGTTGGTGGATGGGGTTTGGGGGCTACGAGGGGAGGGTGAGGGAGGCCACTATGGTGCCCTCAACAGACCCTGATCTTTGAGCAGACTTGATAAACCACAGGGCCTACTCTGCTGACTTCCTAGTATGTTAGTATACCCAGATTTGGAAGCCTTGCAGCAAAATGACATTTTTGCACTAGATAAGTTACAAGCAAAAGCATGTGGACTGGTCCCAAGGCAGAAAGGCATGATTTATGAGGGCAGAGTACAAAAGCTGATGGTGTTCAGCCTGGAAAAACCTACATAATGGAGGAGATTTATCTGAAATTTATAAAGTCCTCACAGGCACAGCCAAGGTTACACTCACAGGATTAATATTTTAAGCTAAAGAGAGAAAAGTACTAGAGGTCACAAATGGAAATGGAAGAAAATCAGAAGTCATAATGGGTGCCAGAAAGCACTTTTACTAATAGTTTAGTAAATTCACATACTGTAATAACTAATCAGAAGAATTTTTAGAGGCACTGCTACTTTGGGGTATTAACAAATGAAAATAGATGCTGGAAAGCACAGCATGTACATAAAAATGAATTCCAGTGGACCGAACAACCTTGTTTCATTTTAAAAGGTTATCTTGCTGAAACAGCACAAAAAGGATGACAGTTAATTTGGGTTTGAAGCATGAAAATGCAGGTGGTACTTTATTACTGTATACATGCAGTATGTGAAAACACAGTAGACGTAAAGTGGCTCTGTTTTTAGCACGAGTCATAGGTGGTGGACTCATCACTTTCACAATAAGGTATTGAGAAGTACATCTTGACCACCCCACATACACGTAACACTCTTAACAGGCGTTAATGTGTTTTTCCAAGCAGGCAGTCTGCTGTCCATTAACTGTCCAGCTGTTTCCCATCAACCTAACATTCCTCTTGTCTTCCTCATCTGCATTGATTGATTATGAATCTCTCTACCAATCCTCCTCTCTCCTCCCCTCCCTATTCCCTATTCCACTCTCCCCCTGGGTTTTGACTTTCCACCTGTGACTCCCCAGGAGACCTTTCTTGCCCTATCCTCACTCAACCACTCCAAATCTAGCCCAGATAGTTTGGACCCTAAACTTCTCCATCTGTCTACTCCAGCCATCATCTCCCCCTCACTCACCTCCAAAACCTCTTCTTCACCAGTTGCACTGTCTTTCAGTCTTGGAAGTTTGCCAAGGTTATCCACCTCTGCAAAAGGGGCAACCCTCTGCTGCTGTCAAGTTCCACCCTGTCCATCTCCTCCCTTCTTTTACGAAGTTGCAAGAGAAACTGGTCTAGTCATGACTTCCTGATGTCCTCAACTCCTCCAACTTCCTCTTCCTCTTCCCCTTCCAGTTTGGTTTTAGGAAGGATGACTCTACCATCATCTTCCTACATAGGGTCACTAATTCCACCCTATCAGGGATGGATCAGGGATGTCACTCTGGCCATTTTCATCACTCTGGCCAAAGCTTTTGATTTGGAGTCCCACTCTCTTCCACTGGATAAACTGAGCACTACTGGCCTCTCAGTCTATGCTGCCAACTGGTTCTGATCCTATTTCATGGCTGTCAACAGTTGATACAGGTAAGAGGCATGCTTTCCCTACCACTCCCTATCCAGGCTATGGTCCCCAAGGGCTCCATCCTAGATCCAGTCCTATCCTCGATCTTCTTCAATGACCTCCACTCTGCCTCTTCCAGCTCACATATTCAGATGTATGCAGGTGACACAGTCCCTGACACCTCAGGTCCCTCAATTGTTTCTGTGGAAGTCTCTCTCCATTATGATTTTCACACTATTCCACACTGATTCCAGGCCAATCAGTTATGGGTCAAGGAAAAAAAAAATTGTGTCTATGACCTTTGGTACCAGCCAGAAATTTGGCCTGGCTCACCTCTCTCCCCAATTTCTCTATGATAGATGGCTCCTTGCTTGAGGCTGTCCCAACCTTCAAGTACATTGGTATGTGACTAGATAGCAGGCTTGACTTCTTGGCCCACAGTGATGCCATCCTTGCCAAACTGCACTCCTAACCCAGTGTCCTGTACCACAGTAAGGAATGCCTCTCTCCCCCTGGTCCTCATGAGTTAGTCACCAAAATGGTTCTCCCAGTCTTTGAATGTGCACATGTTGTCTATAGCACTGCTTGTCTACTTACCTGGCCAAACTGGACACTCTCTGCAACACCTTCTGCAGCTTTGCTACAAGCTCTCCTCTCACACCCACCACTGCTCCCTTTACTCCACCCTATCCATCCTTCTGCTCCCAACACAACACCATGTCCACTGTGCCTCCTTTATCTTTAAGCACTCATTTGGGTCCCTCCCCTCCTACTCATCTCATCTCATCTCATCTCATCTCATCTCATCTCATCGCATCTCCCCTATCCTCTCTTCTTACTCCTTTCACTCCAGGGACCCTCTCATTTTCTCCCTTCCCCACCTGTTCTCCTCAGCAGGAAAATCTTCTTTCTCATATCATCTCCCCTCATTCTGGAATTAACTACCACCCCCAATCTGTCTCTCATTCTCTCCCTTAGATGCCTACTAAAGCTTCTCCCTCTTTCCCCTTGTTTTGGCCTATCCTCTTCCTGAATCCTGCCTTAACTTTCCCAACCCCAGCTATGAGTACTGATTCAGCTTCCCATAAACTGACTTACATTGCAATTTGAATTTACCTGATTTGCACACTTATTTTGATTCAGCATGCTTTTTATTAGACAAACTGCTGCAGTTTTTGGCATTACTGTCTGTACTACCCTTCGACTTATCCACTTTGTCATTTTTATTATAATTATCATCTTCAGCCTGGTTTGTATTTCTTTGTAACTGCACCTTCCTCTTCCTTTTCCCATCAGTTGCATTTGGAAATGAGCATTGGCTCAGTGTGCCTCTTCTGGTCACCAATTTTCAAATAAATAAAATATACTTATATCATCATGTATTAATTTAAACATCTTACGCTAGAATTTTAAAGAATTAACATATGTATAAGCCAGGTGCAAAATTTTGGAATGTTCTTTGGCAACTTTCATAGAAATTCTGACTTAGAATGGCAGAATGAATGTATGAATTGCGGATTAATGTATTAAAATGTGGAATGAAATTTCACATAACTGATCACTGTCAGCGGTCAATTTTGCAGAACTTCTTTCCACAGTTTAATACATTAATCTGCAATTCATATATTCATTCTACAGTTCAGTGAGTTTCTGAAGTGTGGAATTAATGTATGGATTGTGGATAAATGTATTAAACTGCAGAATGAAATTCTGCAGAACTGATCGCTGAACTGCAAAATAATTACATGTATTGTGGATTAATGTGTTAAATTTCGGAATGGAATTCCTCAGAACTAACATTTCACAGTTCATGTGTTTTATTCCACAATTCATCTGGAAAATTCCATGGAACAGGGTGAATGTTTGCCAAATACATTCAGAAGATTGAGATTTCATTGAATGTGGAAGCTTGGAAAATTATGTAAAAGCAGAATTTGCAACTTCTGCGCAGCTCCAGCCAGGTGGTGTGGAGGGCTAGGGTATTAAATGCCTTACCACCTACCAAGCCAGTAACCTGTGTTTGGGAACAAGCATGGGTTGCTGGGGGTTGGTGGGGTGGAAGAGGATTGAGCATCCAAAGGACTGCTGTTCTCACCTAGGGAGCGGTGGTCAATCATCTCGCCCTCTGATTGTACCAGGTATAGGTCCAGTGGCAGTGCAGGTTGTGAACAGCTCAATTGAAGTGGCCGTAGTTCCACAAGACATGTGTGCCTCCACACACATATACTAACATGCTGCCACAGCAGTGGCTTGGGGAGAAAACAGAAAAGGGATCCAAGGACTAAATAACACCCTATGCATCTCCCCAGACATGTACCACCACCCAGATGCCTGCAGCATTTTGGAACTGGACTCTGGATGGGGACAATAGCTCTCTCATGGGGGAAATCTTTGGGGAACTTGCTCCAGGTAGGTCAGGAGGAGGTGGGGACTTACTGAGGGGAGGTGGAGACAAGTGCAGAAGAACAGCTCAAAGAGTAAAAAGCTATACAGGAAAAAATAGCATATTTGTTTGCATAACCAATTCTTACTGGTGGAGGCTGACATCTTGATAAAGCATCAGAGTGACATGATATATCAATGGTGGGTGGGATGCTACTCACTTTGAACAAGTTGGCAACTTCCGAATAAAGCTTTTTTAATTTTTCCAAGATTTTGTATGGATTCCAGTCTTTGCTGTGTAGCCGAGTTTCTTACTTAGTGGTTTTGATGCTTGCATTGCTTGGCTCTGTCTTGCGGAGCTTTAAGCTGCCATTTTCCTCTTGTGATTCTTCATGTCTTCCTCCTCTGCACTGAGCCCTTGAATATGCCAATTATCTATGATGTAGTGCTGTGAGCAAAGATTATACTGTTAAACAACTGCTGCATTAGTTTCAAACTAGATGGAAGTTGACTACCATGTATTCAATGAAGAATCTTCACAAGCAACTGATGTTGGACACTGAAGTAAATATGACCACAATGCATCACGAAGCCTGCAAATATCTCCTGCAGAATGCTGAAGTCATTACTCCAATTTCAGACACTTGAGCACAAAGCACAACAGTAGTACAAACACATAGCCAAGATTTGACTCTGCAGGAAAGTACTTGAAGGGCAAGGTAAGAAGGGGTAATCAGTATATTGTTTACTGTTGTCATGTTGTGCAACCTGATCCTGGGTGAGGAGGGATCACATGGGCATTAAATTGTGCAAGTACACCATGGGCTTTGATTTGTAATGAATAAATGTAGGTCTAGATAGTAACAAGCTAGGCAGTTCAAATTTTGTAATTAAAACAAGTCAGTGATAGTGGTGGTGGTCGGGGGGGGGGGATTTATATAATAATGAATTCTGACTGGTATTAAAAAATACCATACACCTTACCAGAAATCGACTCAGCATCTGTCCTAAAATATGACAATGTAAAGAGCCTTAGCAGGTAGAGTTTCAGCCAAGTGGGAGTCAGCTAGAAACTATAATTTTAATTTTTAATGCATTTTGTGTTTTCTATGGGGGTGCATGTTCTATATATTTTGGTGGTTTAGGTGCTTTAAAATGAAGGCCATAGAAGGAGGTACTCAATAAGCCAGGTTAAGTAATGTATGCATTGAGGGGTATGCTATTGCTGGAGGGGGGGATACACATATTGTAGACCCAAAGTAAGGTTTGTAGGTAATATAGAAGGCATGGGTCCTCAACCAAACCCAGGATCACTAACTCTTGTAGTTCCTCTTATGTGTCTACTGTTTTATGCTAGGGGATCACTAGGTATACAAATCAGCTTTTTATTAAATGAGGTTATATGTCAGTAAGAATCTAGAATTGTATAAAAAGCTACGTATTCCATATAACACTCCATATTTATAGGTGTGTTTCAGTCCTCATGTCCCCATTTTCATGATGCTTATAAAGCCTTGATAGGTTTTGGATCACCTCAGGAGCACAGGGAGGTTATGTGACTTGCTGAGGACCACCCAATATGTAAGTGGCAGCTTACTTGCAAGTATCATAGCCCAGGTCTTAAGCTTACCTGTCAGGCAGTGGCACTTGCCAATACTTTCCGCTTATTTATATTTGGGTAGCAGTCCCAAATTAATACACTGCTCATACTGTAATTTCAAGAACCCTCCCTTTGGATAATATTTGAAACATAGTGCAGTATTTCCAGTTTTTTATTTAATTTTATTGGGGTTGAGACATTTCCAATATGGAAAGTCTAAATGAAGTCCAGCATAGACCCATAGTTAAAAAGGTCCCCCTTTGGATACTACCTGAAGGGCATTTTGTGATATGTGGGAAATGGGAGAGGAGCAACACTGTATGATTTTGATGCATATCTGTGATTCACAAGGGAGAATTATACTTTGACAATTCTAACCCCCCGCCTCCATTTCTGAACAACTGTTCTGCTAGAGCAGTGAGTTACAAACCAAGTGATAACAGGTTGTAATTCATTTATATGCATGCACTGACTGTACAACCTTAAGAAAGTCACACTACCTGCCTGTGCTTTTGTTCACCCAGATAAAAATAAGCAAAAGAAGGGAACCACTGAAAACTAGATGTTGCATCTTGCAACTGAATCATTTCATCTGATGCACATACATTACAATGATCTTTTTTCATGTATTTCTAAAATATATACTTCTGTGTGTTAAATCACTATTTGCAAAGGTTTAGATTGTAAAAGGTGTCACATACTGATGGTGGGGAGTTAGATTCGCTCATGCTGACCAAGGGTGTTAATATCTCATGGGGGATACTTGAGAGTGTTATCTGGCAAATGACCATCCAGGTGAGCTCATTCTCTATTGCATACAGATGGACAAATCAATTTGTTAACCTCATGAAGGAGCAACTCCAGAACTAGTACCTCAATACACATTAAACAAAAAGCCAGTAGTAGTAACAGAGAAGGAAAAGGACTTGGGTGTAATAATATCAAACACCCAAAGTTTTGATAGTCACAATTATGAAGTGTTCAAGAAAGGAAATACAATTATGAGTAACATCTATAGGAACATAAAATGTAGGAAAAGTTATGTCCTGCTTCCCCTTTATAAGTCCCTTGTCAGACCAGTACTTGAATATGGAGCCCCTTTTAGTACCCAACAGGCGGTTTGTGCAGTGAAAAGATTAGAGCAAGTTCAGAGACGTTTTGCAAAATGAGTCAGGACTGTACAAGATTATAATTATAGATGTTGTGAAATTAAATTTCGCCAGTGAGCTTGCCATGAAATCAGCAATTTTGCTGTGTTAAACAGTTTGTGAAACTCCGCCATTCCACAAAATTTTTTGCTGGGTGTGAAATTTCACCATGAAATGTGCAATTTTGCCAAATTTTGCCCAAATTTTACCATTATGTGGGAGAAATTTCACATTTTGTGGGCTAAATTTCTCATTTTGCCTGCGGAATTTCACATTTCGCAGAACTCAATTTTCTAATTTCCCACATCTGTAATTACAATTGTTGTGAAAGACTCCAAACATTGAAATTATATTCAGTGACTTATTGCAGGTTGAAAGGAGATCTGTGTTATGTTTTCAAAGCCCTATTTAATGGTGTATTATGGGAATCAGCAGGGCTACAGTGGAAGGACAAGACAGGGATAGTGACTAGGTCTCACCCATTGCAGTTACATGGAGAAAGGTATATTACTACCAAAAGGGATTGATGGTTTAATAAGTGGATTGTAAATGCATGGAATGCTCTCCCCACAGAGGAAGTGACTGCTGATAATCTGACATCCTTTAAAAAAAAGGCTTGACCTTCACATGGGGGACAAAAAATGGAAATATTGACCACTAAATAGTGATGGTATTATACATGGCTCTAAAAGCTAACTGGACCCGAATTCTACACCTATGTACCTATGTACCTAACTTGTCATAATGGTGTGGAATTTGAATGGAGCTGAGTGAATGTTGTTGGAAAAGCAAAGCAGTTGCTGATGTAAATTTTATGTTAGAGCTCTGTGGCATCAAATGAGATCAAGGCATGCTTTAATTAGGGTGTACCGTCAATGGACAGCTCTCTTTCTCTTGTCCATGTTTAGAGGGTCAGGAATCCCCTTAGAGAGAGTTCTGTGAATCAGACAGGGAGACAGTTCTCAGCCATTTTGTGTAAAGGCCTCTTCTAATACATAAGTGGTAAGAACTTAGAGTTTGGTTCATACTGTAGTATCATCATAGTATCATAGTAATATGTCAGTAAAGGACCATTCAATCTGCCCATATCCCCTTCCCCTTCTTGTCACCAGTGCACAAGGAGCCTATTCTCTGTCCTCTAACCAACCCCATATATCTATATCTATATCTATATCTATATCTATATCTATATCTATATCTATATCTAAATATCTTAGCATTTTTCTGTTTGTACGTCTTTTGTATAAACCTTGCTTATTTTTTTATTTTTCTAGTGTGTTCTGTATTTCCTTAATTATTGCCAGTATATCTTCTACATTCTGTAGATATTATATAATTTATTTTTAATACATCTGTGACTATGTGGTATTTTTGCAAAGGCATTTGTAATTTGATTTACTGACAAACTTTGTTTTTGTCTCCAAGAGCATGTACTGAAATTAAAGCGAGACTGTGTTTACTACAGGAGCATGCTCATAAGTGCCGGAAGTTTTAAGGAGGTCTAATATGCAGGCCTTATATTGGGTAAACAGGTGCTTAAAGTGGAAAGAAAAAGTGGAAAAAGAACAGTCAAGTAATAAATTCATAACATGCTGCTGGAAGAGCTGGTGAAGAGTGTTGAGCAAGTTGCCATCTGGGTTGTCCATAACACACTTCACTTCTGCAACATTTGGTGAAAAATATTTTAAACATATGCAGACTTAAACTAGAGGGGTTGTGTCTCAGATGTCAAACCCCAACATTTCCTGTAGTGTACTGAACTTAAGAGATAAAAAAAAAAGTTAAAATCACAAGTCCTTTGCTGAAGTATGAATGGTCATAATTCAATGCATCTTATATTATCATAACAACATATGAACTGCACCTTTAGATTAAGGAAACAACATTTACCCATTCTAAGTACAGCTGAAAATTCAGTTGTACCAGATAATCTATCACCTTAAACTTTTAGGGTATGATTTTTCTTGATTCTTATGATCTTTTGTGCCAGACTCAAACTTTTAGTTTAACTGGTTTGAATAGTGTGGACCAATCAAACCAATCTGATGAATAGGCAAACTACAGTCCACACACTGCTTGAGAACACATGATTTCAAGAGAGGCAGTCATATAATTATGTAGTGTATTAAGGTTTGAAGGGACTCTAGCTCCACCATGTCCAGACCCCTTGCTTCATAAGCCAGTCAAGTGGTACGCATACTTCTTTTGGTTTTGTCTTGGCATTTGCAGCAAGAGTGTTCACTCGTGGGCAAGGTTTCTTGTTGAGAGATATCTAGATAGGGCTTTCATTTATTGCTAGCTAGTTTAGAAAGGTTTTCAAACTTTTCATCAGAAAACAGACTTTGAAGGAATATGTTTTGAAAGCAAAGCAAACGATGTGCTTTTACTGCCACACTGAAGCAGAAAGGAATATTAAAGAGGATTTTTGTTTTGTGTTTGTGTCAATTGTGAATTATATACAGGTAAGCCCTTGTGTCAGATGCTAGTGTACAGAAAGAGGAAGTGTGCTCGGGCAGTGACAAGGCTCAAAGGGCAGCAAGTAAGCCTCTGGGCTGGCATCTTGTGAGTGCCCACTATCATTTGAATGTTTAAATTTGTGGCAGTGAATGTGCCCTTCTTCTGTATAGTATACAGTATAAGTTACTGATATAACTGTAACTGCTTGCTGCATACTGCTTCTGGCAGTGTGCTGTATCTGTTTGCTATGTGCTGGTCCTAGTAGGAGACGGTAACTGCTGCTGTGTACTGCTGTTGGCAGGAAACTGTAATTTGCTTGTTGTTCACTACTCATAGCTTGGGCAATTGCTCACTGTAAATGCTAATTGCTTAGTTCAGTCTGTACTATCTGAATATTGTGAAACTAATAATTCCTGAACTTTGACATGTCTAACAGGCTGTGTTGGTTGACCTAAGTTAACTAGATTAGGAAATGTCACCCTATAGCTATTGACACCCTGTTCCAAACCCTAGCCTTCTCTGTTTTTTTTTTATGCATGCTAGTGGGGCTCCCAAGGCCTAATTGACCTGTGCTAGTCTTATACTTCCACTACCACCTCACTGTCTTATTCACTGTGCCTGATAACAGGAACTGCACCACTATCTGTCCCTCTACAATGCCCCTGTTTTGAGCCCTACAATGCTGGTGCTAACATTTTACATATCCATGCATCCCACTGCCTCGTATCATGTTCAACCCTGTCTCTTACTAAGCAGAAATTCAATCTGACCTTCCCCCTCATAACTAGTCTCTCCTAAAGTCTTGATAATGCTGGAGGTTTTATTCCCCTTCCCCCTTCAAGAAAACTCCCCCTAGGATAGTCAAATTGTCCTAATCCTATTGCTACTCCTTGGAGGAGACATGAAGTCAACCTCAGCACTCTTGCCAACCCCAAGGGCAGCTCCCTTCCATTATCTAAAGGACTCTCTTAGTCCCATAAGCTTCTCTTCAAGTCATGTCTTTCTCTTAAAAATTGACCAGGTCAAATTATGGGTAAGTCAAAACCAACCTCACGTCCTCATCTTAACTGGAACTTGACTCTCTCCCCATGTTACATCCTCTGTCATTGACATTCTGGGTTGCCTTTCCCACTGAACAGATCAATACAAATGTGATGGCAGAGTCCTAATCTACTCTATCATTACAACTGCTCCATAGTTTATAAAGAAGCCATCCTTTAGCCATCCTTTAGCCATCCCTTCATAAGCTTCTCTTCAGGTCAGGTCTTTCTCTAACTTCATCTCAATAATAATAATAATTGGAATCTACTACTTACCTGAGAACTTTGTTGATGTGGTAGTAAGGCACACTGTAGAAAGTGTTGGAGCCATCCTCATTGGGGAGTAAATTATTTTAGAAATCTTTAACATAAACTGGTCTTCTGGTTCCATATCCTTCCTCCCACAACCTGCACTCAAAAATTGAAGCCCTGAACATGAGTCAGCTGATTTTCTTACACACATGCTTTAACATTAGATCCACAAATCAATGCACAATAAACTAGGTGCTGGCATGCCACCCCCAAAGATTTCTGGCTGTGGGCATCCTTCTTGACATAACCATTGATCATTTATGACATTCTGTATGAGGAAACGTAATGCTTCTAAAGATCCCCCAAGAATAACCCCAGCTACGTCCTTCAAATTATTCAACACTAATAGCTTTTTTCCAGGATCCTTATTCTGCCAACTGGATTCCCACACCCTCGGCTCATGACCCAGAGGAGGCCCTTCTTCTCCACATTCACAGCTGTATGTGACAGTCATGCCACAATCAAAAGATCCAGGGTCCACAGGCACCATCTGCCTTAAATCCCATCAAACATAATTGAACAATTCCAGTTAAGAGACACAGCCAGTGCACGACATAAATCTATAGGTCTAACCTCAGACAGGCAAAGCCTTCACCTTGCTCCATAGCTATTGAACTAATATCACATGCCAGGCTAAGCCTACATACTTCCAGGAAAAGCTTGTGTGTAATGGCCCAGATCCATCCAAGTTTTGGAAAATGATCCATAGTCTACTCAACACTCCCTCACCTACTGGTGGGTTCCAGTCTGTCTTTAGATCCCTGCTTTCTGCTCAGGAGCTAAATCAGCACTTCACTGAAAGCTCCAGGGTTCTCAGTCCCCAAATCCCCATTGCTAACAGTCATCTTCTCATCAAGCTGGCAACGTCTGCTTCCAGGTGATCCCAGCTGATGATGTAAACATGAAGGCATCAATGCTAAACACATCCTATAGCCTTGGAACAGATGCCACCTCACCAAAAGTTCTTGCTCACAAGGCCCCTGCCATACCTGTCACCACTGCCCACATTTTCAATTGGTCCCTATGCACTAGCTCATTTTTCCACAGTTGGAAGCACACCTTAGTTGTCCATATCCTGAAGTGGTTCTACAGATGTGCTGACCAGCTACCGACTAATATCCTTCCTGCCGTCCTTTCCAAAGCACTCGGGAGGTTTGTAAGCAAGCAACTCTCCAACTTCTGCTCTAGCTCTGGCTTCCTGACACTGTACCAATCCAGCTTCCATCCCAACAACTTCAACTCCAATGCCACCTACCTTTCTTGAGTCACCAAACATATTCACTCAAACATGGACAAGGGCATGGTTATGGGGGCCTTTCTCACATACCTCACCAAGGCCTTTGACACTGTGGATCATTGTTTGCTCCTGAGCAAGCTGGCAACCTTGGGAATCTCCTCCCTAACAACAAACTCATTCAGCTCCTACTTGTCCAACTATACCCAATCTTTCAAGCTCGGTACAACCATGTCTCCACACTAAACCTATGCGCTCTTCTGGGTGACCAACTAGACTCTGTTTCTACCTATAAACTCTTAGGTCTCCTCTTGGACCAACACCTTGACTGCTCGGGCATGTATCAAATGTGGTAGCCAAGTGCTGTGAAAATCTTGATGCCCTTTACTGGGTAAAGAGCTGCCTGCTGCTAACTAACAGGAAACAGGTGACTGAATGCACAATCTTACCATTGCTGTGCTTTGGGGATCATACCATCCCCTTCCACCCTAACTAAATGCACAACCCTATTTAATGCTCTATGAAGATTTGCTCTAGCCTGTCCTCTCTGTATCTACCATTGTTCCATGTACAATGACTTGTGGTGGGCCCCTCCTCATGTGAAATACTTGCTGCACACTGCTTTGGTGGGCACCAAACTATTGGCTGGCAAACTGCCCAGCTACCTCATTGATCTCCTTTCCCCTTCCTCTTACCCAGTCTTCTTGCTGAGGTCAGAGGAAGGCCTCTGGCTACATATCTCATGGTGCAAATGCAATCTTGAAAAAGCCTCCATCAGATATACAGTAGGCTCCCCAGCATCTGGAGCAGCTTCTCTGCCAAGATTTCTATCTGGCCGAGGTTTCAAGTGTCCAAGACCATGGTCAAAGTTCAATACAACTTCCTAAAGTCCTGTCACTACTGCCCCAGACACTCCTTGGGCTCCCCTGAAAAAATAAAATTAGCACCTGATGTTGATCACCCCATTATAGTCCCTGGCACCTGGGTATGCATATTTAGTATGAACAACAACTTCTATTCCTTGACTCCTTAGATGTCTCCTGATCTAAGAATTATGATAATAGCAATCAGCTTACTTAATGGGTTCTCATATCTGTGGCTTTCCTGCAGTCATCCAGGGACTATGCTGTAAATATACTCACTTGTTCCTAGAACACTATCTGTCTCCTTGTACATTGTATTACAGTAAGACACCGTATGTACTCCCTATGACTGCCCATGCTCCCTTCCCTCTCACAGGCTGCAACTGGAAATGATGATGTATAGGGAACCAAAATGAACACCTAAGGAGTTGCTATAGCACAGACCTAGAGCTTAGACAGCTACAAATATTTCAAACAAAAGGCTTCTTACCTTAAATTTCTTTATTTTGGGCAAAGTGCTTACAGTTCATAGCAAAAAGTGCAAATGTAAAATAAATATAGCAGCGACAGTACATCCGAACAACATAAAAACAAACAATCCACTGGCACCCATTAATGCACCCATAGAAGCAAAATTAAGCTGGCAGCTAGTACAGAGCAATGTGCATCCTGGAACTAGCCAGGTCCCACATATTCTAATCAGCTGATGTTTCGCCATAAGGGCTTTTCACACAATAGAGAAACATAAGGTAAGAAGCCATTTGTTTGGAATATTTGTAGCTGTCTAAGCTCTAGGTCTGTGCTATAGCAACACTTTAGGTGTTCCTTTTGGTTTCTTATACAACGTCATGGTACTTATCTGGCTACAAGCACCTCTCGAGTCACCATTGAGTGAACTGAGCACCTCAAATTCTCCCTTTCATTGCAACTGGAAATGAACCTTCAGGGCTCTGTTTTATACCTGGTAAAATATGTTTTATAAATAACTAAATAAATAACCAAACAAAAGACATTTATACCTGGCATTCCCTTAAAATGTTCAAGAAGCTTCAGACTGACTATATGGCTTATTTGGCACTGAGATCTCCAGAGACAATCCCATAGTAAAGAACGGGGCATCACTGATAAGATGCTCCAGGCATTATGCAACATGTGTGTAGCATGAAAACTTAAAGAATTTGATTGCTGTGAAATCCAGTACATGAAGAAAACTGGCCAGGAACATTATCTTCATACTCTTCATACTCTTTATAGTTGTTTTCACGACTCTCATTTAAGTTGTTCTCAGCAATTAGCTCAGTTTTATAAGAATGAACTAAAAAGTGAACATCCCCTTAAAAGTCTTCAACATGTTCAGGGCCAGAATCTCCTGTTGTGCTTTGCAGGCATTCTGACCATGCTACATCAATGTGATCTCTATGCAGCAATATAGTGCACTGCAGTTCCATTTCCAATCACTCCATCAAGATCCCTCAGTGATGTCAGTTTGTATTCAAGTACCATTTTTGAATGCATAATAGTGGATGTGGCGATTAGGAGCTGATTATAATCGGTTTTATAAAGTAAGGATTTCTTAAAAATACAGCACCATCAGATAAACCAAGGACCAATAAAAGGTCACAATAAATCTGACTTTTAAATGGATCCATTTTAGAAAATGTCATGCCTGAGAAAGAAATCTGGTTTCAGTATCCTTTAAAAGTTATCTACTATCTTGCAATTTAAATTAATCAGGATTGTAAAATGTTTACTGCCCCTGGCTTGTAAAATTGCCAAAATACCTGTATTCTTTTTATGTCAGAAACATGCCTCTGGGACTGCTGGTGACATCAGGACTGACATGACAGCTCGGATCACTGCTCTGCACCTTAGCAAATATTAATCAACATCTATCCCACTATAAACATGAATTCCCCAGCAAGATCAGTAAAGACTGGGACTGGGAGAACTCAATCTGAAACCACCACAAGTCACAAATGGAAAAACATGCTGGCAGCTGAAAGAAAATTATCAGAAGCACAGGAGGCCTGCAGGCATGAGACAGCCTCATCCTCGGATGAGGAATGAGGGCCAACTGAGGATTCAGGCTCTGGAGTAGATCTAATAGTAGCAATTAAACAAACTGCCAGAACAGTGGGGTGAATTGAAAAATCACTAGACCCATTAAAATAAGACTACACAAAGACAGAAAAACGTACAACTCAAATTGAAACTCAGAAGTCAAAGTTTATTTTAGAATGTAAAGCTGATACAAAAGCTGGCCATACAAATCAGACTTTACATACATCATAGCAAAAATAACATTCACAAATATTAAAAGCCATTGTAAGATTTCTTGAAAAAGCATCTTTCGTATCCTCATTTGCTATTTTTTTTTAATTAGCAGCAATGTCATATTTGGTAACAGCAAATAAGATATTTATACTAGACGAGCATAACAAGTGTTTCATTTTTTTCTTCATTAATACAACCAGTCAGTACTTTTAGATGTGGAGCAAGGCATTTCTATCTGAAACTGTGTAAGAAGGTACATTCAAGTAAACTATGATAGGTAGACCATTTACACTCTAAACCTTTTCTATATTTAACACAGTTTAAAAAGCAGATCTGGGTTCCTGCATTAACAACAAACCTTAATCTGGCCAATGACTTAACATGTAAATTATTTTGTTATAAATCTCAATATTTATCTCTGTTATATATTTGTTTCAGCATTTTATAGCAAATCAATTTTTTTTCCATAGAAGTTTTTATCTTCTCGAGCACTGGCAGGCAACTTTGGCCCTCCAGATGGAGGGACTCTCTCTCTCTGGTCCCGCAATTTATACTTGCCAATACCCAGTAGCGTTCCAGCAAGGATTGCCTCATGGTCAAAGCCAGGGAAGGAAGTTGCTTGCTTCTCCCTCCCTCACAGAGACCTAATCCAGAGTCTGGGTATGGCCTTTGGAGCAACGGACCATCATCGAGCCTGCCAGGCTCATTTCTCCATTTTTCCCTCCCTCCCCACCAACATGTGGACATTGGATCAAGCCTCCTGACCCATACTGCCCTCCAGCCACTGCCAGAGGTTAATCAATGAGTGGGATGACAAGTCTCCCTCCCCCTGAGAGAGGAGAGCAGTCCTCTGGATGCTAGATCCTCTGTCTCCCTTGCTGACCCCCGGTGGCTCGGGGTCATTCCCAAACCCAGGTCACCAGCATGGCACAAGGTGTAGCAACCAGTGCCTCAACCTCCAGCACCACCAGTCTGGACTTGCCTGTTTATTTACATCTATAATTCTATGTTTCATCTCCAGCTTGAATTCTTTTTTGGTTCCTCAATATTCCATATCCTACAAATTGAACTGAGACCATATCTTCTAATTTGATCATTCAGCTCCCCAAGCCAAGAACAGGGGCTCAGTTTAAAGAAGCAAAACTTTGGCACAAGGTGCCTGTGCCACAGGGGTTTGACACAAGTGGCACCTTGCATCAAAGTTTACAGCAATCCTGATTTTTGAATGCAGACTGTGTTGAAATCAGGATGCCATGCAACAAAGCCACCTTGTGCCACCCTATGGAAGAAGGCACCCATTTATTTGGAATTCCAGAAGCCTTGCCACAATTACAAGAGGGGACTCAGGTTAGACCACCAGGAGCTGGTCTAAAGGCTCTGCACCACCACCTTGCACAGCAGTGATTGGGGGGCCTGGAAGGTGGGGACCAGGGACCAGTGGGTTAGTGGGGGTTCCATGAGTGTGAGTGACAGCAACACAGTGGCAGTAAGCAGGATCTTAGGAGACACCCAGCATAGCTACCATGCACAGTGGCACAGAGCAGATCAGCCCATGTGGGGGAGGTACGGCCAGAGCATCGTGACATGGACCATTGTGGCAGTAGCCTTGGCACCTGCCCCACAGGGATCACAGTCCCTTACTTGTGGTGGCTGGCAATGGGTACAGGTTGCAGGGTGCATTAGGTGGATGGGTATGTGCTCCAGGCATCGTGACACTCCTCTGGGACACAGTACCCCATGTGGTGGCTGGCAGATGCCTGCATACACCACCAGGAACTGTGGGTACTGTGAGTGAGTAGGCAGGGCTATTGCTACCTGGTGTCCATGTCTTGATGTGCCAGCCATGTCAACCCCCCAACAGCCAATTGGTCCTATACCACTGCGAATGGGACCTCCGCTGGGTGCCTCCTTAGATCCCTCTTACTGCCAACGTGCTCCTGTTGCCCCCAATAGCACCCCCACTGTTCCATTGGCCTCCGTTTCCAACCTTCCAGGCATATAAACCCCCCAACCTTGGTGGATCATCTAAGCTTTTGCCGGGTAGGGGTATTCGACAGGATCCTCTGTCAAACCCCTCAGTTGTGCCAAATGTTTGGCACAATTGTGGTGCTTCAGCAACTCTCAGGACATTGGTGCAGGGACATCCATTTTTATAAAATAGGGCACTGGGTTTCCTGATGCACTCTGAGGTTGCTGCAGCTGTAGATCATTGCACCTTGCATCACTCTAAGGGCCTACTGAAAATCAAGTCCCATTACTTAAAGGCATTGCATATGACATTAATACTGTTCACTAATTCTTGCCAGCAACCATGTAACAATTCATTATTTTTTTGCCAACCATACAAACTAATTAATTTGTCTTATTTCTGAAATTGCTTTTATGTTATGTTATGTATAATAGCCCACATTCAACCCTAAGCAGTTCAGCTGGGATAAACTGAGGGAGACCTAAAATTAATCTTGTATATAGATTTTGTACCAGCTCCAGAATATTAATATTTTTGCAGAGTCCCCAGTTTTCTGCTCCATATAATAAGCATGAATTTATTTTCATTTCATATATTTTTAACAAAGCCTGTACTAAGTTGTTCTCATCAAGCAGCTCAGTTTTTGAAAGCTGAACTGAAAAATGAACATCCACTTAAAAATCAGCCACAGTGTCCAATTTTGCATGGCAGACTTACTAGCCATGCTGCATTAATGTGATCTCTATGCAGCAATACAGTGCACTGCACTTCCATTTCCAATCACTCCATCAAGTTTCCTCAATTATGTCAGTGTGCTGTGTATTCAAGAGCCATTTTTGAATGTTCATTAGTGCCTGTGGAAATCGGGAGCTGATCGTGATCTATTTTATGAAATAAGGCTTTCTTAATAATGCAGCAGCACCACAGAAACTGACGAGCACTAAAATGCTGCAAATAAATCTGGCTTTTACATAGATCCATTTTTTAGAAAATGTTATGCCTCACAAGAAACCAGGGTTTAAGTATCCATTTAAGGTTATCTAGCATCTTGCAGTTTAAATTCACCAGAATTATAAAATGTTTACTTTTCTGAGTCTTGACTTGTAAAATTGCCAAAAATATCTATTTTTTGCCAGAAATATTTATGTGGGACTTCCAGTGACATCAGGACTGGCATGACTGGTTGACTCGCTGCTCTGCACCTCAGCTAATATTAATAAACATCCATTTCACTATAAACATGAATTTCCCAGCAAGATCAGTAATGATTGGGACTAGGAGAACTTGATCTGCAACCAGCCCAAGTCACAAACAGAAAAACCTGTTGGCAGCTGAAAAAAATGATTGGAAGCACAGGAGACCTGCAGGCATGAATTAGCCCTATCCTCAGATGAGGAGGGAGGGCCTATTGAGGATTCAAACTGTGGAGCGGATCTTTCAGCGGCAATTAAACAAAGTGCCAGAACAGTGGGATAAATTGAAAAATCACTTCATTCATTAAAATAAGACTACACAAAGATAGAAAAATGTACAAGTTAAGCTGAAACTCAAAATTCAAAGGCAAATCTTATTTTACAATGTAAAGCCTATACAAAGGTAACCAATCAAATCTGACTTGTTCATACATATATATTGAAAATAATATTTGCAAATGTTAAAACCCATATTAAGATTTGTTTATGAAGCATACTCCATATCCTCAATTGCTTTTTCTTTTTAGTATTAGTAATGTCAACTATGGCAACAGCAAACAAGACATTTATGCTAGACAAGCATGACAGGTATTTGTTTTTTTTCTTCATTATTAGCACTAGGTATTACTTTTAGATGTGGAGCAAGCCATTTCTGCCCTAAGAATATACATTCAGGTAAAACATGATAGGTAGACAATTTACGTGAGCATTCTCTCTTACATTCTAAACCTTTTGTGTATTTTACCTAGTTTAAAAACCAGGTTTGAGTTCCTGCATTAATGTCACACCTTAATCTGGCCAATCGCTTCACTTGTAAATTCTTTGGGCATAAATCCATGTATTTTTCCTCTTATGTATCTGTTTCATCATTTTATAGCAAATAAATATTTGTTTTGTCAATGCATTCTATATCTGCCTGTTTATTTACATCTGTAAATCTCTACTGAAAGTTATACAGGCAGTGTAATGCCAGAGTATTGAGTTCAGCATCTAGCAAGTTAACTAAGAGGCATAAGGGCTGTTAGACATTCGATAATGCCAAAGTTAGTTTTTATTTGTAAGAACATGTATAACAAAGTGGACAAAGCTCACCCACAAGAAAAACAAAAAACAGTTTGTATTGGGGTGTCCCAGAGAGAACTTTCCACTTCAAAGGAAAGTTAAATGCTGTATCCAGGTTCCAACAGCAGTGCACAGATGGACCTATGGCAAAGCATCTTTTACTAAAGCCAAAGCTTGCATATATACAATGCTTTCTCCAAAACAGCAGAAACAGCCAAAACAACAAACTGGTGGCCAGGGCATCCCTTCGACATGCCGTCACACAGTTGTGTGCTTAGGCATCGGCCCTACTTGTCATCTTCAGAACAAAACAATTTTCTGCTCCATATAATAAGCATGAGTTTACTTTCATTTCATATATTTTCAATAAAGCCTGCATTGAGTTGTTAATATACTGCTTTGAGAACTTTTTAATTCCTAACACAGATTGTCTACCTTTTTTGGCTATGTCCAGATAATGATTCCATAAGCTGCTGGCACATATATTAACATCAAGATAGGTGAAGTATTTAACCTCTTCTATCATACTGTTTTTATTTTTCCATAATAATTTTAGATATTTAGGTCTATTGATTAGAAAAACATTTGATTTTTCTACACTCAATTGCAGATTTAATTTTTGCAGAATTAATGCTCCTTGACTTAAAGCTCTTAGGAGACCACAAGCAGTTTTCAAAATCAGCTCCACTTCATCCACTTAAAGCAAAATGTTTATTATTTGGCCATTGATTTTTGGGGCATCTATCTGTACATTGTCTAGATCATAAGCCAGCTGGTCAATATAGATGCTAAAAAGTACTGCAACCAACAAACATTCTTGCTTCACACTTTTATATTTTATTTATTCAAGGCTAGTAGGTACACCTTTGAGCATGAATGCTTGTTTGCAAAGGTTCCACATCAAGAGATGGACAACAGACATTGAACAGCTCTCTGGAACACTGTCAATGAACAATCATGTGTCAGCTATGTACAGTATATACAACGCTGATATCTAGTTACAGGAGGAGACAGAAACCATGGAGGGTCATTTACATTAATACAAATAAAAACAGTTGAAATTATTTACAGCGAGTCATGAGACAGCAGAGTGGATGCAAATAACATGGTGTTCCAGGACGGAAACACACATTCAGATATGCTGACTAGAGGAAACAACACCAGAGAATAGTCAATGGAAGCAGCTGCAACCAGAGGTGAGTGAGAGCTCCTTTTTAGGGATTTCTTAATGCAAGAGATGGTGGGAAGCCACGTGATGGTCTCAGGGAGTTCATTTATCCATTTGCCAGCACATGCTGTATATGTGCACCTACTGAGACTGGTTTTGCAAAAGGGGAAAGATAGGACCTGTCTAGTCATGCTCCTGGTGGAGAATTTGTTTGTGGTTGGCCAGAAGAGGGCATCAATGGCAGGTGGGTGAGACCCAACAGCACTTCCTTGGCAATCAGGCAAGTCTGGTATGTGAGTCTGGCATGGAGAGGTAGCCAATTGGTGAGTTCATAAAGGAACCAGCTGTGAGTGAGCCTGTTGATCCATGTTAAAATGCAGCAGGCTTTGTTTAGGACAACCCTAATCCTATCAAGAGCTGTATTATTTGCCGTAACATAGACAGCAAGGCCATAATCAAGGAGGGGAAGTATTGTGCTGCTGACTGCTGGCTTTTGGGGTGAGGTTCATGCACTGAAGTAGAGTGACCCCAACTTTCTGTTTGCAAGGTTTGTGATATTGTCAGTATGATCGGTAAATGAAAGGGTTTCATTCAAGGTGATCCCCAAGTACTTGAAGGAACCAACTTGTTCAAAGGCAGCCCCAAGTGTTTTATATTTTTTTTTATATTTTCAATTGGTTTGTACCTTATTTTCACAATTGTATCCTGTATGTAATCTCTGTAATAGTGCTAAAAGCCTCTTATCAATTTTCCAACTTATAGGTATCTTCTGTAAGAGACTTTGCTAAAATCATGTAGGATTACATTAGTAGGTGTCCCCATATCTATCGATCTACTAACATTTTCACCAAAAGCAAGTAACTAGCTAGCCTGCCAGTGCAGTGGTAGAGCTACCACTTGTGATGCCAGCAGCCCGGGTTTGGGAACAAGCCTTGGTCATTGGAAGGCCGGTTGGTGGGAGGAAGATTGAGCATCCTAGGGATGCTTTCCTCCTCCATGGAGGGAGGGTTGCTGTACCTACTGCAGTATTGCCACCTGGGTCACCACGGGTGGCAGTGCAGTTGGGATGCCATGTGGGAGGGGATGACACTGGCTGGGGTCTGCAGCAGCAGTACATATCTGTGTGCACATGTCTCCTTGAAGAAAAAACAGGAAGAACCCCCCTGTGCCTTAGGACCTCTTGGCTCGGTCACCAGCCCTAGGCATAGACTCTGCAGGGGTATCCTGGAGGTCACCATCCCCTGGAATGGCCTTACCATGAGGTGTAGTTTGTGGGGTTAGAAGTCCCATGATGGAATGTGTGCTGGTGCCTGGGGGGAGTTGGGGGTGAAGCAACTGCCACGGAGATAAAATATAAATAATAATAAAAAAAAGTAAGTTAATTAGTTATGTAGTGTCTTCCTTTACAAAAGTCAGATCTCTCATCCCCCAACCTGGGGGAGGATTCCAGGCAGACCCTACTAATCAGTTTTTTGGGGATGGGGGGACTTTCAGTGTCTTACAGGTGCAAGATGTCAACACAGCAGAGGAAACCATCGACAAAGGCCATAGAGGGCCTGGAGAGACAGCTGCGGGAGATGTACAAAAGAAAGGGAGCCATATGGCTTGAAGCTTGCTTTTGAATGATGGCGAGGTGTCGCAGATACTCAACGAGAAAAGCCAGGGAGATGGGCTGCAGGAGCAGAATAGACCTGAGAGCTGGCGGGGAGGTGGAGGTTGCATTACAACCCCGGCAGCAGGGTACTGCCATGGTGGGGGGGCCAGGAGTCACCCCTGGCTGGAGGTTTAGGCCATAAGGAGGCCTAAGGTAAGCTAGATAAACTGCTGTACCTCATGATGGTGATGGTTGGAAAAGTGGGATGGAAAGATGTGACCTCAGGGACGACTGTCCCCGTGGTCCAGGCCCTGGCTGAGGCTCATCGGCCAAGCTTATATGCAGGTCTGCATAAGCAGTTGGGGTCCCACCTCATGGATAAGGTTAGGCAGCAAATAAAGAATAGGGAGTACATGGATATGTTTTCCATATTAAACAGACTGGTGGAGCAGGATGACAAAAAGAAACAAAAAGGGGAAGAGGTTGAGAAGAAGCCGCCGAAGATACCCCACACCTTAGAGAACTGTATCGCTGCCTTCCCCATCTACTTGGGCACCATCCTGCAGGTGGATAAGGACCAAGGGCTGGGGTTGTACACCTACCAGAACATGATAACCCTTATGCACCATAGGAAAGGAGGGCAGCATGGCTGGAATATGATGAGGAGTTTCGGCAGCAGAAGTAGGAGGACAGTACCCTAGGGTGGGGGACTGTAGATATGATGCTGTTGGTGAACGTCATGCATGGAGGAGGGTTGCACACCAACAGTGGACTGCCACTGGGGGTTGCCCCAGCACAAAAGGCAGAAGGAGGAGGACTGGGCCACAGGCATGTTATGCCTACAACCAGGCCAAGTGTTTGAGGGTGGCATGTCGCTTTTGGCACATCTGTCTGGTCTGTAGGCAGCAACACCCCTTCATTCAGTGTGCATCACTGCGTTCACCAAGAGGGGGATTCAGGGGAGCCACCAAGAAGCCTGGGAAACCACTGGGTAACAAACCTGCCAACCCCGGTAAGAGTGGACAGGAGTAGCACGTGCCTGGCTTAGTACCCAGACAGGAAGGCTGCGTACCTGCTATAAGTGGGTTTATAGTGGGTGTAAGGCTCTGATATGAGAGCCCGGGAGGGGCTCAATGCAGAGAATCTGAGATCTGCTAAGGACCATCTGCAGGTAGTCTGGGGAAAAAATCGGTGAAGGAGAAGTGACTGGGGAGGGTTAGTTGGCCATTTAGTGCCCCACTGACTCCATCATTGTGGGTATCACGCAGTGGCCTGGTGCTGCAGAAAGCACTGGGGGAATACAGAATGACAAATCACTTGTTCTACCCAAAGGTAGACTCAGTAAATGACCACATTGACCCATGGCAGGTGCCCTAGATAACATGGGGTGGTACAGGTAGTTCATGGACAGTTGGGGCTGATGGGCCCTGATGGGGGACTTGATGCAAATTTACGTCCTAAAAATGCTTACTGAGAAAATTACATTTAAGGCCGTGCACATACTGAGGGTTGACAATGGGATTGCTGATGCTTTGTCTCATTCACAGTGGCAAAGAATTTGAGATCTGGCTCCAGCAGCGGAGCAGCGGCCACAGACGGTACCTCCTTTCTTGTGGAGGGCACTGACATCTCAACATGGAAATGCATAGGTAATTTCATTGCACCGAGGAAAAGGGAAGTATACCGTAGAGGGGTAGAACACTACCAGGGGGTGAGGGCATGGCAGGGCTGGCCAGAAGATTGGCCCATTCAGGTGGAACAACTGTGCCAGTATATCATGCTGTCTAAGCAAGATGAGGTCTCTCCGAGGGTGGTGGCTAGGTGCCTCACTGGCTTGTCTTGGGTTTCCAGGGCTCTGGGGGTTGTTAACAACACTAATTCTTTCAAAGTGAGGAAAGTACTAGAGGGGTGGGGGAAGTTGGTCCCTGCCCACCAGGATACAAGGCACCCCATCACCCCAGCAATCCTGGAGAGCATCTGTGGCATGCTTCCATGGGTATGTTGGACTCCATTCAAGGCACTCCTGTTTGACGCTATGTTCTCTGTGGCTTTCTATGGGGCCTTTAGGGTGTTGGAGCTGACACAGTCCAACCATAGCTCCAGGTTCATAGGGTTAGAGCTGGGAGACATTCTCATCATGGATCTGGGGGGGCTGGGTGATGCTAAGGAAGAGTAAAATGGACCAGGAGTGGAATGGGCATGGGTACCTGGTTGAAGCACTTCCTGGGGTGTCTTGGAGGGTCCAAGACATAGTGCATCATACTTGGCTGTTTATCCCAGAACATTCTTCCAGTATACAGATGGGGGGGTCTGGTCATGGCCTATCAGTTTAGAGTGGTTTTGTCCAGAGCAGTCCAGGAGGTGGGGTTGAACCCGAAGGATTATGGTACCCACTCCTTCAGGATCTGGGCAGACATGAATGGTAGGAGTTTGGGGTGGGCGGGTGGCCAGATTCAAGCACTGGGGCGATGGAGGTCACAAGTGTTTTTGAAATGGGTGCACCCACATTTACATTAACAGCCTTTGTTTCTTCCAGGGTTCCCCAATGACAGTGGTTTGATCTGGATCTATGGTCAGGCCTTTATCCGGCTAGCAGCAGCAGCAAGAGTGGCAGCCATGGCAGAGAGGTAGCCCCAGAGGAAGTGTCATCGGAGGATGCACATCTGATGGCTGGGGTCAGAGCACATGTGATGGAATGAGTTGCTTCCCCAGTTGAGGGAAGAAGGGCGGACCCAGCGTATCCCAAAGATGATGGTGGTATATCTTGGAGGGAAAGAATTGGGAAGTCGGAAGATGGTGGACTTGCTGTTGGCTATGAAGGAAGACTTTCGGATAATTAGGGATTGGTGACCGCATACCATGCTCATCTATTTCCATCTGATCCAGAGGTCTAGCTAGCCAAATGGGGAAGGGGTGGCTCCTCTCAACAGGGCCTGCATTTGGATCAACAGGGAGATGAGGAAGGTCATGCTGGCATTAGGGGAGACTGTGATGAAATATAGTCTGATACGATACATGCCTCTGGTCAAGTCATAGTAGCCGAGATGGGAGATTTGACTGGGGGGGGTTAAAACTGTGGTTAGGAGAATTGGAGTGGGTCTTGGAGGAAGTGGTAGAGCAATCGGCTTGGGGGATCAGATGTTGTCCATTCTGTGGCATCTTGGGAGGATCACTATGACATGGAAGGGTGGTTGGGGGACAGTGACAAGCTGAATTCTTCTGAAGGGCTTGTGCCCCCCCCAGTTGGCGTGGAGGCAGAAACTGAGTACCTGGACCTGGGGGAGGGGTTATGGTCAGCCTGCCAGGGAAAGGTGGTATGGAAGAATACCAGATAATACAGAGGCTGTAACAGATGGCAGCAGCTGTAATTTGTCTGGGGCCATCCTCGCCTGGACCTGGAAGGTAGAGGGGAAGGGGAAGTAGAGGGGGTCCCAAGGGGGATAGGTAGTGTCCAGTAATTGGACATGGGACCACCAGGGCCTCCCACTGGGGGGGGTCACATCCTGTGAGGGGGAAGGAGAAAGGAATTTCTTGAACTGTAGTCAGCAGTTTCTCCTCTTTCTCCTTTCGCCTTGCTAGGATCACACACCCACGAGCCCTCGTAAAAGCAGGGTAGTGGAGCCAGGCAGCTAAGGACTCTCTTCTGACCCTATATGGGTGAATGTGCTAGGGGACAGGGAGTGGCTTTTCCTGGTTTTTCCCTGAAAAGGTTTTTCTGGGTTTTTCATCTCCTGCAAAAGGGGTTAAACTGAGTCAGTTGTGGGAGAATACTAAATAGGCTTTACTATATAGTCAGGATAAGTGTGAATGTCAAGTTGTCGCAGTCATGGGTTGGCATCTCAGGAGGATCACTATGACATGGAAGGGTGGCTAGGGGGACAGTGGTGAGCCAAATTATTTTGAAGTGCTCGCAAGCAAGGAAACTGAATACCCGAACCCGGGGGAGAGGTTATGGTCCGCCTCCAGCAGTAAAACTATACTGCAAGGCTAACAGCACCTGGCAGGGATGACTGAGCAGCCCTGGCCCTTATGACCACAGGCAGTGATCCTCCTGGGTGCGCACGCTGCTCTTAATCTGGATTGTTAGTCAATAAATGCATGGCCATGGCCATTTCCTCCAAGATATGTGTCTTCGTTTTCTTTCCGGGGAAAAGGTGTATGAAGGGATACCAGATAAAACTGTTGACCCCCTGTTGCACAAACTGGTTTGTTATCAGCTATGAAATACACAGTGTTATGATTGCTGTGATATGTTCTTTTGTAATACAGTTTGTGATTTTAACACACTGTGAAGAAATAACTAGGTCAAGCATATTTTGGCCTTGTGTTGCTTTACTTATAATTGTTTTTGGGCTGTTGAAAATGTAAAACATAGTGGTGGTGTAATTCTGTGCTGTCTTTAATTGCTGCAAATTTTATCTTAGCTTGTCTGACTGCCCTGTAGTTGGGTGAAGGGTGTTAATTGTCTGGCCTCTGACCTCAGCTACGTGATAACTGGAGGTGGGGCTTAGTCAGAGTTGAAGTAGCAAGAAGAGTTTATTTTCTCAGAAGAAGCCAGAAGGGGAAGGAAGGAAACATATTCAATTCAGTGCTTTAGAGTAACTGGTAATTGCTATTTTTCTTTTAAACTTAGATTGTGGGCTTTTAGTGACACTATACTTTCTTTGTTGTCTTTACTTATAATTGTTTTTGGGCTGTTGAAAATTTAAAACATAGTGGTGGTGTAATTCTGTGCTGTCTTTAAT
This sequence comes from Neoceratodus forsteri, assembly GCA_016271365.2. Lineage (NCBI taxonomy): Eukaryota > Metazoa > Chordata > Ceratodontiformes > Ceratodontidae > Neoceratodus > Neoceratodus forsteri. The sequence goes on along the minus strand of CM028131.1, from coordinate 1,201,295,471 downwards.
TGCTGCAAATTTTATCTTGGCTTGTCTGACTGCCCTGTAGTTGGGTGAAGGGTGTTAATTGTCTGGCCTCTGACCTCAGCTACGTGATAACTGGAGGTGGGGCTTAGTCAGAGTTGAAGTAGCAAGTAGAGTTTATTTTCTCAGAAGAAGCCGGAAGGGGAAGGAAGGAAACATATTCAATTCAGTGCTTTAGAGTAACTGGTAATTGCTATTTTTCTTTTAAACTTAGATTGTGGGCTTTTAGTGACACTATACTTTCTTTGTTGTCTTTACTTATAATTGTTTTTGGGCTGTTGAAAATTTAAAACATAGTGGTGGTGTAATTCTGTGCTGTCTTTAATTGCTGCAATTTTCACCCCTCCCCCTCCCCCAACTCTTAATTATATGCCCTGTGAAATCTGATTGACAGGAGCTAGACACAGGGTATAGTAAGGGGTGTGAAGTAGGAGGGGCATAAGGGGGAAGAAGCCCACCCTCAGCATGACAAGTGTTTTGATTCATTTATTTATTGGTTTCTTTTTCTTTAAAAAAAAATTTATCTGAGGATCAGTGGCAGGATTTTTAGGACAGTAAATTAATAAAAAGGGAACTAGGAGAGCTTCAGTAGCAGACAAGTAGTGGAATTGCAGTATAATATGGGAAGTGGTGCAATGCAGTGGCTGTGGGGCAGCCATATTCAGGCAGACCTTCTGGACACTGAGGTGCTGCCCTATCTGCATGCATCTCTCTGGACTGTGGGAGGAGGTAGCCAGACTCAGAGCGGAAGTAAACTGGGTCAGGAGTACCATCACCCCTATCCAGGGACCACCCAGTCCAATGCAACTGCCTCAAAGGATGCTGAGAACGAGGAGCACTTGGATGACAGTGGGCTCAGGGAGGGTTAGAGCAGTCAGGCAGAGGCACATCCCAGATCCTATTCCACTCAAGAACTCATATGCCACACGGCGAATGAGGACAACCAAATAGAGTACCCAGAGAAGTGGAAGGAAAGGATGTGGAGGTTAGCCAGGAGGTGACCTCAGCGGGAAAGCAGTGGACCCCAGAGGAGGAGGAAGTGAATCCTGGTGGGGACTCCATCATAAGAGGATCCAGCTAGGAACACAGGAGGGGAGGACAGGGAGGTGAGGTGCCTACCAGGTGCCACGGCATGGAGGGATGGAAGGAAGATCCTGAGGATCACTGGGAAGGCAAGACGGGAGGGTGAGTTGGATGTCATTATCCACCTAGGTACTAATGACCTGGTAAATGGGGAACCAAAGGAAGTTCAGGAAAAGTTTAGGAAACTGGGGAGGGGTCTCAAGCAAGTAGCTACTTCTGTCACTTTCTCAGAAGTACTACCTGTGAGAGGCAGGGGAGAGCATAGGAGTGCATGCACCAGGAACTTTAACTCATGGTTGAAGAACTGGTGCTGTGAGGAAGGGTTTGGATTCATTGGTGACTGGGGACCCACCTGGAGGGATGGAGGTTTGTTCAAGCCTGACGGCCTGCATCCATCCTGGAGGGGAATCCAAGCACTCAATGATAAGTTTAAATGCTACATTGACAACCATTTAAACTAGCAAAGGGGGGTGGCAGGCCAGCAAGGAGGGTACCGACTTGCTCACCCCCCACAGCTAGCAGTGGAACCAGTGGAACCAGTGAACCAGAGGAGTGGCTATCTCTGCAAAGCAGTGTGCAAAAGATGGAGATTAGTGCCCAAGAGGTGGATAAGCAGAAAAGGGGCAAAATTCAGCAGAAGGGCAGACAGCAAGGAGAACCAGGGATAAATGACAACCAAGGAAGGGCTGGAGTAGAACAGTGAAACAGTCTAGGGAGGTCACATCATGGAAAGCCATGTGCAAATGCCAGGAGCCTTAGCAACAAGATGGAATATCTGGAGGCTGTCATGGTGCAGTCAGACCTGGACATTGTGGCCATCACTGAAACCTGGTGTAATGATAACCATGACTGGGAGATGGCCATACCTGGCTACAACATATTCAGAAGAGACACAGAGCAGGCAGGAAGGGAGGAGGAGTGGCACTGTATGTGAAAAATGACATAAGGGCCACAGATATCCAGGAGGAACAAAATGGGGGAGAGATACTGTGGGTTAAGCTGGAAAGGAAAATGGGGACAGCCATCTGCACAGGTGTGGTCTATAGACCACCAGCCCAGGAGGAAGAAACAGATAGGGAGCTGATGCTAGCCATCCAAAGGATGGCAGACAAGGGTGAGGTAGTACTGGTTGGAGACTTCAATATTCCAGACGTGGACTGGAGCATCCCAGCAGCAGCATCAACTAGGAGCAGATTTATCCTGGACTCCCTTCAGGGTGCCTTCCTCAAGCAACTGGTCATGGAACCAGCTCGGCAGAAGGCAATACTGGACCTTGTGCTCACAAACAGGAACAGTGTGATGGGGGTAACAGTGGGGGAGCACCTGGGAAACAGTGACCACCAGTCATTGTGGTTGAAATCACAGAAAGAGCAAAACCAAACCACACAAAAACACATATCATGGATTTTAGGGGGGCAGACTTTGGGAAAATGGGGAGATTCTTGAAAGAGGCATTAAGGGGAATGGGACAGGAATCAGGGGTTAAGGAACAGTGGGCAGTATTTAAAATGGGGATTACAAGAACAACAGAATTATGCATTAAGCAGGTTAGCAAGAGGAAAAGGAAGAGGAGACCATTATGGTTTTCCAAAGAGGTAGCAAAGAAAGTGAAAGCCAAAAAGATTGCATTCAGGCAATACAAAAAGACACAGGCAGAAGGGGATAGGGAGAAGTACAGGAGAAGCAAAGGGAGGCAGGGAGGTCAGTAAGGGAAGCCAAAGCTCAGACAGAAGAGCACATTGCAAAATCAGTGGGTAGAGGGGACAAAACCTTTTACAGGTACATAAGTGAAAAAGAAAGACAAAGGGAGGGATAGTGAGACTGAAGGGGGAGGATGGGGGCCGCGTGGAGGATGACAACAGTAAAGCTGACATATTGAACAGGTATTTCTGCTCAGTCTTTACTGAGGAAGAGGAGGGTAATGGGTCTGAAGGGAGACAAGGGTGAGAATGGTGCAGAAATGGACACGCCCTTTACATGAGAAAGGGTCCTGAAGGAACTGGAAGTACAAGAGCTGATAAAGCAATGGGGCCAGATGGGTGCACCCCAGGGTCCTTAAAGAACTAAGAGGTGGTGGCTGAACCTGGCTATCCTGTTTAGCGATCACTGGAAACAGGAGGTACCCAAAGACTGGAGGACAGCAGATGTAGTCCCCTTATACAAAAGTGGGAACAAAGAGGAAGCAGGGAGCTACAGACCAGTCAGCCTCACCTCGGTAGTGGGGAAGATCATGGAAGCACTACTGAAGGAGAGATTGGTGGAACATCTGGTTGTCAATGGACTACAGGACCCAAGGCAGCATGGTTTCACCAGGGGGAGGTCATGTCAGACCAACCTCATTTAATTTTTTGACTGGGTGACTAGGGAGGTGGATCAGGGAAGGGCGGTGGACATGACCTATCTGGACTTCAGCAAGGCCTTTGACACTGTGCCACATAGAAGACTATTACACAAACTGGGGAATATGGGTGTGGGCAGGACAGTAGTGTGGTGGGTAGGTAACTGGCTGGGTGGCAGGACATAGAGGGTGGTGGTAAATGGCTGTCACTCCACAGAGGGAAGAGTGACCAGTGGGGCACTACAGGGATCAGTGCTGGGACCGGTCCTATTCAACATCTTCATCAGTGACATTGCACAGGACCTAGAAGGCAGAATTTCACTGTTTGCTGATGACACAAAGCTCTGTAACAGAGTAGACACACCAGAGGGTGTAGACAGAATGAGAAGCGACCTGCAGAAACTTGAAGAATGGTCATTGGTTTGGCAGTTGAAATTCAGTGCAAAGAAGTGCAAGATAATGCATATGGGGCACAAAAACCCTGGCACAATATATCAGTTGGGGGGTGAGGATATAGCATGCACCAAGCAGGAAAGGGATCTTGGGGTTATCATCTCTGATGACCTCAAGGTAGGGAAACAGTGTGACAAGGCAGCAGGTAAAGCAAATAGGATGCTCGGATGTATAGGCAGGGGCATCACCAGCAGGAAAAGGGAGGTCATAATTCCACTATACAAGACACTAGTGAGGCCCCACCTGGAGTACAGTGTACAGTTCTGGAGACCATACCTACGTAAGGACATAGACAGGGTAGAGAAGGTTCAGAGGAGGGCAACAAAGATGGTGCATGGATTGCATCACAAGTCCTATGAAGACAGGTTGAAGGAACTGAACATGTACTCCCTGGAGGAGAGGAGGGAGAGGAGGGAGAGAGGAGATATGATAGAGACATACAAGTATCTTACAGGGAGGAACAGGGTGCAGGAAAACACTATTTTTAAGCGAAAAAGATGTTCCAGGACTAGAGGGCATGGGATGAAGTTGGAGGGAGGACGATTCAGAGGAAACATGAAAAGAATTTCTTCACAGAACGGGTGGTGGACAAGTGGAACACCCTGCCAGAGGAAGTGGTGGGGGCTGAAACAATCACGGGATTTAAGAATGCATGGGATAGACATAAAGGAATTCTGGAGGTCAGGGGTAAGGGGCAACAGACTTCTAGGAAAACAAACTGAACTTACAAGCTCAAATGGGCAGACTGGGTGGGCCATAGGCCCTTATCTGCTGACACTGTCTATGTATCTATGTATCTATGCATCACATTTTGTGTTAGATTTAGATCTGTTAATAGCTCACAGAATTCCTTTTCAGTGCACCTCTCTATACTTTCTGATTCCAGTTAATGTATGGAAAATTAAGGTCTCCTGGGATTAACACCACAGCCAGTTCATTGGCTGTGTTCATTTCCCGCATCATCTGTACCCTGTTTGCCAGCTGTATTTATTTCTTGCATCATTTGTAAGTTTATGTTATCTGTGTCTGGTGGTCTATAGATCACACCCACTATTGATGGTCCTTTATGTACCACATCCCTTTTACTCCATGTGGACTCCACATTTTTACCTTCCCCTTTAATTACTTATATCAAGAAATGTAAAATATTCAGAAACTAATAAGGTCACCCTCCCCCACTGTTTTTATTTGGTCTATCAAGTCTTTAACAAGTATTGCCATCCAGATTGGTATACCAGTTATCATACTCCTTCCACCATGTTTCAGTGATTGTCCCTATGAATTCAAGCCACAAGTTCATCTCAAGTGTTTCTTATGCTCTGGCATTCATAACAACGCTGCAGAATGCATGATTGTTTTTTAAGGAATTGTTAAACCCCCTAATATTTTTCTGTATTTTTCTTAATGGTTTTATGGCAGATGCCCACCTTGCTTATTGCACTATAGCCAGGGCCCCGTGTTTACTGCGGCAAAGTGGACCTACTTTCTGCAGCAGGACCTCATACTTTCTGCATCAGAACAACTGCTGATTCTGCGGCCATTCTGCGGCAGATAAATTGTGGTTAAACAGCATACCTTCAAGGTGATTAAGTCTTAGTTTACCCTTTGACTACCTTCATACAACTACTCCACTACACTGAAAATGGAACAGCAGGCCTTTTAACAGTATGTAATCTGCTTATCACAAATATTAAACTGCAAAAATCCAAACCTGGTGTTCTCTTTCAATGACTTTTCTCTCCAACCCCGAATCTGAAGGCTCATCTGTTCTTCTTCTGGACATTAGTGGTTTTTGCTCTTCTCCTAGGTTATAGTTGGTGGAGGACATAAACACTCAGCTAAAACTACACAGAAAGCAAAACCTGCTTAGATTTCTTCTGGTTTATATTTACAGTTAGCAGACATAAAGAGAGAGACTCCAATTTGAAAGCCATTTTATTTTTTTTTCTGATTTTGATCAACATTCTTTTAGATTATAATTTTTTTAAACTAGGAATACCCCAACTGTTTTACAACAAACATGTTGAGTGTAGTGTGCAAATCTATATGTGTGTGTGTGTGTGGGGGGGGTTGTCTTCCTATAGTAGTGATGGAGGGTGTAACTTGCAGTGTCTGTAGGATTTGCTGACTCCTGATTTTTCTTTTGGGGAACACACTAAAAAATGCAAGAGAGTCATTCTTATTAAGCTGGTGTAACCTTGGTTAGCATGTTTTCTCCCAGCAACTCAGGGAGTGGTGGTGTTCTTCAGTCAGTGATCCTCATTTTACTTATGCATAGCAACAATCAATACAATTCTCCATTCTGATTTTTTTCCTTATCTGCTCGCTCCAGTTCTAGTATACCCTGGTCCCCAACTACTACAGCTTGGCAACTTGACCCTCCTTAAGAATTGAGCTTGATGACACCACTTAGGCTGCAGGTTCAAATCTGCCCAGAAATTACTCACACTTGCAGGTACAAATCTGCAGCCCACAAATCAAAATTGTGATCGATGTCCATTACTGGGGACTGAGTCCTTTGCTCAGTCTGCTGCCAGCTATATGTTTCTGCAATCAGTTCCTCCTCCTCCGATACCTGCCACCACACAGAGATCGATTCCACCTCCCCAGACACCACAGAATCTTCTCACTTCTTGACTACTGCTCGCCTACCAGTTCTTCCTTCCAAATTCATCTTCCAGGGATTCAGCATGCACTGTGTGCAGCCTCACAATGAAAAATTAACATGGCTGAGCTACCCACACCTTCACAGCAGCAAATCATAACTCCTGTTGGCCTAATCAAGCTCTGCTACTTTTGCATCAGTCTCCCACCCATAATACTGGCTGGACGGAGTTACGTAACAAGATCCAGTGTGAGTGAAGATGCTATGCAGCCACTAGCTTTTCTGCTTTGTAGCGAGCAGCATCAGTCTGTTGCCCCTTCCAATGAGTATGCATGCCATGGCATACTTAATATATCAGTAGCTATGCCTTTGCCTTGTGTCATCATATAACACAGTTAGCATTTCTGAGGCCATATGGCTGGTTTTCACAATTTCTGCTGCCACTACTGATTTCTGCGGTCAGCCCTGATTTCTGATTCCAGTTGGCAGTGTTGTGTCGTCACTGTGCTGATGGTCGGCAAATTCCATTTCACTGCTGCATGGTGGAACCCTGTTGGGCCACATTTGGCAGCAGTCACATTTATACACAGTATCATTTTAGACAAGATTATTTCTTACCTTGTGCTAGGAGAATTGTCTGAAACAGTGTATGCATCCTCCATATTGATCTAAGGTTGTTAAGGTGAGTATAATCAATAGTCTAAGTAGTTCAACCTTAGTTTGGTAGTGTTAGCTACATGGCCCTCTTCCCCAGCTGACATGATAGACATCCATGCTGGCCGCTGCTGCATATTGCCTCTGCTTGTTCTTCATGATACTCACTGAGTATTGATCTTCATAGCAGCCAGACCGGTTTTGCCATGCCGCAGCGACAGAGGCTATGGAGACATCCCCGACAGTGACAGCCGCATTACAGAGTGTTGGCAATGCAGTGTCGGGGTTGCCTCCTGTTTCCATAGGGGGCTGCACCCCCGACCCCCCTGGTCTCTAGGATTCCAACTCCGAGTCACAGTTGGACTGGGGGGGGCGAAACACCCTGCGAGGCAATCCCCTGGCCGTGCAGAGACCATCACAGCATCAGGTGGATTTTGGCCGAATCCTGTCACTGTGGTGGTCTTCGCCATCGGGGTTTCAATGCTGCAATGGTATACCAGCCTGACCAGAACTGCCTCAGCTTGATACTTCCAGTTTTACGGTCGCAAAAAGCTGTTAATTTGTGCCTTTTTCCTGCTCTCTATACCTTTGCTATGCAGAGCTTTTTGTGGCTTAAGGATGTATAACCTTGCAGAACACTCATAAGTGGGGGGATAGATGCCCCCTGTAAATCATAACTCTGTCAGGTCCTTCACCTGTCAAGGGTTCCCTGTTGTTCCCCAGGTAGCACAGTAAAAGAGAGATAGTTACATAGGCTATTTGGCGGCTCAGGGTATGGTTTTTAGATGGCCTTACAGTAGAAGATAGAGGACACAGCTATCTCAGCTGTAGTTTACAATATATCACAAACACACACAAATGTCTCAATTATATCAGAGAATAAAATGGCAGCAGTTTACCTCAATGCCTCCATCTCATAGCACAAATCATTTAGTTTTTCCAGTAACAGTTGAGAGAAATTCTTAACTGAAATGCACTGCTAAGATATTGGCTTATGGTTGTTTGGGGACTTCCTTGTTAACTTTTTTTACATTTTGGGACAATTTCAACAAAAAGTCACTCATTAACTGCCAGGTTACCCCTCCACAAAGGCCTCCGTCTCCTTCACCTAAATATTCATAGCCTACCACTTAAAATCGACCAGCTACAAGTTCTCGCTGCCCTACATGCCCCTAATGTCCTCATCCTGTCTGAAACTCGGCTTAAGAAAAACATTCCCAACTCCTCAGTCACAATCCCTGGTTACACGATGGCCTGCCTGGACAGGACCACGAGAGGTGTCGGCGTAGCCATCTTCATAAGTTCGGACATACGCTATGAAATAATCCTATCTAAAACTGAACCTAAAGAGTAGGAACTCTTGCTGCTTCAGCTCACACTACCTTTCTCGCTGCCCATATTCATTGCCAGAATCTACTGCTGACCAGGCACCCTTGCTACAACTGTTACTGACCTTCTTACACAAATCAGTTCACGAGCGCCCACCGGGGAATTATATGCTATGGGTGACCTTAGCCTAAACTGGTTAGCCACGGCCCTCAACAAAACCCGGATGGATGTCTCTGCCCTCAGTTTAACCCAACTCATCACTGAGCCCACCCGCCTAAACCTTAAATCAGGTAACCACTCCCTTATCGACTGGGCTCCGACCTCCCATCCTCACAGAGTCATCCAAACAGGCCTACTCCTTGACTCTATTAGCGATCACCATGTCATCTACCCTGCTCACAAAATCCACCATCCCAAATCCCCCCCAAGTTCTTAGTGTGAAGGTCATTCAAATCCCTAAACCTCACTCCCCTCCTAAATGACCTTGTCCTAGCTAACTGGCTCCCCTCTCCCCCCCAACCTGATAGATGACACCCTACTTCACTTCAAAAATGCATCCCTTAAGATATGGGATTCCCATGCCCTGCTACGACGCACTAGGGTACGTGGTACCCACCTGCCTTGGATCTCCCAAGAGCTCACAGCTTGTATGAATGCCCGTGACTCAGCATGGGGAGCCTTCAAAGCCTCAGCCCTACTTTAGGACCTCTCCCACTACTGGTATCTGCGCAATATGTGCACTAGAGTAACTTGGCTAGCTAAAGCAAAGTACTTTAGATCCTCCCTCCAATCTAACCTTAATAGCCCCTCCAAATTCTGGAAGGTCATACACTCCCGCTTTTCACCCCCAGCGGGCAAGCCCTCACCTCTCCTTAGTGTAAACAACTCCACACTCACGGAGCCTATCTCAGTCACTGCTGAGTTTAACTTATATTTCTCCACCTGTGCTTCCTTGCTCCTTTCCTCCTTACCCCCCATGTCACCATCTCCACCAACTACAGAGCAAAAACGACCTCAAAATACAGGTATTTTCTCCTTCAGGGAAATTTCTCTGGATGAAGCTCTACAAGCCCTGCTAACATTAAAGTCCCTCAAATGAGAATTCCCCAGATGGACTAGACCCCAAACTTCTGTTCCTCTTGGCTTCTGCCATAGCCACCCATATTGCCTACCTCCTAAATCTATCCTTTGCCACTGCATCTGTCCCTCTGTCCTGGAATCAGACCATTGTCATCCCTCTCCACAAAGGAGGCACCATCTCCTCCTCCACCTCAAACTATCAGCCAATCACCCTCCTCCCTGATCTGGGGAAGCTGCAAGAACACTCAGTGCTTAGCCAGCTAACCTCCTATCTCACCGACTCAAATTTCTTCACACACTACCAGTCCGGATTCAGGAAAGATCACTTCACTGCCTCCTCTTTACTAAGGCTCACTGACACCATCCAATCTGGAATGGATAGAGGTCTCATCACCTCTGCCATTTTCATCGATCTGGCCAAGGCCTTTGATACAGTCTCCCACACTTTGTTACTATCTAGCCTCTCTGACTCTGGCCTCTCCACATCTGATACTGCCTGGTTCAGTGCCTATCTCACAGACCGCACTCAATCTGTCAGGATTGCGGATGCCATATCCCTTCCCCTCCCCATGTCCACCGGTGTCCCTCAAGGATCAGTGCTTGGGACTATCCTATTCTATATTTTTCTAAACAACCTGCCCCAAACTTGTTCTGCCTCCTCAATCCACATGTATGCTGACGATACTGTCCTATTTTCTTCTGGCACCTCCCCCGCCTCAGTTGCCTCTACCATCCAGGCAGATATTAACAAAGTCCAGCTCTGGTCCAACTCTCACCAGCTCTCTCCAATGCTAAAAAAACTGTAACTATGACTTCTGGTACATCCCAACGACTAGCCAGGCTCCCCTCCCTCCCACTTTTCCACACCCTTGATGGGTCAGATCTGGAGGACATCACCTCCTTCCTGTATCTTGGAGTTTGGCTTGACCGCCACCTCACCGTCACAGTCCATGCTGAATCTATACCAACAAAACTCCACCCCAAGCTCGGAGATTTATATCGGAACCGTTCTAGCCTCCCCTATCAGGTCCGTCGTGAGCTTATCCAGAAGATGATGCTTCCCTCCTTCGATTATTGTGATATTGTTTACAGTGCCTCCCACAAGTCAGTTTTATCCAAACTGGATACCCTTTTTAATGTTTTCTGCTGGTTCACTTTTGACGCTCTTCCTCGCACCCACCGCTTCGAGCTATGCCACTCCCTTGCTCTCCCTTCCCTTGAGAACTGCCACCTAATACACTGTGCCAAATTTATCTCGAAGAACTGGTTTGGTACCCTCCCAGTGTATCTGACCTCTGTACTATCACCCCCTCTGGCACCCACCTATGCTCTGAGGTCCCTAGACTCCCGGCTCCTGTTAGTCCTCAGACGTCGGACTCAGGTTGGCCAGGCCTCCTTCTCTCACCATTTCCCTCAACTCTGGAACTCTTTCCTCTCTGAAATTCACCACTCTTCCTCTATCCGCTCACTATCCTATGCCCTTGCCAACCATTGCTCAGTAAACTGCTCCTGCAGCTAACTCTCCAGTCTATTCTACCTCAGACACTCCTATATTTCTTCTCCCAGAAGGCCCAATGGAGCTACTTCACTAAACACACCCAACTACTGCACTTGATCCCAACTTTTGAGCTAGCTAGCTTGCACTTACCCCTATCTCATTATATACCACTACCCAATACCTTAGCAGGATTTCGTCATTGTAACTGTTACTCTCGACTATTAGGGTATATGTACTAATCCACACTCACCTATTCCTGTCAAACATATGCAGCTGTATTATCTAATTATAAGTTTTCAAGGTATAAAGCATGACTTCCCCATGTAATAGCTACTATACTATAAGTAAGGGTAAATTGTCATCTACACCCAACTATTTCTGTCAAATGTTTTCAACTGTATTGTAATTGCATGTATATATGTCAGGACTTGGAAAACCCTTGTCCTCTTCCCCACTTTACTCCTCCCCCCAGGTCACTCCAGGAGATGAGCAGTTCTTGCTCAGTGCGCTTTTCCTGGTGAAACAATTTCAATAAATAAATGAATAAATTAAGAACTTCTTCATTTTTAATCACATTTCTAAAATATTTCTGCAGTATCTCAGCCCACCAATCACAATAATACTGGTATAATTCTGCTGATATCCAATCTGTTTTGGAAGCAATATTTATTTTTTGTTCTCTAATATATTTAGAACCCTTGTGTATTTATGACCTCCTCCCAGTCTAGTAAACTATCCTCAGTATTTTCAGTCACTATACACCTAGCATTCTCCAACTTCTCAGCATCTACATAGTTTATCGTAATATCTCCAATTGGACAGTTAAATATTAATTGGAGTCAAATTTGGAAAAATGTTCCATCATGCACATGGGAAGGCATAGCTTAAACATAGCATACTTTATGGGTAATAAGAATTTGCCTGTTATTGATGAAGAAAGAGACCTAGGGATAAAAGTAACATCTAACCTCCAATTTAGTGCACATTGCAACACTGTAGTGAGAAAGGCAAATCAGTCTAAACTGCATTTTGCGGCACATCGGCAGTAGGGACAAGGAGGTAATGCTCCCTCTGTACCGATCATTGGTTAGGCCCCATCTGGAGTATGGGGCTCAGATGTGGCCACTCTATGAAAAGGGAGATGTCATTAAATTAGAAAAAATTCAGAAAAGGGCCACAAATGCAATAATAGTCTGTAGAAAGCTTTCATATACTGAAAGATTGGAAAAGCTAGACTTATTTATCCTCCAATACAGAAGAGCAAGGGGGATATGTTTATGGTCTATAAAGCATTACAAGATGAGGCCATAGCAAACTGCTATGGGCTGACACTAAGGAAGGGAATATATCAGTCTAGAGCACATCCACTGCAACTAACACTGGGGAAGTGGAGTTTACTTAAAAGAAGGTATTGGTTTAGCCAAAGGGTTGTCCCCTTGTGGAACAGCCTACCAAAAGAAGTGGTAACTAGCAATACTATCAAGTTGTTCAAAAAAAGATTGGATACTTGTATTTTGGATAAATACAGAATGACAAATAATTTTGGCAGCACAATATGGATGAAAGTCTAAATGAAGCTTGCGCAACCTATGAAACCTATCTTAACTAGATGTCAGCTGGAATCACTGTATCTATATTTAAATTATATTACCTTTCACCTTATGTCACAAGCACCCAGAAATCTTTGGTATCTTTCTGATGTACAGACTCCTGCAGTTTCCCACCATAAGTACATGTTATAGTCATTTATTTCTTCTGACTCACATCTCTATGTTCCTTGCAAACACTTATCAATGCTTTTCTGAACTCTGAAATATTTGTACACCTTGCATTCCTTGCAAGCTTATTTACAGTCTTATTTTCTTGTTCGTTTTAACAATGTTTATCAGACCATGGTGCCCTGGCTGCTATCTTGCTTTCCTGTATTTAATGTCTTGTTCCGTTTACTAAGTTTTTTTTTATTTTAAAGAACATTAAGTCTTGGTATAACTTCATTGTTTCACTTAAGTAATAAGCCACAATGGGGCATTGGTGGTACTAGGTTTACCCACGGTTAGTGGTGTAGTGAGGCACAAAGCAAAGCTGTGTGCCTTCAGCCCCCTAACCGTGGGGTAAACCTAGTACCACCAACATCCCCAGAGTGCCTTATTAGTTATATAAAATGGGGCCATAGGCAACTTTTAAAAAATAAACACTCTGAAAGTTTTCAAAGCCACAAACAATAGAATAAAATTCTGCTAAGTAATGTAAAATAGTCCCTCCACAGATATTTTTCACCTGTCAGTCATCTGGCTTTCTTCACATTCGGTACATTGTGTTATTGTTTACCATGGAATAGAAGAATTCAAAGCTCTGCATTATTCCAGTAGTAGAATGCCCTCTCCCCCCACACACATACACGGAATGGTAACATGGAATATATGAATTCAAATTCTTCAGAGTTCCACTGGCATACAAACATATTCTCAGGGCTCAAGTGGAGCCAGAACCTCAATTTCTTCTACAGTATATGGTAGAATGCTGTTGAGTATGGAAATCTATGCTCCCAACAGCGTTGTTATGCTGCACTTGCTACGTCATCATAGCTGTTGTGCTGCACTAGCTACGTAGCTAGTGCAGCATAACACCTAGAAGGTGAGTGTGCATGCGTGGAAGCTGGGCGCGCATGCGCGATTGGGTGACCGGTGACGTGACAAGAATGGCCGTGGCAGTGAAGCAGGCCAGAAGAAGCAAAAACTGCACACAAATGTGGAAAAAGAGTAAGTGCAATCTTTGTATGAGCAACCATACACTATAAAAGACTGTGTATGATCGCTCATACACAACAAGAGTATTTTTCAACTCTCGAGGTTTCCATGGTAACGAGACCTCTCGAGCTGTGCTCTCAAGGTCTCCAGTTACAATGGAAACCTTTTGAGTGAAAAATACCCTTGTTGTGTATGAGCGATCATACTCAATCCTCTATGTTGCCAGGTAAGGATCAGGGAGTTCTCTGGCAAGCTGTTAGAGACAGGAGAGGGATTTTCCATGGTCATCAAAGAAACAACAGCAATCGCAACTCTGAATAGTACTTGATTTTTTAAATTTGTGTATATGTGTAGGAAGGGGCTATTGAGTGAAAATAACATTATATTAGTTACTTTCTTTCTTTAATTTAATAGACTTTTATTTTTAGGGCCTAGTTGAAGGTTTTTTTTTTATAAATGAGTAAACGTTGCTGCCATGTTTGTGATGGAAAATAGAAAGTAAGTGGCTTATGAATTTTGTGACTTGCCCTGATTAGCAAAGACTTGTTTTAAGCCATTGGTGGTGCTGTCTTACTGCCATGGCTATAACCAAGTCCCAGCCAATCAGGACACATGGATTTCCTTGCCCATTTTATATACAGTAATTCCTTCCCATCTGGAAGTTTTCTCCTAGTCATGCACCGTGCTCTGAGTCTGTCAATATGTCAATTTTTTTCTATAGTAAGTGGATTCCTTTTTAACTTTTTATCCTACATCAGATTTAAGTGTTTTATCTGCTTTCCTTTTTATAGCTGTATTATTATGGAGACTTTTTACATAATTTCCCCATGATGTATAGTGACCATAACTGAATAGTGATCAGATGCCACATATTGCACTACTTCAAAATGTATTATACTGCTATATGAACATACAGTATGTCAGCTGTTGCCATATCTATAGATGACCCACCCATTTTGTAGGGACTGTGATTTTTCACAAATAGTCATATTTACATATCCCATTTAATAGGTGTACAGTAAATCATTTTCATAAAAAAACTTAGGTAGCATTCTGCCACATTTATTACCTTTTTTATCAAACGAGAGCCTCTTTATACTATCAAGTGCAAGATCTGCTTTTTCATTTTAAATAGCCCATTCATATTCCCAGTTCTTGCATTTAAATCCCCTGTGATCAATTATTAACAGTTATTCATATTAAAAGTTATCTTTTCCTTTAACGCCTCTAATTTTAAAAGTTTTTTATTATAATTTATCACTAAAAGTGCTGGTGAAAACTACACATTCATAACCATGTAATTATTATTTACAACAGTAAGAGCAAGTATAACCTAATAAATCCTGGTTAAGATCCCAGGTATCCACCTTACAATCCAGTTTAGATGTAACCAGCATTATCGAGCCACCTCTACTTCTTCCCCTCTTACAAATTTTTCTAGCAGGAGCTTCAGATTTTGATAACCTTGCAACCACATTTCAATGTCACTGCCAATCCAAGTCTTCTACAGTAAAATTATATCATACTGTAGCTGTTTATGTAATCTAACCAGAATCTTCCATCTGTCGTATTGCATGTGCCTACAGTGTGCCACCTTATTATACTTATACTGTTCTAAAGAGGTGGCTTGGTGTCCCCAACATTTATTCAATCAGACATTGTTTCTAAAGCATCATACTCTGAATCTGTACTATGTTCTGAATCCTCATGGACCAATGCTTCAAACCTGTTTTATGCATCTAGTTTGGTACAGAGGAAGATTCTTGCAATATCTAGCTCTTTCTAAGAGTCTGATTCTAAGACAACAACAGCAGGTCTGACATCCATAGAAGCTCTGTGAGGGTGGTAGTTTATAAGCAGACTAGACTGGGTCTTTTCCTACCATCATATTCTATGTGCACCTATCCCATGCTGTTTTTGGGGTTAATAAACAGATGTCCTGTTGGCATTGGGAGGAGTATTTGCAGTGCCAGGCCTGCTAAGGGGGGGGGCAGAGCCTGAGCACCACGCACAGGGGATTGGAGCCGCCAACTGGCGCTGTGTGAGGGGAGCCATTAGAGTGTGTGTAAGGCGAGAGTTCAAGGTGGAGTGTGGAGGGAGAGCCTGTGTGCAGGCTGCATGGGAGATCAAGCCAGTAGTCAGGCTGGAGAGGCCCAGGGCTGGAGTGTGGAGATTGCCCCCAGTCCCAAAGGAGATGAAGGAGACCCACCTGCTTACTGGTGGGATGGGTGACAGAAAGAGGAGTAGTTGCTAGTTCAGGGAGCTGGTCTGGCTCCCATCCTGAGGAGAAGGGTGGTTGCCAAGTGAGCTGTGACCCGGGGAGTGCTGAAGTCTTGGGTTTAGGGGATCCCAAGTGGCCGGAGGGACCTCCTGCTGTAAGTCATGTCCAGTGTCTCCAGAGTAACCAGGAGTGGAATGCTGTGCCCATTTAGAGAAGGTGGCCTTGGCCTTGCACGACCCTGCCCGAGGATCAGTAGGGCCGAGAGCGAAGGAGTTTGAACTGTGCCTGTTTATAACATCAGAACCCCCTACACTCTCCTCTGGAGAAGATATGTGCCACTACTTAAAGGGTACCCTGCTCTCACAGGCAGGGAGGACAGCAAAAAAAAAAAGGAAAGATGGAGTTATTTTATTCAGAAGGGCAGGAAGGAGAAGGAGCTTCACTGTAGCTCCCTAAATGTTTGGAATGAGATCTGCAGGATCTGGATTTGTGACCCAGGGCCCCAAATGTAATGTGCTATGGCTTCCTGTAATAGTTTGAATGAACTTTTGGTCCTAATTGCAAATAGTACTCCACGGAGGACATGTTGAGCCTGAGTTTTTGGATTGTTTTTTTCTAATGATAATTCTGTGCCTGATTGCACCGGAGGTACTGGAGTTGGACTGAATCATTTTACTGCCCTATTGTTGCATTGCTTAACCAAGTTGTTTTACAGAAGAGCATCTATGCCTGCCAGATCTAGATACAGCCTCCAACGAATAGCGACTACCATCCTGGGCACCAGTCAGAACTCCCATTGTCACCAGATGATCCCACAACAATTCAACTCATGAGGTACTGTTTTGTGCAATTTCTAACTGCTTGAGTCACACCACAGGTGTCCTCCCCCTTCCCAGCTACTTTAATACCTTTCAAACCCCTAGACATGGGAGGGGAGGGGAGGGGATGCTCATGTGGTGCCACTCAGAGTCTCAGGGGTGTGAGCTGCTAAAAGACACTGCACTGGGGCCAATATCCATAGCTGCCAACCTGCATTTGAGGGAGAAAAGTAAGGGCACAAACAAGCAAAAGACTGTAAGGAAAGCAGGGTTACATATTTATGTGTATATCTATCTTTGTTCTCAGAACAAGTAATGCGAATGGCTAAACCACACAAGCATTTAAATATAATGATTGCTGTATGCTGACACAGTGAAATGTCTGTTTGTATCCACAACATATTTAATTTCTGTAATAATGTAGTAAATATTGTTTTCTGGAGCTACCCAGCAGTTTGTTTATCATTTCTCTGGGACAATGAAAATGAAATGCTGACTCTCATGGAGTTATCCTAGAGACAAAGTTGTTAATTAAATAAATATGTTTAACATTTTGATAGTATATTTATAGAGATACAGCAACGTTTTACATTTAAAATTTTCAGCCAATCAGGTTTTAATAGAAGCAAAGATGTTGACATTCATTCATTTGCACTGTTACCAGGGTGAGCACTGAACAGAGCAGACGCCCTGCACCAGGGGACTGTTTTATTTACTACAGTTTTTTTTTCTGGGTGCTGGATGGGGTTGGGGTAGGGACCAGAGGGGTCTGGTTGGGGGGGGGTGCTTTTTATGACTTACTGACACTGTTCACCTGGTGCTGGGACTTGGGTGGAAGGAGGTGGTGGAGTATTTTTGGCATGTGGATGGGAGGAAGGGTAGAGTATTCATAGATAGAGAGATAGATAGATAGATATTTTATTTATATAGCACCCATCTCCGTAGACTCTGGGTGTTGTACAGTATAGACATACAATCATATAAAACATTTTAAAAATACAATAATAGGAATAATTAAAACATCAACAGGATGCAACTGAGATCACACTTATCTATCCATCATAAAAATACAATAAACTATAAAATATCCTCAATTAAAAGCTTGACAAAATAAATATGTTTTGAGGCCCTTCTTAAAGGCTTCCACCGAGGGGGCCTCCCTTAGATAACCAGGAAAGGAGTTCCACAGGGTAGGCTATTGAACTTAATTGAATTTAAATTCAGACTATGTCAGAGTTGTCCATAGGATCCTATTTAAACTCTTTGCAATTCACCAGACTGGGGGAGAGGAGGAAGGAGAGTGCAAGTGGGGGTGGGAAGGGACATATGATCATAGGACATTTTGGGAGGTGGGAAGGGGGTATAGAGATGCAATTTGAGTCCTTTTTCACAAGTGAATTGTCCAGATTTTTGTAGTGAACACAAATTGCCTGATTTGCCTGTGAATTGGCAACTTGTGTAGATTCACTACTTGAATTTGGCCCATTCACCAGATCAATAAGTACATGAATTGCAGTCATCAACAAAGTGAATTTCAGTAACTTTAAATGTATCCATGTTTTCTACTTTAAGAAAATATTGACTCGTCATCAGAAATATTCTAGTACTTGATCAGTAGGTTTATAAATATTCTGACATGCTGAGTAGCAGTTTTCCTGCTATATGGCCACTAGAAAAAAAAGTTTCCACCACCAATCATCTTTGACAGACATGCATTAATCCATTTACATCTGCAGGTGGGAAAGTTCTAGAAATGCAACCTTGATAAAACAATGATGCAATTTCAACACTATGATAAAAAATTGGAAAATGTGCTATAATCTACTCTTTTTTTTTTGGGGGGGGGGTGACCTACAAGCCACATGGAAAATTTGACTCTTCATTTTATGAGCATGCACAGATTATGAAAGTGTGGTATGGCATGCAGCTTTGGTGGAAGATGCCCTTTATGCAAAAGCATTTACTCTGTTGTTCTGTCAAGAGGCAGCAATAATGCTCAAAGTCTGACACTATCAAATATTTGGAATATTCTTAGATTTGTTTCTGATTATTACACTTGCAATGATAAATGCATTTATACTACTTAAATTTGATGTTTATTAAAGTTTTGAATGAGCAGAACATATGTACACTACAAATCCTAGCTTTCCCCCCATGTCTAATATGGGGGTAAATCTAGGATTTGTAGTGTACATATCATATCATATTTTAAAGCATACGTAGGCAGTACCCATTTAAAGTATTATCACACATTGCTGAATTGAGTCTATCTGAATATATGACAGGCCTTCAAATAACACTAGCAGCTTTGTTTTCCTAGGCAGTTAGAAGATTTCAAAAAAATAAAACCAGACTGTAAAAGGAACAGCTTTTATCGAGCTATTAGGGTCACTCTGTTGCACTAATGACTCATGCGTAGGAAAAGGACAAATTTGGCTAAAGAGCTAGTGGCACCAAAAATAGAAGACAGAAAAGTATACTAAGTTTTAAAAATAGCCAGCTGTTAATTGAAATATTGTAATTTTCCCTTCAGTTCTTTAGAAGGCTTTCTATTTGATAGTACTAGGTGTGCTATATAGAACATCACATTCCCTGGAAGTTGACATTCAGTATCTAAGGTTATTCCTGTTCATAGGTCATCAGCAATGTGACTTTAGAGAATGTTACATCACAAGTGATTGATCTAGCAGGTGGTGATTGACTCCTCTTATTCAGTTGGCATGACACTGTCAGTAAGACCACAGTGCTGATGAGGTATGAAGAGGAACAGAACTAGATATGTTAAGCACCAGACCGAGTACTGTTCCACATGTAATTGCATAGTACTGTATGCCAGGAGAGGAAGTATAGGGTAATGGTTAAGAGCACTGAGCTGCAAACATGGAGAACTTGGTTTGAAACCCACAGCCACCACTTGCACACTGTGTGACCATAAATGAGAAAGTTAACTTCCCTGTGCTCCCAGAATGCACCTGGAAACAAGCCTTGACTTAGTGTGTCTTTCCTGGCCAAAAAATTGTAAAATGAAAATAAATGAAAAATAATAAAATCTTATAAATTTCAAAAGGCAAAGTGCTTTATAAAAGCAAGAAACATAGAATTTGTTGGCACAAAAGATGTGTAAAACCATTTAAGCTGCCTTGTTTTATCTGCCTATTACTACATTCTGGACCTATTTGGTCTCTGGTATCCCTCCCTCTTCCCTTCCCTCTACTTATTATGCCCATGTGCATATCCCATGCATGTTTGAAGGGCCCCATTGTCTTTGCCCTCACTACCTCTTCTGGCAGGCTGTTCCAAGCATCTGCCACCCTTTTGGTGAAGAAGTATTTCCTCACATCCCTCTTAAACTCCACCCTCAAGCTTCATTGCATGTCCCCATTTTCTGGTGCTTCTCGTCCTCTGAAAAAAACTCCCCTCTTGGACTGTGTTCACCCCTATGAGGTACTTATAAGCCTCAATCATGTCCTCTCTCCTCTCCTCCAAGGTGAACATGTTGAGCTCATGTAGCCTCTCCTCATATGGTTTCTCATGCAATCCCCACACCATTTTGTTACCCTCATTTGAACTGCTTCCACCATGTTAATGTCCATGCTCAAGTGCAGCTCCCAGAATTGGACACAGTACTCTAGGTGGGGTCTCACTAGTGAGCAATTCAGTGGTAACACCACCTCCCTTCTCCTGCTACAAATCCCCCTTCCAATTTATTTGAATTTTGATAACCTGGTAAGCCCACTGAGACAGACATGTTCCTTTTTCAGGGGTGACCTAGGGAATAGAGACATTTACAATAGAGACAATTCCATGAGCTAGTGCATTGTACAACTGGATGATAGAGGCAACACATAAGTACAAACTGAGGCAAGAGACAAAATGAATAAACATACAAGCAGTAAGTCTGTTTCCTCTGTATCAGGACAATAAATCCATTCTGGTCCAGAGAGGTTCTGCATCAGTAATCCTTTGATCAGTTGTAGAAACATGGTACTAAGCAGGTGTGCTTGCCAAGTAGTAGTTACAACATAATACAGTTACATAATATATTATATTACATATGTACAAAAATATTTGAGCAGGGAAAGGTGAAAGCAGGAAAGAGGATGGGTTTAGAAGAAGACTGGAAAGGCAGAGAAGGAGGGTGAGGGTACGAGGGTACACAGAGTAAGAGGAGGGAATTAGGTGCAATTGCTGCTACAGATTGAAGGGGGAAGAAAATTTCCTTGAAGTGGCTTTTAAACAGGGGAAGAGACATGCATGAAAGTAAGCAATGGGGGAGAGAATTCCATTTCTGTGGTGCTCAGCAAGTGAAGGACCACTTGCCTATGGCTAGGCAAACTTTGGGAAGGCTCAGCAATGGGAGGTGTGAGTGTATGAGGGTCCTGGGTAAGGATCTCAGAGTGAACAGATCAGAGAGGATGGGCAGGGAAGGAAGATGGATGAGTTCAAAGGTGGTACATAGTACAGTGAAGTCCATTTTGGGCTCGGACAGCCAGCCTAGGGACTTGAGATGGGCCTGAGCTGATGCTGCATTGGCAAAGCGGGCTATCCTGTGATAGGCCTGTTTAAGTTTGGCAAGAGTGGTGGAGTGAATTATGGGCATATCATAGAATAAACCAGGGAGGAGGGTAGCTGAGGCAACAGTCTTCCTTGCACAAGGAGTAAGGTAGGGTTCAGTGTGATAGAGGAGGCCAACTTTCTGATTGGTAGCTTTAATAATGCTGTTTACATGAGTGTTGAAGGATAGGTGTTCATTGAGTGTCATACACAAGTATTTAAAGGATTCCACCCCTTCTAGAGGCAGACCAGAGGATGTGTTGATAAGCAGAGGAGGCTGGGAGGTTAAGTCAAAGAAGGTATGACAGAACAGCATAGATATAGTTTTCCTTGTGTTCAGCACCAACAGATTCTCTTTGAACCAGTTTTCCAGTTTCCAGAGTTTCTTTCCAGGTCTGATTCAATAGAGGAAACATCTTTGCCAGACCAATATAGTGTGGCATCATCCGCATAGAGTCAGATCGATACCTCCGCCCCTCGCAGTTTTGAGGCAAGCCATTAATAAAGACCAAGAAAAATAAAGGCCCAAGTATAGATCCTTGGGGGACCCCGTCCATAACTGGGGATAGGGAGGAGAGGGTACCAGCCCATTTGACACACTGGAATTGGTTAGATAAATAGTTAGAAATTCAAGCGAGGGAGTTGGAGTCGAGACCTAAAAATTGGAGCTTGGAGATGAGAACAGGGTGGCTGACAAGGTCGAAGGCCTTCGTGAGGTCAATAAAGACTGGCTGCATTGCATTGCCTTGATCCATGGTATGAAAGATGTCAGAAGTAACCCTCAAGAGAGAAGTTTCGTTCTCATGAGATTTTCTGAAGTCATGCTGGTGTATGGTAAGGGCGTTAGTCTGTTCAAGGAAAGAGTACAGCTGATTATACAGGAGTCTTTCCTAAATTTTTGTGATAGGACACAGGGTAGAACTAGGTCTATATGTCTCAACGAGGTTAGGCAGGCCATTTTTATGTATGGGGACAACAGTAGCTGTTTTTCATGTGTCTGGGATGGAGTGTGTGAGGGAGGCTTGATTAATCAGCTGGGTGATCGGGTGCACTGATTCTAAGGAATCTAGGCGGCAGGGTGTCAAAGCCAGGAGAGCTATTGGGGTTGAGACCCAGTAAGAGTTTAAGGACTTCTTTACATGTGGTAGGTTTTATATGAAAGAGGGGTGGTGAGCTTTGGGGTTGGGATTTTGTAGTATAGGGTAGGTATCCTTGAGACCTATCTTGTAAACAACGAGGTCAGTAAAGAATAAATTTATACCTGTGGTGATCTTGGAGGGCAAGGATAGTTCTGTACCTTTTGAGATCATGGTCTTGGGGATTTTCCATTCATTGCCCATAAGGAGGGCATTGATTTGTATCCAGAAGCATTTAGGGTCGGTGAGTTTACTTACCTGTAGGGACTGCAAGTATTTCCTCTTAGATTTGATTACTTTAGTTTCACAGGCATTCTGCAACTGCCGGTAGGATTACAAATCAGTTTGGAGCCCAGACTTTTTGAAGGATCATCATGCCTTATCTCTGGAGTGCATTAGCAGCCATAGTTCCTGGGAGAGCCATGGGGAGTGGATTCCTTTGGCCCTTCCCAACATGAAAGGGACATGGAGGTCAAGGATGGAAGTGAAGGTGCTGATTAAGTATTCTACAACCTGATTTATGTCAGGAAGGGTGGTGATAGGGGTCCAGTCAGTGGAAGCAAGGCTATGCAGGAATTTGGAGGGGTTAAAGTATGCCAGGTCTCTGGATTTGATAGTTTTTGGGGGAGGTTAGGGAAAGTTATTTTTCCACATACAGGATGTAGGGGAGTGTTCGCTTAGCATGTCGGGGTGGACTTCTGCAGCACTGATGTAGAACTTGTTATTCATTAACATCCAGTCAAGTAGGGTATGATTTCCTGACTTCATGTTGAGTCTGGTTGGTTGGTCAATGAATTGTTCTAACCTGGCATCAGATATAGCTGACAGGTATAGGGCATTTTTGGGGCCAAGCCAGTCAAGAGTGAAGTCACCACAGAGTATGGTATCTCTTTTAGGGAGTGTGTCAAGACTGGTGAAGAGTTCAGCAAAGGAGGAGGAGGACACAAGTTTTGGGGGCAGGTAGATACACCCTATGATCAGCTGCTTGACTTGGCTGAGGGTAATTAAGATGACTAGGTGATAGATGTCAGAGTTAATGTTTTTATCAGCTAGTTCATTGACTGCCATACCTACCCTGGTATATATCAGTAGCCCCCCCCCTCCTTTCTTACTGTGTCCACCCCGACGGTAGGAGGAGTAACCTAGGAGACTGACTTCATGAGATTTCACAGATGGTTTTAGCCAGGACTCCATCAAACAAAGAACATTTGGCTTGTAAAGTTGAGTCCAGCTTTCGAGTTCAGCTATTCTGCATCTAACACTTTGGATGTTCGTGTGGACTATCTTGAATCAGACCAGGTTGGACAAGGAGATTAGCGATTCAGCTGAGCCTTCTTGAAGGGTCCAGGGTTTAATTCAATGTCTTCAGATGGCAGAAGTAAGCATAGCTGGGATCAGATAGTGGGTGGGCGTATAAACAGAGTCTTAGGTACGTTCCACAGCTGATTCACAAACATGATTGTTTTGCCATGTGAGGCTAGGACAAGAAGTCTAAAGTACTGTTTAGGCTCATTAGAGGTAGGAGGTAGTTTATGATGGGGAGGTGAGAGACAGATTGCTAAGATGAGCAGTAGTGCAGATGCCCTTGCCTTGTGAGATACATTATGTTGGAGACAGGCATGGAGGAAGCAGAGCAAGAGTAAGAGTCTGGTCAGAGGAAGGTGCATATTCCCTGATATAGTGATCAAAGTTGGGAAGGGCAGAGGAAAGGCTGGCAGGGATAATCAGTCTTGTCTGTGAAATAAAGCTGAGATCACGCGTTAGCTGGAAATGGGAACCCAGAAATAAGAGCTTTCTGGAGGAGAGAGAAATTTTTCTTTTAAAATTCAGCATCCAGGAATTGGTCCACTTATCAGGGGACAAGAACTTATGAGATGAGTATAGTTTTAAATGAATGTAGTTTTAAGCAAATCCTGCATCATGGATGTAGACTGTCTATGTTACGCACTACAGAGAGGATATATTACTCGTTATCTATCAAAGCACTCTGGTGGATGTTGCATATAATGTGCAGATGAGGGAGTGGACTGATAGAGTTCTGCACATGCACCACTACTCCAGCCCCTATATAAGTAAAGCTGGATAAGAGTGGGAGTGGTGGGGGGAGGGTGGGGAGCTGCTGCGCAGAGGTGGTGGGAAAGCAGGTTGAAAATTGCAATAGAAAGCCGAGGACGGCTGAACTAGCAGCAGCAGAGAGGTTTGCAATTGAGCAAATCAGCTGAGGTCCTCATGTGCTATTGTCCAATCAGGACAGGGTTGAGCGAGGGTGCCCAAATTTTAGAAGTAATGCCTCAGAGTGTCTGTACCTGTGGGATCGAGGGTTCCTTTCATCCAAGCTTGCTGGCAGGGGAGTTGGGCGACAGCAGAAAGGAGAGCCGCACATCCAAGTGTAAGCATCCGGTGAAGGAGCACAAGCTGCAGGGGAGAGAAGAGAGATGAGTTAGATAATAGAGAAACAAGGGTGGGGTAGGCTGAGGCTACACAGGACAGAGGAATTACATCTAAATTGAGGGGGGGTACAGAGGTAAAACAAAGAGCAGTAGGGGCCAGAAACAGAGGGGAAGAGTAACACTTAGACGAAGATTAACTTAAGGGGGGGGCAGAGGGCAGATCAACAGAGATAGAGAGAAAGAGCAAGTGGGGAGCAGGGCGGGTTAGCACCAAGCACCAGAGGGAGGATAGGAGCAGGCAGTAACGAATGGATAGAGTTCAGGGATGTACACAAAGATCACCAAGACAGGAT
The DNA here is from genome assembly GCA_016271365.2 of Neoceratodus forsteri. Lineage (NCBI taxonomy): Eukaryota > Metazoa > Chordata > Ceratodontiformes > Ceratodontidae > Neoceratodus > Neoceratodus forsteri. The sequence goes on along the minus strand of CM028131.1, from coordinate 1,201,270,197 downwards.
TGTAGATTAAGCTTAAACTCTAAGCAGTAGGCAGAATATCATTTATACTGTGCAGATCAAATTAGGAACACTGATAGTATTAGTGCAGGCACATTAGAAAAAAATACACCCAAACATACCACTAGCCTTACCTGCTGCCTTGTCATACTGCTCTGCCACCTTGAAATCATCAAAGTCCCTCTCTTGCTGGATGACTATAAGTACCCCCACACAGCCCCCAGATTTCCCAATCCAATCTGCATAACTATGCAATTGTTGGTATTGAAATCCAGCTGCCACACCCTAGAACACTCTTTTAGTTTCCCCAGGTCCCGTTGCATTCTCTCCAGCATTCCTGAGTGTCCACCCTGTTGCGGGTTTTTGTGTAATCTGCAAAAAAAGACACACTTTACCTCCAGTTTCTCAGGAATGTCACTTATGATAACATTGAAGATGACAGGATCCAGTACTGATCCCTGTGGCACTCCACTGGTCACTCTCCTGTCCTCTATCCCCACCGAAAGTTGTTTTACCCTCACTTTCCAGATAGATGGCCTCCAGAAGGACTGAACTTATGAGTATTCAGTAAACCCTAAAAAACACCACTTCTGTCTTAATCCCCTCTTCTACTCTAAATACAGGAAAGAGCATTATCAATTAAATACAATAGTTGATCCCAGACAACTTCTGTTAAGATGATCACATTTTGAAATGCTAAAATGGCTAGCCATGAGAATATAAATAAATGTACTTCTCTTTGATGTAATAGCAATACACCAGGATTTAAATAGACAATAGATACAGTATTTTCATTGATTATATTTGTATTTTTGTTATTTTTTTAATTATTTTAGTTCAAGGAAATGTTAAGTTATAAACCATGAATAATGAGAAGGGGCTCTTTAAGGAAGCTTAACACAAGACAGCTTGAAATTTCAAATACTGTGATGTCAGGAATTTGGAACCCATAATAATGTTAAGTGTGCAGCAATAGGCCAAACTCCCTGAGGAAGGCTAGAAGCTGAAGCGCTGGGGCAGTGTGAGGTGGTGAAATTTACTTTGTGTTTCCATTCGAAATAAATTATCTTTTGATTCAAATTATTGGATCTGTGTGTTTCTGATTAGCGTAGTTACTGAGTGGCCCTGCAGCCCATTTGCCTCAGGTACTCAGTCAGGGGTCCCCATTAATTTCCCCACCACTGATATGAAATTGACCAGCCTGTAGTTGCTAACTTCTTCCCTGCTGCCGCTCTTGTGCAGAGGGACATAATTGGTCCTTATCCAGTTCATTGGAACTACCCCATCTCTAATGAAGTGCTGAATACTGTTGCCAGAGGGGCAGCTACACCTTGCTCAGTTCTTTTACAACCCTTGGGTGAATCCTGTCTGACTCCATTATTTCATTTTCCATTAGGCTCCAATTCCCTTCAGACTCTGTCCTTGGAAAATAGAATACTGTTCACTCCCCAATGCCTGCTTATACATGTAGATCTGCCCCTTCCACTGTGTAAATTGAGCAGAAGTACTTATTTAATATTGTTGCTGTTTCTTGATCTTCTTCTGCGCAGATCCCCCATTGCAACCACAATCTCCTGATCCTCATAATCCCACTCCTTGTTTTACTCTTTTTACTCTCTTAGTCCCTTTTCTGACCTCTTTGGTGATCCTCTTGTCTGTTTGTGCCTTAGCTGCCCTCACCCTCCTGCCTGTTTCCCATTATTTAACTAGATAGACCTCCCTACCCCCCTGCCTGTGTGATTTCGTACTTCCTAAAAGCTGTTGTTTGCAGTAATGCCTTAGCCACCACCTTTGAGAACCGCCTCCTTCAAACAGCTTGCCATTGCCTTAATTGTTTCCTTCTTGGTCTTTTTTAATTGTGTTTTCATGCCCCCCCCCCCACTCTTTAAGGTATTTACTGAGGCAGTCTCCCATTTCTTTAAAATTTGCCCTCTGGAAGTCTAGTCCTGATCCAGTATACCATGATAACGGTGACTGAAAGTGAGTGACACGAATATGAGTGATTCACTTTCAATGCCTGTCATGTGGGCTACCCTGCAAGGGTAGTGATGGTTATGTGGGCTACCCTGCAAGGGTAATGATCAGAGGAACAGGGTGACAGGAAAAAGGGGGAGGGAGACAGGAAGAGGAGGGAATGTCTGGGGTAGTGCGTCAAGCGGCTGCTGAGCTAACGGCTTTGTGGAGTGGTGAGGGTGCCTGGCTACAGTGGGGAAGATGCAGGGTTAGGGGCTTGGAAGGGATACAGTTTTTTGTGGTTTTGTTCACTGCACTGTTTGTTTTTTTATTTTTTGGAGTTTCACCCCCTCCCCAACATGAACCCCCCTGGAGTTAGTAATCTTTAGTTAGGGGGAATGTGTGGGCCACAGCCCGCTGTAGAACAACCATTTTTCCTTGTCGCCCAATTGTTTCACTGCAGTGCACATCGCCTTTTGTTTTTTTCAGCGATGTGCACTCACCATAATGGCGATCGATCTTCCATGATCACTGTTCTCACATGGAACCCTAGAACCCTGTCCAAATGCAGTTTTTATCTTGCTCAATCTGTATGCTAAACCACACCATACAGTGATCTCATGTTCCCATGGGGCTATTCACTGTGACCTCTGCAATGCTGTCCCTGTTTATAAGTACCAGGTCTAGCACTATCCCATCTCTAGTGGGGTCTGTAACTAGCTACCTGAGCAATTCCCCTGTAGGGAGTCAAGGATGGCCTTCCCTTTTGCCTTAGCTGTGGCCAGAATGCTTCAGTCTACATCTAACAGATTAATGTCCCCCAAAATCAAAACCACCAGTTTGCTTGCCATTCTGCCAGTGGTCTCCCCCAGAACCTTGTCTTACTCCTCCCCCTCTGTTGTTGGTCGGTACACCACCCCAAAATGGATAAATGACCCATACCCTGTGTATAAGCTGACCCAAAGATCTTCCAGCCCTTCCTTATCACCCTGGTGTTCCAGTATCTGAGTGATCTTTATGCCTTCTCTTACATATAAGACAACCTCCCCTTTCCTCCTTGTTCTGTTCTTCTGGAATATGGTGTGACTTGGAATCGCCACATCCCAGCTGTGGCTGCCGATGCACTATGATTTTGTTATGGACACCAGATCCAGGTCTACCTCTATAATGGTGGCCTCAAGGTCTGGAATTTTTTTCCCCTAGGCTCTTTATATTGGCACACATGTCTCGTTACTCCTTTTGTCTCTCCCTCCTTCCCACTACTTTGATCTCCCTTTCTGATTCTATCCTTCTCCATTCCCTTGTCTTTGGTACTGCCTCCCGTTTTTCATTTTCCCTCTGCCCATCCTCCTTAACTCTACTTACAGACTAAGAACCCTCTCCCAACCTTCAGTCCTTTTCTCCCCCTTGTTTTTATACCCCTCTACTCCTGTGGAATTTATTTCCCATAGGGTTCTCCTCTCTGCTGCTCCATTTTGGATGACAACGCCATCCCTGGCTGACCCCATACCCCCCTTAGGCTAGACTGACCAACTAAATAGTGAACTACAAGGCCGAACCCTATTTATTTATTTATTGAAAATGTTTCACCAGGAAAGGCACACTGAGCAAAAAGATGCTTGTCTCACGGTGAGATCGGGGGGGGGGACAAGGGAAGAGGGTATACATACAACAGTCAGTAGGTTGAACTTGGAGTGGAGCAATACAAACAATAGTTACATAATTGAGTGAGATTACTTACAAACTTTTTACATGAAGAGTACAGTACATAACATGAGCCTCAAGGAAAGTGGCATACATAATTGAATACACATCAAGGACTATACGTGATTACATAAGTGCCAGTAACAGAGATTGAACTGAAGCAAGATGCACCAAGTTGGCAGTGGGAAATGGAAGTCAGAGATTGGGGCAAAGGAGAGATGACAGGACTGTATAGTAAACACTGGGGCATTAGGGGGGTTGATTTAGGGAAGACGGTGGGGGAGTGAGAAGGGAGATAGCAGAAGTGAATGAGACAGTAAGTGCATTGGTTGTTTAGGGCAATGTATAAGCCAGACAATTAGGCAAAGGCCGAACCGCTGGTCAGGTACTTAAGGAGGAGGGGATCGGGGGAGGAGAAACCATCAGGGGTGGGAGGTCAGGGGAAGGTACAATTTGGTGCAAGGAAGCTAGTGAGGGCAGTGGATAGAGAGTGTTTGGATGAAGAATGGTGGATTTGGGCCGGCAGGCCATTCCACAGCTAAGGGAAGAGGTAAGAGAAAGCCGATTGGCCTGCAGAGGTCCTTCAGTGAGGGATTACTAGTAGTCTGGAGTCAGTAGACCTGAGGGCAAGGGCGGGGGTAGGTGGGGAAGATAAGGAGGATACGAGGTAGGGTGGAAGGGAACTGAGCCAGAAGTTAGAAAAAAATTTAGCACTGTGAAGTAGGCGCCGGTTACTCAGGGATGGAAGGGCCAGTGAATGGAAGAACTTGCAGTGATGGGTGCCGGGGGGCATCGAGGGCAAAGTGGCGGAAAGCATTAAAGAGGGGGTCCAGTCTGGCTAAGGTGGACTTAGAGGCAGAGCTGTAAACAACATCGCAGTAGTCGAAGGAGAGTAGAATCATTTTCTGGACTATTTCGCATCTCACAGGAAGCGGGAGACTAGTGCAATTTCTATAGAGGGCACCAAGCTTTGGGAGCAGTTTTGATAGGATGGCATCCACGTGTGTGGAAAAGGAGAGGTGGCGATCAAGCCAAACCTCCAGGTACCTAAAGGAAGGCACATCTTCAAGGATGGTGTTATTTAGGGTATGGAAGATCGGGGGGATGTAAGTCTGGATAGTCTCTGTCTAGTGCCGAAAGACACAGAGACAGGTTTCTTGGCATTTAGGGAGAGTTGGTTGGAGCCGAACCAGTGTTGTACTTTGTTGAAGTCGGTCTGAAGATTAGAGGTGACTTCTTCGTAGGTACGGCCGGAAGTAAAGAGGACCGTGTCATCAGCGTACATGTGCATTGCGGTAGTGGAGCAAGAGTTAGGCAGATCATTTAGTAGGATGGAGAAGAGGATGGGGCCAAGGACTAAACCCTGGGGAATGCCGTTGGTAATAGGGAGTGGGGGGGAGGTGTAGTCAGCTATGTTAGTGGATTGGGTTCTATTTTGTAGGTAGGCACTGAACCAGTTTGTGGCGGACGCTGCTAACCCAGCCCCTGATAGGCAGGATAGTAGGAGGGAGTGGGATACCGTATCAAATGCTTTGGCTAGGTCTATGAAAAAAGCGGCAGTAATTTGTCCTTTGTCCATCACAGAGAGGATGGAGTCCATGAGTCTTAGTAGGGAGGTGGTGGTAGAGTGTTTTTTTCTAAAACCGGACTGGAATGGAGTGAAGAAGTTAGTTTCTGAGAGAAAGTGGGAGAATTGAGATAGTACTAGGTGTTCCTGGAGTTTGGCGAGAGTGGGGAGGAGGGAGACGGGACGGTAGTTATTTGCGGAGGTAGGATCACCTCCTTTTGGAAGGGGTAGGATGGTGGCATGCTTCCACTCAGTGGGGAGTTACTCGGTGATGAATGAAAGATTTAGCAGGGCCACGAGGGGAGTAGTGATGGCAGGGGCAGATAGGAGGAGGAGTTTGTTGTCGACACCATCGGGGGATTTACCTTTGGTGGGGTTCAGGGAGCGAAGGACATCTAGGGTTTCGATGGGGGGGGTGTGTCTGAAGGAAAAGGGGTTCGGACCAGGTGATAGAGGGGTAGCTGTCTGGGGAGTGGGTGTGGTTACAGGAGGAAGGGAATCTTGGAGGGTCATAGCACAAGTAGTGAAGTAGAAATTAAACTCAGAGGTTATCTTCAGGGGGTCGGAGAGTAGAGTCCCTTGGGTGAGGAAGAGGAGAGGTGGGGGATTTGATGTTTGGGGGGAGAAAAGGGAGTTGATAACTTTCCAGAATTTAGAAGGCCTCCCAAGATTTGCGTTTAGAGTGTTGTTAAAATATTCGGCCTTAGCTAAGCAGATGGCCTTTGTGCACTTGTTGCGGAGCATGCAGTAGGTGAGATTGTCACCTGGGAGGAGCGTGGATTTGTAAATGCACCAGACCTTGTCACGGGCCTGTTGGCAAGCTATCAGCTCAGGTGATATCCAGGGAAGGTGAGACCTCCGGACCCTAGCACGGCGCAGGGGGGCGTGTTTGTCCCAGGCGGTAAGGAAGGTGTTCCAGAAGTGCGTAAGGGCAACATCCATGTTAGAGCAGTTTAAGATCGGGTCCCAGTTTGAGTGAGCTAGTTCTTCCAGGAGAGAGGAGTGTTTAGGGATTTATATGACCGTTGAAATATAAATTTAGGAGGGGATTTAACTCTATGGATATTGCGGACCAAGTAGATTAGGTGGTGGTCGCTAATGGAGTCAGAAAGGAGGCCAGAGCTGACGATGCGGTGTGAGTGGGAGGTAAGTGCCCAGTCACGAAGGGAGTGGTTTCCGGTCTTATGGTTTGACCATGTAGGTTCCATAATGGTTTGGGTAAGGTTGAGAGCAGATATCTCGGTTCGGGTTTTGTTAAAAGTGGGGGCTAGCCAGCTAGCCCATTTACCCTATCCTCTACAACCTTTAGTTGAATATATAAGATTTCTTTGGTATTTGAATGTATGTGGTGTAACTGTTTTCTGTCCTCTGTAAACACTGTAATATTTTTAATGTTTGTACAACAATGACCTGGAGCCTTTGAAAACAAGCCCTGGACTCAAAGGTATTAATCCTAAACTGAAATAAATAAATAAATAAATGTTCTGTGGTGGAGCATTCACTACCTCCTTCATTTTTTCTGTCTCTCCCTTTGGCTAGTTTAAATGCCCATCAAAGTAGCATTTAAACCTTCCACCCAGGACTGCCGTTATCCTTCTGAATGGATGGAGGTAGGGGTGGGCAAAAGTTTTTTTTTCTGCTATAGTGGAACTTCCGTGAAATTTTGCAAATATCATGGAAGTTTCCGAACTTCTGCCTGTGGCAGTATGGAAAACCTCTGAAAGATATTGGGTGCAATTTTACCCTGTTCTGCTCACCTAGAGGCCAGGTGCAGAAGAAAGACAAATGTTGTGTGGTGCCCCTGTCCAGTGCTGCCCCCCCCCCACCCTGCCTGAAATAAAAAATTATAAATCCATGGTGTCTAGTGGTCTCTCCCCCACCTCATCACCCACCTGACATTAATAAAAAAATCCCCTGAATCCCCCATAATCCTTGATGGCTAGCAGTCCCTCTCCCACCCATCACCCGCCTGACATTAAAAAAATATTTCCTTGTAAACCATGGTGGCTAGTGGCCCCCCCACCCAACCACCCACCTGACCACATCATGCCAACACCTCCCTATCCTGATCCCACACCATACAGTTAGATAAAATAAAATCAATAAAATAAACTATGCCGGCCCTCCTCCTTGGCACTCTCTGAGGCAATGGTGATGGACTTCATGACCCTTGAGTGGGAAGAGAGTTCCCCTGAATCCCTAGCCAACTTAGCCCAGAGTCTAGTGACCTCCTTCCTCAGCCCAGAGAGGTGCACACAAATAGGACAGCACCTCAGTCTCCAAAAGGTCTCTCTGAAGTCTGATGCTCCAAAACCACTGCACTGTACACCTTCCAACATTCCTGATACTACACTCCCTATGACCTGGAAAAGAGCTTGTGCTCCTACCCCAGATAGGGTGTTTCTAGATTTCCCTTTTTTGTTTCATTAACATCTTATTGCTATACCATAGATAGGGTTTTCTTTAAGTTTTTCCCTTTTGCATTTGATAAGACTTTTTAACTTTCCCCTTTTTGTTTAGCTCATCCCTTTGTCACCAGATAAAGTTTCTAAGGTTTCACCTTTTTCTTCCCCTTTTTTACCCTTACCCTAGAGAGGTATTATACAAAAGCAGGAACAAAGAGGAAGCGGGGAACTACAGACCAGTCAGCCTGATCTCAGTAGTTGGGAAGATAATAGAAGCACTACTGAATGAGAGACTGGTGAAACATCTGGTTGACAACAGACTACAGGACCCAAGGCAGCATGGTTTCACTGAGTGATGGTCATGCTAGACCAACCTCATTGAATTTTTCAACTGGGTGACAAGGGAGGTGGATCAGGGGAGGGCAGTGGATGTGGCCTACCTGGACTTCAGCAAGGCCTTTGATACTATGGTACATAGAAGGCTATTAAACAAATTGGGGAATATGGGAGTGGACAGGACAATAATGCACTGTGTAGGTAATTGGCTAGGTGGCAGGACACAGAGGATGGCGGTAAATGGCTGTCACTCCACAAAGGGAAGAGTGACCAGTGGGGTACCACAGGGATCAGTGCTGGGATCGGTCCTATTCAACATCTTTATCAGTGACATTGCACAGGACCCAGAAGGCAGAATTTCCCTGTTTGCTGATGACACAAAGTGCTGTAGCAGAGTGGACACACCAGAGGGTATAGACAGAATGAGGAGGGACCTGCAGAAGCCTGAAGAATGGTCAAGGGTTTGGCAGTTGAAATTCAATGCAAAGAAGTGCAAGATAATGCCTATGGGGCACAAAAACCCTGGAACAACATATCAGTTGGGGGATGAGGATATAACATGCACCAAGCAGGAAAGGGACTTTGGGGTTAACATCTCTGATGAGCTCAAGGTAGGGAAACAGGGCAATAAGGTGGCAGGTAAAGCAAATAGGATGCTGGGATGCATAGCCATGGGCATCACCAGCAGGAAAAGGGAGGTCATCTTTCCACTATACAAGACACTAGTGAGGCCCCACCTGAAGTATAGTGTACAGTTCTGGAGACCTTATCCATGTAAGGACATAGACAGGGTAGAAAAGATTCAGAGGAGGGCAAAAAAGATGGTACAGGGATTGCATCAAAGTCCTATGAGGACAGGTTGAAGGACCTGAATGTGTACTCCCTGGAGGAGAGGAGGGGGAGAGAGGAGATATGATAGAGACATACAAGTACCTTACAGGGAGGAACAGGGTGCTGGAATACACTATTTTCCAGTGAAAAAGATATTCCAGGACTAGAGGGCATGGGATGAATTTGGAGGGAGGGTGATTCAGAGGAAACGTGAGGAAGAATTTCTTCACAGACCGGGTGGTGGACAAGTGGAATGCCCCTGCAGAGGAAGTGGTGGGGGCTGAAACAATCACGGATTTAAGAATGCATGGGATAGACATAAGGGAATTCTGAAGGTCAGGGGTAAGGAGCATCAGACTTCTAGGAAAACATAAAGTGAACTTACAAGCTCAAATGGGAAGACTGGGTGGGCCATAGGCCCTTATCTGCTGACAGTGTCCACGTATCTATTTATCTATTATATCAATATCTGCTTTAAAAGCTGCTTATAGTTTCTGCCCTCCTTAACACAGGTGACAACAAGTACTGTATGCAGGTAGTCTACCTTACCTTACTCTACCATCAGAGTTCTCTTCATGTCTGCTGTCACCTGTGGATGCCTGCCGACATGTAAGGCACCAATCATTTCATTGTTCCACTCCTGTTCTGTTCCACTCATGTTCTGAGTCATGAACTTGGTTCCTGGTTCCCTCTGATTGGCTGCTTCTCTTTCCTGGATGTGCTGACCCTGACCACTGATGCTCTATTCCTGTTGCTGTAAGGAGATAAAACAAAACAATGAAAAAAACACCTGCTTTTACAGGTTTCTTTAGCCCAGTTTACCTCAGATCACTCCTGCAGTTGGCACTTTTGTGCTCTCTCAATACACTCTGGAAAACTTGAGAGTAGAGTTTTTAAAACTCATGACTGGTTCCCTCTTTTTGGCTGTTACTGCTCTCTGGACCCACCTTTCCTTCTGATGCCAGCTTCAACTTCTGACCCTCTAGTCCTGTTGCTGCATGGAGAAAATTAACAACACAGTGAAAAATAACACCTATTACAGGTTTCTTTAGTCCAATGCACTGCAGCTCGCTCCTGCAAGTTGGTGCTAATGTCAGTAACTATGTGAATCACAAACTGTGACATTCCCAGCTTCACACTAACTTCACTAGGGATGTACTACTTCACAATATCTCTAGGTGGTCATGATTTGAGGTGGTCGAAGTCCCTCAACTTCGCTACGCAGAGTAATTCGCATACAGTATAACTCACATTTTGTGAATTACTCCGCATCGTGAAGTGAAAAATTAGCATTCCCATAATATCATGAGGTTGTGATTAAATCCAATGGACTTCACATTACTTTGCATTGCTTCACCTTCATTTTGCTCCCAAAGGTGAATTTTGCAATGATTCATGGGATGGCAGGTCACATGGGCTCTATTTGGGCTTACGCAGACTCAGTTCTGCATAGTGGGTATAGAGGAAAGCTGGAGATAGTTAGCTCTCAGAGATGTGCATTTCAAACCTTCAAAAAACTAATCTACATTTGGACTTCTGAGTCAAAAATTTGTACATTGTGTCTACTATTTCCTTGTGGATGGAAGCTGTCCAGAGGAGGGCAACTAAAATGGTGCAGAGTCTGCACCGGAAGACATGTGAAGAGAGACGAAAGGAGCTTAATATGTATAGCCTCGAGGAAAGGAGGGAGAGGGGGGGATATGATAGAAACGTTCAAGTACCTCAAGGGAATCAACAAAGTCCAAGAGGGTAGCATCTTTCAAAAAAAGAGGTGTGCAAGAACAAGAGGGCACAATTTGAAGATGGGGGGGGCGGCTCAGAGGTAATTTAAGGAAGTATTTTTTCACAGAGAGGATTGTGGATGAATGGAACGGCCTTCCAGAGGAGGTTGTGGAGTCAAAAACAGTGGTGGAATTCAAGCATGCATGGGAAAGTCATAAGGCCATTCTAGGGGGTGGGGGTAGGAAGAAGTAGGCTGCTGGTTAACTAGGATCTGCAGCTTATCCAGTAGGTAGGGAAATGGGCAGACTGGGTGGGCCAAGCGGTCCTTATCTGCCGTCAAATTCTATGTTTCTATGTTCTATGTTTGTGTGTCTGTATCATTGGCCATTTATCGATTCTTATGAATTTTACATCTTAAATTAGTACTTTCATTATCTGTACTGATAGACAGTGCAGAAGTGTGCTTCGGGGGATGGGTGGATCTGTGGTGAAGAAGGGAGATCCACAGACTGCAGTGTGAAAGGCAGTCTTGCCAACTGTTGTTAGTTAGTGTTTAGTATTGGTGTGTTCTGTTGTGTACACAGTGACACACAGTAATACATCCAGTAATTTTTTTACATTTTTTTCTGTTAGCGGGTCATTTTTTTCCATGGTTGTTTTGAAGACTGTGATTTGGTTTAGCGAAGTGATACAGTTTCTATGCATTACTTTAAGTGTGTGTGCATGCCATCATCAAGTCATATGCAGTTTACTGCACAACTGTAAGAGCAGTACTATTATTTTCTGGTATCTAAATAGTGCAGTATATATTGACCCCACCTCTCCAAAAGAAGGTATTGTTGTTCTACTGTTGGATGTGTGAAGAAGATTGTGGTTAAGGTCTAGTGCCTGTGCACTATATCTTTGTTGGTCCTATTTCCATCTCAAAGTCCCTATTGTTTTTTAGCTTCTCACCCACCCAAAACTGAAGAAATATAATCTTGTTGTGTTAAGTGTCTCCCTTCAGTCTGTTGAAATTGTTGTCACTGTACTACTATATTGTGTGTTTCCCCAAATATTGTGAACAATCTCTCAGTCTCCAGCACATATTACAGTGTTTAAATGAACGAAAAGAGACACAAGAAAAAATAAACTTTCCTCTTTTTGTATTTTTTGCATTATACTGTCTGGTGAATTCTCTTGAATTTGTTACAGCAACCCACAAAACCAGGAAAATCAGTTTTAGTGGTGCACACGTTTTTTTTCTTGGCGTGACTGCCTGTATAATAAAAGCAAAAATGCCCACAAAGACACAATTATGCAGAGCTGTTTCTGGCTATGGTGCTACTGCCAAGCAGACTATTGCTTGTGTGCCTCCAAATGTTAGCAGTGGAAGCTGTGAAGATGAGGCAGGCTCATCAGGGGCTAGCAATGTTAAGTCTGGTCGTGGACATGGTAGTACTAAAAGACAAAGAACCTCTTTGCGCAAGCTCTGTGGCAATGGTTACCCCAAAGGGCATTTGACCCGGAAGCCAAGTTTTAAAGAAATACAAAATCACACATGCCCCCACAATGCAAAGCATCATGGGATGCATATGCAAATCACCACAGAATATTATGCTGGTCCAACTTTAAGCAGAAATGCATGGTGCCGAAACTTTAAGTAGAAATGCATGGTGCCAAAAGGCCTCTCACACAGTTTGCAAAAGGTACCAACAGAAGACATAGATACGTGTTTCGTCCTACTAGGACTCATCAGTATGCCTCATCTGTTTGACACCCCAGTGGAATCAACCAGCTACCCTAAGATGGTCTATCTGGGTTATGTTGTGGTGAACCCAATTAAAACAAAAAACAATTTAAAAGGCAAAGAACCTCTATGCGGTATGGTACCGCTTATGGTAGTACTAAGCAGCAGAAGGGAAAGGTAATAGTTGCTACAAGCACAGGGATTTCAGTGGCTAATTTTTTCACAGCCAAATCAATTGCATCAGTGCTTGTTGGAGATGCTGATAGCTCTGGTAATAAAGAGAGTGACAGTACTGCTACAATCCTGGAAAAGTTATTGAATGGGAAAAATGTTGGGAAGTCAGAATACTTGAGGGTAGTTGATGTCCCACTCCCCACTGAACATGAGCCTGATCATCATGAGCCACGTGCTCATGTGTCCCTTTGCACAGATCTTCATGTTAGGGCATCCAAAGAATTAGATGGTGGTGACGAGAAAGTCTGGATGATGAGAGTGAGATGGAGGTTGTAATATCTCCACAGGATAGCATCCAAAGTGAATTTGTGGATAATGATGAGGATGATTCAAGTGACCCTATATGGGAACCTGAGAAAAAGAAAGTTAAGGAGTCTGTAGGTGTAGGTCTCTTTGTAAATCCCCCCCAAAAGTTCTTCTGATGTGGCAGTGTCTGTGGGTGACCCTGAAGTCATAGTACTCGATTGTGATGTTCAGTCAAATTCAAAGTTGGCACCACACCATAAATTATGCATCACACCCCCCCAATTCAACACCCCAAAAATTGCAGTCCAATATAGAAATATAGAAACATAGACTTTGACAGCAGATAAGGACCGCTTGGCCCACCCAGTCTGCCCATTTCCCTACCTATTGGATAAACTGCAGATAGTAGTTAATCAACAGCCTACTTTTTCCAGCAGAAGCAGCAGCAGCGTCATATTAAATGCAGGGCAGCCAAATCCTTAGTCTGTGATTTTTTCATCTGCAGAAAGTCAGACATGTGATCTTGAGCCTGTTTCTTTCAAACTTCAGCTTTCACAATGCAACTCGAAGTTAAGGCAAAGCTGGAACGCGAAGTCCATTAAAGCGAGTTAGAGCATTTTAATAGGAACTTCATGAATGTCTTCACAGATTCAAAGTGGCCAACTTTGCACTCATTTCGTGGGAGTATTAAAAATCTGTTGCATCTCTAGTCATGATCATTTTAGAAATCATTGTGTGATATAGTGTATGTCCTTCAGATATATGGACTCATGATGATATAAACATATGGTTTATAAAGTAATACATTTAGCCGAACCACAAAAATTTGTCTGACAAGTTGGTAAAATCTGAGTCTAAATATGCATTGAGAAGCTCAAATAAGGGCTTTTTGAAGGTATCAAGCCTTAAAAATAAACATGGCGAGAACACTTTCTCTTTCATAGCTTCACAAGTATGAAACAGAGTTATTTCAAGTGTTGGCCAAGCTACAAAATACTTAAAAATGTTAAATACTGCCCTAAGACAGGAACTAGCAGTATGATGCAACTACAAAGATTAAGCTGTATGGAAATATCTGTATGTATGATTTTTTTTTCAAGATTTTAAAAGTCTTTACTTGTTGTAATTGTGAAATTTACAGAAGCACCTTGGAAATTGAATTTTATCCTAATGGTGTCATTGTACTACCTTTCCTGTATAAAAATAAAGACTTAGACCTCCCAAATGTTTTTTTACTTTAAAAATAATTGTAAAGCACCCCCACCCACTGTGCCAAAGTCAGTCTCCCTTCTCGCAGTATAGCCTAGAGGTTAGAGGAAGGAAGTGTGAACAAGCTTGATACATCCAGCAGACCAGACCTGAGTTTGATTCTCACAACCTCCACTTGCATACTGTGTGACTCTAAACAAGTAACTTAACTGCCCAGTGCTCCCAGGTCACCTCTGAAAACAGGCAGTTGTGCCTAGTGGGCCTTAACAGTTACCAAAGACTAAACTAAATAAATAAAATAAATCCCCCACCACCCTCTAATGAAACCCCACTTCCTCCTCTTGTAGAAGCTCACAATTGCCAAATTCACATCATCATCACTGCCAGTTTAATGAAAGTATTCCTACCCCTGAACAGCACAACAAAAGAACACACACCCTTCATTGTCTCTTTCTTTCCAACCAGATCCAAACAGAATGAAAACTCCCTTTACTCAACCCCCTCAGCCCTCACCTTCCTCTACCATCTTAACACTCCCCCAAAAATCTGTTTTTTAAAAGCCTGAGGGAAAAAAAAACTGTTGAGACATCAGCTTTATTCAGTGTAAGTATAGGTAATGGTATGTATGAATGAATGGTAACATCTTTGCTTATTGTTAAATGTGATTTTTTTTTTACATTTGATTTAAACAGCAGCACTTTGAATAGTTTTTCACAAGCAAAGTACTTAGTTCAGCAAAAACTATGCAAAGTGATAACATTGCTGGTGTAGTGTTGCTATGCATAGTCTATGCTTTGCGAAGCAGGCAGTTCGCTACGTGAAGAACTACTGTATGTGCAGTCACACCTTTCACTTCATGAAGTCAGAAAATATTGCAAAGCATTTTGCAAGGCAATGTTTCCTAACTTCACAGAACTTCAACCACTAGTGTGTACATCAGAAGCACCCACAGAATTTACTGAAAAAATCTAATCAGGTTGGAGAAATAATATAATGTGAAACAGCATTTTAAACACAGCTTTTATGGAAATATATACTTGCTTGTCCCCCTGTGTCTCCCCTCCTTCTCCTCCTCTCCTCCTACTGTACCATATTGAGTTTTACCAGTATATGCTGAATTGTCTATATACTGTATGTATTTGCCATCCAAGCTTAGTTCCAATGCCTATTGACCTTGTATTTTATAATGCTCTGTATTACTGCCTAGTATACGTGAATTGTTTGTTTTGTAAATGAAAGTGTCCTATATATCTAGGACCATCGTGAAAATGAGCTTGCTCAATGATGTAACTGCCTTGTTAAATAAAGTTTGATTGATTGATTGATTTCCTTCAAGTCTGTTTCTTCTTGATTAGGAGGCAAACTAATTTGGTATGTCTGCAAATAATCATAATTGAGGTCACTTCTTGTTGATATAGTTCTGTGGTTTATGTTTGAACATTAATATGGCAAATCTCACATCCAAGAATGTTTACATGGACTGCTGCACAAAAGAAGGGAACGCTTTCCACTTGTAATACTGAGTCACACTGGCTTTTGAAACGTGCATAGTTTGCATGGACTGTTCTGGGAAACATGAGTACATAGTTATATACAGTATTAGCTGTTACTCATGCGTTCTCATTTACAACTAAAACAGGAAAACAAATCTTAATTCCCTGATGCTGATAACTCTTTTAGCTGCAACAACTTTTTTGTTTGTTGGTTTGCCTTAAAAAAGAACTGATATATATTGGGATTGCTCAGAACAACCAATAATTATACTGGCCTTGGAGGACAAACTCTTAATCCATTCTCTAAAAGCCTTGTAAAAAACAAACCTATCAAAAAGTTCTTTGATATCAAAATAAACCTCAGTTATTAACACCACCTAAATAAGAGTGGATGAGAGGAACTGACATAGGCACAGAATGGAAGAAACATCTGACAAAAGGGTCTGAAGTAAAATAACATTTATATAAAGACAAGGTATAAGCTAGTAAAAGTATTTTCTGCACAATTCTAGCAACATAAATCAAATCACCAATGACATTGTGTGGTACCAGGGTTTGAATGACAGCATGTCCATAAACACACACTCAAACACATACTTGATCACACAGAAACACACACACACACACACCCTTACAAACATGTACGTACATTACAGCTTACAGTGGTAGTACTTTACCAATAGGGGCCTTATACATGTCGCAATACACTGTGTTCTCTCCTGCTCCCAGAGTGCTTTTTATGGCTGTGGGTGGAGCCTACAGCTGTTTAGCAATCATAGCCTTAAAACAGCGGATTGTGGTACCTTCCATTGGACTTTTGGAAGTATCCTTCCAAAAGTCCAATGGAGCTTGTAACACTCTTCCACGCTCGGCCCCTACAGAGTAACAGACATACTATCTTGGCTTTTACTTTCATATTCTGGGAAAAGAACTGCACATGAGCACCTCATACACATGTGCAGTTCTGCTGGCACCTAAATCTTGTGAATGGTAGAATGCCACTCACTGCAACTACGCATGGGCAAATGCTACACATGCGTAGTTGCGTAGCCACCACCATTTTGTGGATGGCACTCCTCCTGCACACTCTCACTGCTCCTATCCTCCCCACTCCCTCCGTTGTCTCCCAGCACCAGCAGCAATATAAAACCCTCCCGCTCTCTCCCACTGCTGCTGTTCTCCCTGCTCCCTCCATTCCCTGTTCCTGCACTGACATTGGGGTGCCCCGTCCCTGTGTCAACATCATGTACCCCCAACTCATGTGACACACTGGGAGCCCACCCCAGTGTGCCCAAATTTATGTTTGTTTTGTTTTTCTCCCCATGCTGACATCAGGGTGCCCAATCCACGTGTTGGTGTCATGTACCCCCCCCCCTGCAACTCATGTGGCACACTGGGAGCCCACCTCAGTGTGCCCAAATGTATGTTTTTTTTTCTTTATTTCTCTGTAAATAAAGAAAATCATCCCCCAGCATCTTTATTTTTTTATACCTGTAAAAAAGAAAATGGTCCCTCCTCATTGCCCAAGTTCCCTCTCCCCATCCCAACCCTCCCACTGAGCACCCACCTCCCATAACCCCCCCTCATCCCACATTTACCTACAAAGGTTGGCGCTGTCACGTTCTCTGGACTGGGACACATCTGTACTCTTCAAAGCCGAACTGCAAGCTGAAGCATCAAAGGTAAGCGTGGTTTAATGGCAGTCAATGGGATTTTCAATTTATGTTGATATAGCAACCATTTTTAGAAATTTTGGCCCCAAATTTTCAACATGGGGTGCTTGGGACCCTGCCTTGGGAACACTGTCACTGTCATTTCCTTACTCAGTCCCGAAAGGTGATTATGCGATTGCTGCATGGAATCACCTCTCTGGACAGATTAATGAAACCACAGTGCCACTGTTCATGAGGTGGGGTCCCAAAAAAACCATGTTGCAAATCTGGTGAAAAAATTCCAAAAAATGACTGCGTTGCGAGTGTGCGTTACACAGTTTCTACCCACACTCCTAATTTTGCCAATTGTTAATATTTTCACTCCAGATTTTCGACATTGCATTTTTGCACACCTCCTTATTAACAGTGCAGCTGTCATTTTTCACATCCTGCCCAAAACATGTTTTTACACCTGTGGCACAGAATGTCGCAGTCTCTCTGCAAAATCACCTTTTGGGACAAGTGAATGAAATGACAGTGGCACTCTTCATGAGGTGGGGTCCCAAAAAGCCCATGTTAAAAATTTGGAGAAACAACTCTAAAACATGGCCAAGTTACACTCAGTCATTCAAAATTTTCTACGCATGCATGTAACTTTGGTCATTTGGCAGCTCACCACAGCCATATCGGCTCTGGCTAGAACTTGTTTAATATTGCCACTGGCAGCAAGAGCTCCCTGCCACAGACATCCTTTATCAATGTTACTAACAGGTGAGGTGACTCGCCTGTCTAACAGTTACCCAAGCCACCTCCCCCCAAAAAAATATATAGCCTGGTCTTAGTTGACAGCACCTTTTTCTGGTTGGTAAAACACCACCACAAAGAGTGACACTGGCACTAGAAGCAATACGGAAACTGAGTGTGTGTAGCATGGTAAGCAGCTAAGAATGAGATGAAGACATTCCTGTCAGGGACTCCCAGATGGGCGCGGGACATGCATGTTGGTTCCCCGCTTTACAACTGTAAAGGAACAAAGTACAAACAGTACTATAGTCCACTGACTGCACAACTGCACAGACCACACAACTGATACATGGCTGATTCACACAAAAGACAGTACTTATCTTAACAAACTGATCATTAAATGTCTCTGGTAATAGCAGGCCCCAAAGGAAGTAATTTCTGCAATATAAATAAAATATTTTTGATTTGCTTTCTAATATAAGTAAATGGGGTTCAGGAGATGTGTCTTGGTTAATAAGGAGCATCTCCTTATGTCTTCTTAGAGGTTAAGAACTGTGAAGCAAAGCTAAACTGGTGGTGGTGGTAGGGTTCAAGAAGGAGCTTGGGAAAAACTTCATTACAGAGCGGGTACAGAGCAGGTGGTATCCAGGTGGAATGAACTGCTGGTTGAGGTTGCTAATCAGAAGACAGCTGTTGTGCTCAAGAGGGGGGCAGAATGAAAAGGGGAAGACTAAAGTTAAAGGGTAATGGGCGGGCCCATTGTCAAGTAATTGTACAAGTGACAAAACACATTGGGCAGACTTGATAAACCATATGGCCTTCTTCTGGTGGCATATTATTCATATGTTTGTTTGGAACCCTTAAAAGTTACTGTGAAATGCTGCTATAGTCAAAAGACATCTCAAGGGGCCCCATTTACATTTTTTCAAGTATTTCTTTTTTTTTTTTTTTCAACTTAAGTTGGATTCCAAAGGGAAATGTGATAGCTGTGGAGCAAAGAGCGAAAAAAGAATGCAAAGTTAGATTACTGATACACTTGAAGAGCAGAATCATGCGTGCTAATTGCCTCAGTAACTGTAATTCATTTTGTGGCAGTGTTTTAGTCATTTTTATTAGGTATGTTATTTTTTTAATTTTTGAAAAACAAAGCATTTTAAATTTCTACTCACATTAGCTGAATGCCCAAACTAGCAGTACACATGTACTAGAAGTCAATGCAGCCATATTCAGCTACAGGCAGTTCAGATGTGTGAAATAGCATGTTGTCATCTGGGAGGCATTTTTATAAGGCAGCAATCAGGAGTGTAGTCTGGAATTTCAAATTATACACAGAGTTGTTAGCACTACTACCCTCCCCCTAAAAATGGCAGCATATAATCTATAAGTTTTTTAAATGGAATAGTCATGTCACCTTTTTAACTTTTACAGTTGTAGTTCATACAGGTACAGTGCCAGTAGGGGAGGATTTTGGCATAGTGGCACTGCTTTTCCATCAAGGCTCAATCAGGTTTAAGAAAACTGGAGGAAGGGGGACATTCATAAAAGGAAACTGTTTCCAGTCCAAAGTAGCTTAGTTCAAATGTTTCTTTTATTGATAATTCATAATAGGCATAATTCCTCAATGTTTTTTCTTGTATTAACAGGCTTCCTCAGGAGAAATGGCCTTTCACCTAATAGTAAACATATAAAAAATAATAAAAACTGCCACAACATTTTTGAGGTGATTCTTTATATAATACAAAGTGTAAGTTACTCACTGCTAGTGTAGCTTTAAATATTTGTAACTTGTAATTAGTCTTCCTGACCATTCATATAAAAACCTAGAGATAATGTCAGAATACATAGTCAGATTCAGAAACATAATAGATAAAATGAGAAAGAGTGCTCCCCTCACCATACACTCAACACCCAATGGTGGAGTGATGTAGTGGATAAGTAAAATGTTATAATACCCTGGAAAAGAACCTACCTTTATCATGTCAGTTGGATCACTGAACAAAGAAACATCACATTATAAGTACTTACAGAGTCAAGCAATAACTGGGGATTAGTATGTGGCACCAGGAAAAAAACTGCCCTTGGAAGCTGACTTCAGAAACCTTAGTGACAAGTAAAAGCAAGTTGACAAGTTTCACAAGTCAGTGAGGAATGAGGATGGCAAAACAGTGGTAGCAGCAGTATAGTTGCAGCAGGAGCAGAGAAGCAGCCAGGCTTCAGGAGAACTAAACAGAAACTGCCCCTGCCACAAGGGGGAACTAAACAACAACACAGTTTTAAAAGTAACAGTACTATATGACTCCTCTGTCTGTGCAGCACAGAGCCCTCACATTTGGTCTAAAGATATTAAACTTAGTAGACCAGTGTAGGGTTGCCAGTACTAATGCCTTGGACTAACTTAGGGTTGCCACTGATAATACTTTACTAATTATTTTCATACCATACTCTTTTGCTATAGTACTCTAACCAACTGACTGAGTGATAGAAAAATAGAAGAAAAACACAGTACAAGATTTAAAAACAAGCATTTGTTAATGCCGAATGTTCGTTGTGTGCACTAGTATCATGGGGGGGGGTGGGGTGGTGGGAGAGATGCTTGAAAATTGCTTCAGTGAAGTTGTTTGTGATGTGGGGTTCCAAAAAACATATGTTGAAAATTTGGGGCAAAAATATTTAAAAATGCCTAAGTTATGCCACTAAGTTGAAAACCCTATTGAAATACATTGACGCTGAAAACCCCATTGAAATACATTAAAGCGCTTAACTCAGTTTGTGGTTGGGCTTTGAAGTGTGAAGACGTACCTGCAGTCCAAAGTAGATAAGGTGAGGGACCTCTGGTGGGTAAGTATGGGGTATGGGGGGTGTGGGGTGGTGGATCCTGAGTGGGATAGTAAGTGGTTGGGTAATGGCGGGATGGACAACTATGGATGGTTTCCTTTTTTACAGGGAAAAAAAATGACAAGGTACAGTTTACTTTTTTTTCAGGAAGTTTGCTGAACAGATGAGGAAACTGGGGGATTGGGCACCCCCAGTGTCTGTATACTGTTTGGGGGGGTTACACAGTGGACAACAATGGATTGACAGGTGACACTGGGGGACTGGGCACCCCCAGTGTCTGCATACTGTTTGGGGGGTGGTTACACAGCAAACAACAAAGGACGGACAGATGAGGACTCTGGGGGATTGGGCACCCCAGTGTCTGTATACTGTTTAGGGAAGGGGGGATTACACAGAGGCAATGATGGATGATTTTCTTTTTTTAAGGATAAAAAACAAGCATTTGTCAATGTCAAACATTTGATGTATTGAAATATGTCCACCTCTGCACCTTCTTTATGCCGTTGAGGTACTTGAAAGTATCTATCATGTTCCCCCACTCCCTCCTCCTTTCCTCCAATAAGTACATATTGAAATCCTTTAAATCTCTCCTGATATGTTCTGTGTTGCAAGCCATGTACCATCCTGGTTGCCTTTCTGTAGACTGCCTCCACCCTGTCAATGCCCTTGTGCATTTGCGGCTCTAGAATTGCACACAGTACTATAGGTGAGACCTCACTAGTGCATTGTACAATGGCATCACCACCCCGTGCCTTGTGCTATTGATACCTTTGCCTATGCACCCCAGCATGCCACTGGCCATCCTTTTTTACAACATCTGTGCTCTGTTTTGACACCTTTAGGTCATCAGAACTGATAGCTACTAGATCCCTTTCTTCCTTGGTGATCATCAGCGCCTCCATCTCATCCTGTAACTCTCCCCAGGTTTTCCTCTTCTCAAGTGCATTATTTGGACTTCTTTGCATTGAACCTCAGTTGCCACTCCTCAGACCATTTTCAAGGCTGTCCATGTCCCTGCTAATTTTCTCCACCTCTTCTGGAGTATTCACTCTGTTACAGATGTTGGTGTCATCTGGAGGGCCACTGGAAAACTGCAGAAAAAGTTACCCAAAACTGCGGAGCTTCTTGTAAAAATTGTGGGGAAATTGTGGGAGTTCTGCTATAGACCCTGAGTGCTGCACAATAAATCTTTTAATGTTTTCTGCAGCATGTGTTAGTCAGTATAAACTGCTAAATGAATATACTGCCACTTGAACATGCTTCGAACATAACGAAAAGTTTATGTTCCTAAAATGAATACTAAACTGATAGCTATCATAAACATTGCCTATCTTCTAAAATTTAAAAACATCTGTCTCATAGAGTGCTCAGTAGATTCTATAAAGTGAGCCACAGCAAATCAATATTAAATAAATCCAGAAGAAATACATTTTTCTGTTTCTGGATGTAGATTAATGAAGCCTAATCAACAGCTGTTTACAGTGCTCTGCCAGCTATTCACCCACTTTGGAATAAGAAAAAATAAGCAGATAGAGTGGTGAATAATTGAGTTTTAGTAAAATGTTGTTAAAGTGTTTAATATTCATTATTTGCACTGTAGGTACTGTACACTATTTTTGGAATCACATATTTAAACATTAAGTCTGGGGGTTATTCGGGCTGGCAGTATAGACTAGAGGTTAGAGTAACTAACTGAGAATGAGCTTGGGACATCTGGCAGAAATGGATTTGATTCCCTCAACCTCTACTTGCATGCTGTGTGACTAAGCAGGTCACTTAACCTTCTCAGTGCTCCTGGGTTGCCCCTGAAAACAGGCACTTGTGCCTAGTGGGCCTTACCTGCTTACCAAAAAATATAACAAAAAGGTCATACTGAATGACTCCCGCCAGTTGCGCATGCAAACATGAAAGTTATATGGTAACTGGATTGCGGGGCACGCCACTTAGTCACGCCTCTTTAGTCATGGGCTAGGAGACATGGAAATGCCTCATTAGTCACAGGATAGGAGACATGGAAACAAGGAAACAAGTATTAGTACACATATAAGTACAAAACAATAATAGTCAGGAAGGTAGTACATAGGACCTGAAATTGGAGACAGCGCCCCGCAGAAAAAAACAACTGTAATTATAAAAGTACTTGGTTAAATAATTATAATAATAATAATAATAGTGCAGGAAGGTAGTACATAGGACCAGGATGGTGTGGGGGGGGGGGGCGGATCACTCCCACAGAAGAAATAAACAAGTATAATTATGAAAGTACTTGGAAACAGACTAAATAACAATACTAATAGTGAAGGAATGTAGTACATAGGACCTGGGGGGCAGAGCGCCCCCACAGAAGAATTACCGATCTAAAGTAAAGGTAGAAAATGCAGAAAAAATATGTGAAATAAGTGGCATTTGAAGTCTGCATTAAGTATGGTCTCTGCTTCATTTATTTATGGTCTGGTTGAGTGTGCACTGTGCATAGTGTGTACTACATCATACAGTAGTCAGGGTACCCTGTAATTTACCTTTGTATTACTTTGGGTGCAATGATTTTCTTTAGTTAAAGATAAATGTTCAGATACATTTTATGTGTTTTATAAGCTTGTTTTTAGACTTTAGTCAGGTTTTTATTGTAGTCTTTGCATGTGAGCATCCAGGTGATAGATTGCTAAGAGCGAAATCACTTTTAGCAACTAGCTGATTCAAGTTAAAAATCAGCAGGGCCATCCAAAAATCTTCAACTGTTTGAATCAAAACTAGTCTAAATAAAAGTATGCTCACAAGGAAAAACCTGTCCTACCACTTGCAAAAAGGCTTCATGTTGTAGTTGGCATTTAATTTAGCTGAATGGGATCATTTACACCTTTTCTCCCATCTTTTGTTTCAGTCTCTGTGGTAACAAAAAGTTTTCTGACAGACTGCTTCAACACAAAACAAATGGTAAGCATTTAAGTGTACTTATGCTTGGCCAGTGGATTTTGAAACCAAACAAGACAAGGATTCAAAGAAAGCAGTGTCACATAAAACCCTTGCCCTACCTTGCACTGCATTGTTTCAGCCAAACCCAAGTCTGCATGCAAAATTGTCAATATATTTGAGAGTATTTTATTTAAAATGTTAGTATATTTTACACAGTTCAATGCAGAAACTCAAAAATTGCAAGAAATTGCAGAACATGTCAGTTTTTGTGGAGAATGGTGAAAATTGCGGATTCCACAAAAAAATTGAGGGCACAATTTTCCAGTGGCCCTGGTCAAACAGAGAGACAGACCTTTCCTTCTAGCGCTTCTGCAATGTCTGTAATGAAGACATTGAACAGGACTGGTCCCAGGACTTATCCCTGAGGTATCCCACTGGTTGCTCGCTCTCCCCGGATTGGAACCCATTACCACCACCCTCTGCCTCCTGTCCGTCAGTCATTTTCTTACCCAGTTTATCAGCTTGTGCCCCACTGCCAGACTACTCATCTTGTTAATCAGTTTTCTATGTTGGACGTTGTCGAAGACTTTGCTGAAATCGAGGTAGGTGACATCAAATGTCCCTCCCTGATTTACTTCCTCAATGAGGCATTAGGGTTTCCAACCCTAATGCCCCACCCTCACCCTGCAGAGACTGACAGGCATTGGGTGTGTCCCTTTGAGTTGTCGGCTGTAATGCTCATGTCATTCCACCCCCACCCTGCAGATACTGACAGGTATTGCAGTGTGCCTTGAGATCTTCGGCCCTAAAGCTCACCCCATTCCACAATGAAATAAGCTGAGATGGGTGCAGTATAGGAGAATGGGGTGAACATTTGGGCCAAAGACTCCAAGGCACACCCTGATGCCTGTCACTGGCTGTAGGGTGGGGGTGAAATGGTGTGAGCATTACGGCTGATGACCTCAAAGCACATGCCTGGACACCTGTCAGCCTCTACAGGGTGGTGGTGGGGCATTACAATTGGAAACCCTAATGCCCCAGATGTTTGTTGGTATTTTTGCTCCAAATTTTCAACATGGGCTTTTTGGGACACCACCTCATGAACAGTAGCACTATCATTTTGTTACTCAATCTCAAAAGTGATTTCATGCAGCAAATGCACCATTCAGTGCCACAGGTGCTAAAACAGAGTTTGGGCAGGATGTGAAATATGACAGTTGTACTATTCATGAGGAGGCATGAATAAATGGCAATGTTGAAAATCTGGATTAAAAATATGAGAAATTGGCAAAATTACGAGTGTGCACAGAAACTGTGCAATGCACACCCATAATGCAGTAATTTTTTGGGATTTATTTTTACCAGATTTTCAACATGGGCTTTTTAGGACTTTCCTGCATGAACAGTGGCACTGTTATTATGTTACTCCATCCTGAAAGTTGATTTTGCACAGCAACCAAACCATTCTGCGCAACTGGTATGAAAACACATTTCAGGCAGGATGTGAAAAATGGCAGCTGTACTGTTCATAAGGAGGTGTGAAAAAATGGCAATGTTGAAAACCTGGAGTGAAAATATAAAGAACTTTCAAAATTATGAGCGTGCATAGAAACTGTGTAATGCAAGCTCGTAACGCAGTCATTTTTTGGAATTTTTTATCCAAATTTGCAACATGGGCTTTTTGGGACCCCACCTTATGAACAGTGGCACTGTTGTTTCATTACTCTGTACAAAAAGGTGATTCTGTGCAGCGACCGCAAAATCACCTCTCGGGACTGAAGACCGAAATGACAGTGACATGTTCACGAGGTGGTTTCCCCAAGAACCCCATGTTGAAAATTGATGTCCCGCTCCACAGAAGATCAAATCTTCCAACATTGGAGGGTAAGTATGGGGTAAGGGTGTGTGTGGCGAGGTGGGTGCACAGAGGGAGGGTTGGAAATGGGGAGGGGGACAGGGGAGACGATGAGGGACGGTTTTAATTTTTACAGGTGAAAAAATTAAAAGACCATGAAGGAAGGTTTTCTTCATTTACAGGTAAAAAAAAATATATACAGTATATATATATATATATATATAAATTTAGGGACACTGGGGTTGGCTCCCAATATACCACAATAGTGGTGGGGAGGGGGGACGCCCACATGGGGATTGGGCACCCCTATGTCAGCTAGGGATATAGACGGGTTGGGGGGGCACATGCGACACCGAGAGTGAGCATCCCAGTGTTGGAAAGGGAAAGGGGAAATTGTTTTACCAGGAAAGACACACTAAGCAGCACCAGGGAAAGGGGACATTGTTTAACAAGGAAAGGCACACTAAGCTGCAGCTGAAGGGCTCGCATTTCAAAGGACAGGGCCGTGCGCAGTGTCAGCTCTGTCCTTTGAAATGTTTGCCGAGATAAGCCCCCTCAGCAACCCAGTGTCATCAGGACACTGCCTGCTGATTTGCCAGCCACAGGCCGGCCCCTGCAGCACCGCTGGCCATTGGGCTGGCATTTCTTACGCCTCTCTCTAGCAACTTTCATATCAACATGTTCATCTGCGCTTGCACGCACAATGAACATAGAAAATTAGCATCCTCGAGTGCTGTGCTGCAGATGTACAAAAAAGCTTTGCAGCTGTGCATTACTGCTGCTGCTGGTTCATACTGTATGTGTCGATCCCCTGCCCTACACACTACAGGCCCACAACAGTTTACCCAACAGCCATTTCAAAATGTTTCACAATATTTAGTTCCTTAAAGTGCTATAAGGTTTCAAGTTTTAATAGATAAAAACTATTTCAAGTTTTGTTTCTTTTTTACCCAATTTACCAGACTGATCTTAGAAAGGCTGCTGCATGAGTGACAGTGAGACAGCTCTTTTGATCATACGTAGCAGCCTGAGGCAGGCTTGCAAGCACAGGTCTGTTCTAAGAACTGAGGACTTGCTTTGTTGGTCTGACTCTGCATTGCAGAAAATGTAACCAGCACCATGATGGGACCTAGGGCAGCTGTGTGACACGCCCTCCACCTCCCTCCTAGTCCCAGTCACAAAGAAAGAGTCAGAGTCCACAGACAGGACTTTAACTTAAAATATTCTGTGCAGTGAACTATGGAATATGGTGCAATTCCTCTCCTCTCGTGCACTGAACCTGTAAACCAGGTCTGAATTCTTCCAAAATCAACACCAACTGACCCCTGGCTAATGTACAGCTCAACATCCTGACTAAACTTTGATCTCTGCTCTGACACTCTCTGGTTTGTGATCCGAATCCTGCTACACGCCACACTGCCAAGTCCCCAGTGTCCTGATCACTGATCAGACTGTCCATGGCCGTCTGACTGAAAGTTTAAAAAAAAAGAAAGAAAAACTGAAAAAGCATTGCAAACAAGCTGGATTAATCTCCAAAGCAAGGTTTAAAAAACCTGCTGATTCCACCCTTTGACTGAGCCAGTTGAATGTGATGCCTAGCTGGCCCTAGCCAATCAGCCCTCAGTCCTGCTTACTGATTGTCAAACACCCCCATCTTCAGCCTGGTTCCACCTCCACCCCCTCTCAAACAAATCACTACCTCCCCATGTGGGTCACTCACAGGAAACATCTAATGGAGGTTCAGTGTGGCACAGTGAAGACAGTAACAGACAAGGGAAATGGGGTCAGGAAAAGAGATACAGGCTCAAACTGCTACACCAGGGTAAAGAAATTGTTCACTGTGGCATACAATGCATACACCTGCTGATGTCCTTGGCAGCAAGTAAAAACATTGAGCTGTTGCAGCATCACACAAACAGCACAGCACACAACTACCTGCTGGTACAGACAACCAGGAGCGAATGGTGGTAGCCCATCCCAAATGAAGTATTACTTTTTCTCCTTGGTGCATTATTCAGAAGCCAGCATGATAATGACCAAATATGGCAGGCAGTGTGCTAAGGGGCCATTTGCATGCCATTATGCAACAATTAGCAGCTCTGCATAATGCCTCCATGCATATGTATGGATGGGAGAGGCACTGTATAAAGCTTAGACTATTGCCTGGCCTTCACCTAGTCCTGGTAAACTAATGTATAAATCCCTTGCTGTCTAGTGGTACCCCAAGAGCACCCCAATCCTGTTATGAAATGATATCATATTAGCCAGTTGTACCCCTTTACCCCAATCTCCAATCTGAAAAGAAATTACCCTGGTAGTTCAGTGGTAACCCTCTCACCCTGCCCCCAGAAAAGAAAGCTCCTTGTTAGTCTAGTGGTATGAACTCTCGTCGAAATCCCCGTTGTAAATGAAATGACGTTTCACACTCCCCATCCAGGTCCACCAACATTTGCACTCACCCTCTCCACCCACTGTCCAGTATCTGCTTTATCCTAAGAATTTTGTAGACATGGAAGGCATAATGACTGGCACAAATGCGTTATCCACCACCTTACCTGGCCACAATCTGAATGAGAGGGTCTGAGCATGCTCATACTGTATTTCTACTGAATAATCAGTTTGGATTCAAAATGCTTGGGTGGTCTCTGAGGTAATCACTCTAAATTCATTTGCCATGATAAATGCATGCTATTTGCCATCCAGCTTGTTTTGTATATTTTTATTAACACCACAGTTTAGTATATTTGCACCCCAGCCTCAAAAGTTCACTTTTGTAGATGTTTTAAATATTTGCTAATTTTAGATTCTAAGAAAAAAATCACTTACTTATTTTATTTGTGCAATAACAGTATTACATTTATAAACAAGATCTTCTTTAAAAAACTGCAATTATACTTGACAAACATTTATAATACCCTGGGTATTACCATTTATAGTACACAATTTTTTAAGCAAATTAATTGACACAACTGGAATCAAGATGTTGCACTTTAATTGAGTGTTCCTTAATAAACAAACTGTAAAAAAAGAAAAAAAATTAACACAGTATCGGGCCTCGGCAAGAGTTACCCTCCTTCTTATACTAAGCATAACAATTTCTCTTAAACAACATAACATTTGTACTGAGAAAGAAATAATGTTACCTGTACAGACAGTTGATAAGACCACATCTGGAGTACTGTGTACAGTTCTGGAGACCCCATCTCCACAAAGACATAGACAGGGTGGAGGCTGTCCAGAGGAGGGCAACCAAAATGGTGCAGGGTCTGCACCAGAAGACATATGGAGAAAGACTAAAGGAGCTTAAGATGTATAGCCTCGGGAAAAGGAGGGAGAGTAGGGACAAGATAGAAACTTTCAAATACCTCAATGGACTCAACAAAGTCCAAGAGGGTAGCATCTTTCAGAAAAAGAGATGTGCAAGAACAAGGGGGCACAATTTGAAGATAGAGGTGGGACGGCTCAGAGGTAATGTGAGGAAGTATTTCTTCACAGAGAAGGTTGTAGATACATGGAACAGCCTTCCTGAAGAGGTCATAGAGTCAAAAACAGTGAGGGAATTCAAGAATGCATGGGACAGACATAAGACAATTCTAGTGGGGGGTAGGAGGAAGTAGGCTGTTGGTTAACTAGGATCTGCAGCTTATCAGTTAGGTAGCAAAATGGGCAGACTAGGTGGGCTAAGCGGTCTTTATCTGCCATCAAATTCTATGTTTCTATGTTACCTACTGGAAACTGAACCATGGGACCCAGAATGCCATCCCACTGCTCTACCACTGAACTATAAGCTCACATGATTAGACACAGGTTTCCAGCCAGACTTCCTTTCTCTGGTATTGCATATCCTATAGGAATACTCAAGAAGACAATTACATGTGTGGACAGTATTACCAATTTGCTTAGCAATTCAATCACACATTGTTGTGAGAAAGAACATTAAAATAATGTATAACGTGTATACAAACATTAAGGAATTCACCAACGCTTGCCTTTATTTTATATCAGTCAGTATATGAATTTTAATTGAGTGCATATTCCCACCCCTGCCCACATGGGGCTGGATTCACAATTGGTTGCCACAACCTGTGACAATGGCAGCTTGCAACAATGGCCCCTGCGTCCTGGACCCTGAGCCTGATGCAGAAGCAAACAGGGTCCAGGAGTCTGTGTCCTGTGACTTGCAGCATCTGTGCAAGGTAGAGCACAGCCTCCATGTATGCCACAAGCCATGGAATGGGGCAGGTGGCAGATGCACCTGCAGAACAGAGCTGTGGTGCCCCCATGCCCACTCTGATCTCCATCAGGTGTGGACCCCAGCCCCGATCCCCCTTTATATGAATATCCCTCCCCTGTCCACTTCTGTAACTCCCTGGTAGTTTAGTGGCCCCCCTCTCCCCACCCAACAGGAGCTTTCACTCCCCTTAGCCACGTTAGTGACTGGCACAGTCCTTCTCACCACTGGCCAGACGCCAACTGAGCTGTACTGGAGAGTCGCAGTGACGCACCTGTGAATGGACAGCAGTGCACACCACCAAGAGCGTATATACAATATGCACTCCCCGTGCAGCACAGGTGGCGGCTGGCCATGGTAGTGAGGAGGGCTGTGCGCCAGTCACTGGCAGGGTATTGGGGGAGAGTGGGGGCTTGCACCGTCAGGTGGGGAGGGGCCACTGGATCACCAGGGCTGTACAGGGCATATGTGGTGCCCAGTGTGTATGGTACCTGTGTGGCTGGGATGTAGGTGTGGGGTGTGGGAAGTGGGCATCAGGGCTGGGGAGGGGGTGTTCCAGGCAGCCCAGAGGGCTACACATCTGGCACTATTGGGATGGGGTGGGTGATCGCCCACACTGGGCATTATACTGGCTATTGTGGTGACTGTGGGAATGGGTGGCAGTGCTGTACACTAAGGGTACAGGGCTGGGGGGAGCCATGGTGGCCCCGCAGTTGTACAGCACTGGCTGCACATTGGTAACCTCCAGTGCATGGCAAAGACCACTTATGCCACCTCACAGTGGGCATAAGTGTTCTTTGATGGATGTCCACTGAAGGTTCTTTCTGAATCCTGATTTGGGGACTTTCATGCCACCCTTCTTGAATAGGGTGCACCTGCTGCCATAAACCCCCTTACCCCATGTCACAAGGAGGTTTATGGCACATTGGTGCAGTGGGGTACAGGCAGCCTGCAGCATGTCTCAGGCTGCCTTTGTGAATCCCAACATGATGCAACTCAAGACACAAGTGCTACTTGCACCATATTTTCGGATGCAAGTTGCTTTGCATCCTGAGTTGCCATTTGTGAATCCGGCCCATACAGTACACAGCTACAGTGGAGTTTAGTAACTAGGCCTCTACAGCTGGAAAGAATGCTTCTTACTCAGGATGCATCTAAACAAGCCTTGATAGGAACATATTAAGTTGACTGTAGTGCTGAATGAAATTGCAAAAATCAGTTTCACACACTTTTGGAAAAATTGCACCATTTTCATGAAATTTCATGCAATTTCATGACTTGAGCAAGGTATACAGTACCATGCGGCTTTTTGCACAAAATGAGTGAAACTGAACTTTTACAGATTAAGATTTGAAAAAATGAACAGTTCCAAAAGCACACAACATTTACATAGGAATACTAGTGCAATGTTACCAGATAGCACTTTTTTTTCAGGGGGCGGTCTTGTGATTCCTGTTTGGCTTACACTGAGTATGTTTCAGTGTCAGTCAGCCATCTCTATGCATTTGAGCAAGAGCCGCCAAAAGAATAAGACTAACAAAGTTGCAATCTAGAGCAATCCTCGATAAAACAAAATATATAATTGAAATCAATGTTATCTTTTGCAATCCACATGAAATTACTTGGCAATCCATTTTTTAATATTATTTTTGAACTACCTTCAGCTGGGGGGAGTACACTGT
The DNA here is from genome assembly GCA_016271365.2 of Neoceratodus forsteri. Taxonomy (NCBI): domain Eukaryota; kingdom Metazoa; phylum Chordata; order Ceratodontiformes; family Ceratodontidae; genus Neoceratodus; species Neoceratodus forsteri. The sequence goes on along the minus strand of CM028131.1, from coordinate 1,201,238,859 downwards.
ATATAGAAAATTTTCATTTTGCCTTAGAAAATTAGTCCAGGAAGGTAAACACTTTTTTTTTTTTAGTTTAACATACATTTAGTGTAGCTCCATAAGGAGGTTCTGCATTGTGTGTTTCAGTGTACATGTGTAGTGATGTAATTCTCTTGCATAAACACTGACATTTGCCATATAGTAGTACCACCATGAGATTTTGGACAGAAAATTGTTCTTGCAGCTGTATATTAAAAGGAAAATGGTGTTTTATTGTGATTAGACACAGTAAAGCACAATTGCCCTTTTTATACAGGGGTCCTGCATTATGCATCACAGCTTGCTACCCATGCAGTGCTGTTACTCCCATGCATCAGCACTGAAATTTGTCATGTGATAGGAGTGCCATCAGAAATTATACAGGGAAATTGTGCCAGCAACAATAAATTAAAAAACATTGCTTTTTGTGCTCATCCAGCAGCATTATTTGCGTTTCAAGATGGCTAAGCTAGCAGCACATCCACAAAGTGAGCTACTAATCTTACTCTCCCACAGGCACTTTTTTTTATGAAATTTAAATTCTGAAAACTTCAGCTGTTGAGTTTGATATTCATGACATTCTGCTGACTCCAAAGAGACCCTTTGGTACTGGACTGATAAATAATTGTGTTAAACTTGTGTCTGGGCTTTCCAATGTCTCAATCGATTCCACATGTTCGGTCTCTAGTGTATCTAGCTATGGCAGAAGCTCCAAGTTCACCAGAACAGTTGAAGTTGTCCAAGACAGCATCAAGCCTGACAAAAACCAAAAAGCAAAGAAAGTAACTACTTGGAAAGAGAAGACAACATAAAGAAAGAGTAAAGATGCTGAATTTTCACCTCTTAATCTAGAGAAGCTGGAAAAAAAATGTACTCTGGGCCGATGGAAAAATATATTGCTAGCCTCAGGGGTATTCCTGCAGCTGTGGTGGGTAAGTTGGAGGGGGAGAAACCCACTCTTAGTGTTGTGAGTCACGCTAAATGGGTAATCACTCCCAAAGATTCGCCAACATCAGATCTGGAATTACAATCAAAGTTGAGTGACAGAAATTTGATCTTTTTGAGATGTCAGCATGACTTTAGCCTGTTGACTCAAGATATTTTCTCTTTCAGTAAAGAAGTGGACCTTGATCTGGAAAAGTCACAGGTATTAGCCCTTATGCTGCCAAGAGAATTAGACCATATACGAATGTATTTGGATTAAGAGGACATCGACTCTGACATAGACTCTTATGAAATGGCCCCAACTATTATCACTACAGTGCCTAAACAATTTAGTAAGCTTGAGGTATCCATTAAGTGTATTCAGCCCTACAGTGAATCTACCAATTACATACTAGACAGTTTCATCAGTATCTGGATAAGCTACATCTACTAGTAAAAATGAGACTGTGTTTCAAGCTAAAGAATTTACACACTCTTTCACTCCAAGCACCCCAACCAAGCACATACTGACTGTAAGACAAGGACAGTGTTATATCTGCCATTTTTTGCTGTATCTTGAATATTTATAAAAGTTTAGAGATAACTGGCAATGGGGTTTACCAAAATATATTATTATAGGTTACTTCTAGAGGATTTTGTTCTTTGATTTCATGATTGAATATTTTATTCTTTCCATTCATCAGTGTATTCTATTTATCTGAATGAGCAGCTAATCTAAGGAAGTGTCTCTTTTTCTCATATAATTTATTTTGCTAAAGTATTACCCTAGTATTGCCTACTTCTGGTTAAATATTTTTCAACAAGGTAGAAACAAGGTATTTTGCCTTGTAGTTAAACCTTGCTATTATGTTGTATCCCAATAAATACACAATACCCCCACTTTAAAAGACCTTAACATGCTATACTTATTTTTAAATGATTTTGGGAGACAGTATTAATGGTCTAATATAACAATTTAAGATATTGATATAGCAGCATATGTATATGCAGCACATTGCATTCATACATTTTTTATGGACTGTTTATGTTACTGTTTATTGTATTTATTTAAATGTGTTAACCAGATAGGTGCATTAGACAATAAATTGCCTATTTTCAGGCATGACCTAGGAGGTTATAAGACAGTAGACAATCAGGGCTGCAGAAAAACATTACATTGTACAGGAAGGATGAGGTACAGAACATGACAATATTGAACACAGCCTAACCCTGTGAGTTCAAATAACACTGGTGAACAATCAAAAGAAAACCTAGCCATATACATTATACAGCTGGTTACAATAAAACGTCAAGAGAAAATCAAAACAGGTATGGTCAACTAAACAAAGAGTGCAAATTGATCAAAAGATAATTGTGAGTCAGGTGCAAGAATAAATATTTGTGGAGCTTAAGAATTTGTAAAGTGCTCTCTTGAAACTGTAATGAAACTGGAAGACTTGGAGGTGAGGTGATAAAGCATTCCAAGCTTTAGGGTTAAAAACGGCAAATGCCTGCTTACCCATTTTAGAGGAGCATCTTGGTACATCAAGAAGTGATTGGTTGCAGGATTGCAAAGGTTAAGACTGGCCTTGGGGAGTCAACATGGCTGTAAGAGCAGGAGGTTTGGAAGATCTGATAATGTTATCATACAACTGAGTGCAACTAGGCGACAAGAGGAAGGGGATAATCAACCTAGTTTAGAGTATAGACTACAGTGGTATGTTAACCTAGAAGTGGAAAAGGCAAATCGGCAGATGTTATTATAGGAGACATTAAATTTGCCTAGATTGGAAGCACTGCTTAGACAGAAGGAGGTGAGACTGGTAAGGCCAAGTAACAGGATTCCTTGGGCAATTGCAAGACTGGCAGTTGAAGAGAGACTGTATTTTATCTATGGGCCAGCCCTAGCTTAGTATTCACTGATTTACAGATGTTTGAGAAGTACAGTGTAAAATCAAGGGCAGGATCCAGAGTAAGACCAACACATTTGAAAGAGTTAGCAGTGGAGAGTATGGAGCCATCTGAGCAGTGAATGGATAAGCCATTAGGATAAGTCCTTAGTTTAGGTGGGGACCCAAAGTTCATGGTCTGGGTCTTGCTAGAGTTTAGAACAAGGTGATTTTGTGTAAGCCAGGTCTGAATTCTTCCAAAATCAGTATTCAGCTTTAGTTACCTTTCCTGAGACCCCGTCTACAGGTCACCAGTAGAAAACCTCTTGGAAACAACACTGGGAACATCCTTACAGATTTATGTTGTGCAATGTTCTTCTACTGACTCCATTTTATTGCTCATCTAAGTTTATACTGTGTGCTATATTTCCTGTAATCCCAAATTTCCTGAAATATCAGAACCAACTTCTAATGAGGAATCATGCTTAATACTTAACTAAAATCTAAGTTTATTATATCAACTGCCTATACGTTTGTAGTTCTTTTTTTTTAGAACCTCAAAGAAGACTACCAAATTAGACTGTCAAAATCTTCCCTTAATGGCTCACTTTAACAGTTTGAACTGTTTTACAATTAATTTACCTCAGACAGTCCCGGCGTGACCCAGTATCTTCTTTTCAGTGGGGTCCTGCTTTAGCCTATTTTAACAGCTGAATGAACTGGAACACAAGGAGATTTAGTGACTTGTTTACGGTCACACAGTTTCAGTTTAAAGAGTTTATTGTTTGATATGTGTCATTACAACATATGACAGAAAAAAACACATATGGCCACAAAGTCATGAAAAAACATTTAAAACAATCCATCACAGATTCTAAAACATAAGAGCATAGGATTCACAAATGTCTCTCTGATGGGAAGCAGACGGTGAGAATCAATGGACTGCTAGCTGCTGATGGAGATGTGACTACTAGGGTGCCTCAGGGCTCAGTTCTGGGCCCACTGCTATTCAACATTTTTGTTCAAGATCTCTAAATAAACAGTGGTAATAAGCTGATTAAGTTTGCAGATGACACTAAATTGGGTGGAGTTGTCAACTGTTACTCTAGCAGGAACAGTATGATCAAAGAGCTACACAGTATTGTGGACTGGACAGACAAAACTCACATGCAATTTAATTTAGGAAAATGTGTCGTTATACATATCGGAAAAAATAATTTAATGCAAAGGTACTTCATTCACAGAACCAAACTTCAGGTGGCTGATAGAGAGATCTGGCCGTGGCAATTAACAGCAACATAAAGAGCTGTAGTCATTTCAAACAGGTAGTTAACAGAATAAATCATTTAACTGTGTCAGGTGAGCCTTTTTTAACTTAGAATGCATCTGTCTTACTACCTCTATGTAAGTCATACATAAGATCGCGCCATTATTGTTTGTAGTTTTGGAGTCTTTACCTTAGAAGGGATAATGAACTGCTGGAGAGGACACAGCGTAGAGTCACCAAGTTAATTTGTAAGATCAGATCTAAACTATATGACGAAAGACTCGCTGACTTGTATCTATGGTCCTTACAACAAAGGAGAGTAAGAGGGGATCTGTTGTTCTTATATAAGGTATTGGAAGACAATGAACTATCGATTGAGTTGGGTTTAAAGTTTAAATAGTATAATCATGACTTGAGAGGCCACAGTCATCAACATATTCACTGTAAACCTAGAACTGATCTCAGGAAATATGCTTTTATACCTACAGCGATCAGAATGTGGAATCAGTTCACATAGGAAATTGCATATGCACCAAACCTTTCCAGTTTAAAAATGTGACTTAACAAATTTCTTCATGAATGTAACTCTAGCAGTTACTAACACTTAACAGTAGGGACAGTTATCATGCACCTATGCCTGCTACTATCCTGAAAACACAGTGTAATCCACAGTGTATTAAAGTGTGTATAGGACCTAGCCTACAATAGCATGGTTCACCCATGCAGGTGAGATAGTTTCTGTGCTGATGTCAATTATGGTGATAACAACATGACGCATGACATTTCAGCACCGGGCATTGCAACCCTCAGGACTTAGAACGTCAAAACGGCGTCCTAGGAAACAGTCAGGTTTTGTGGTGGCTTTGCCCACCACACCCCCAACAAATTTATATTACCATCTCTGTGGCAGGCATGCTATGAATGGCTTACAAATTGTGTGGATGCCCAACACGTCATGACTGTGGGGCGATCTAAAATCAGGATCATCCCTGTCAATCTAGCCCTTTTTGCAGTAACATTACTGCACTGTAATGCTGTCACTGTGTGAATGGTATACCCAATAGCATAGCATAAATTAAAATATAATATGTTGTCAACTAGACATCCTTAGATTTATAACAGATAAAACATGGATCATAAATAAAGCAAATTATTTAACAGTTATGGGACGTTAAGAACCGAGCAAGATGTTCAAAATGGCAGTTCCCAAGGTAAGGGAATGGGATTTTTGCTAATGTTAGAGTGTTCGCAGATATTTACTTCTTAGCTTTTAATATAAAGTGTAAAATAATATAATATGACTTGAATCCTCTTTTCACAATTTGTACTCACAATATGCATCAGCATTCTTGTCATAACATTTGTTAATCTTTCCACTAAGGCCCTGGACACACTGGGAAACTTAAAACGGTTTAAGTGCCTTAAACCGGTTTAAATCCCCCTAGCACTGTTTGCAGACAGACTACAAGCCCCTTAAAACGTTTTAACAAAAGTGTTTTTAAACCCTGCTAGATACCTAGTCTTAAAACCATTTTTATAAACGTTTTGGAGCTAGCATGGTTTTACTTACAGGTCTGTCCAGGAGTAAAAGTGTTTTAAGCTGTAATGGTTTAACTAAAACAGTTCTAGCTGCAGTGTGTCCAGGCAAGCACAGTTCTGTGTGTTGGACTTAACACAAAATAGTTACAAGGAGAACAGGTTTAACACTAGCAGTGTGGCCACACTAAACCGTTTTCAAAAATGGTTACTGAGTAGTGTGGCTGCACTGAAATGGTTTAGCTAAACTGGTTTTAAAAATGGTTTTCAAAAACAGTTCTGTAGTGTGTCCAGGGCCTTAGAGACTGGAAGGATTACAGTAGTCTGTAAAAGAAAATTTGCATAAGCTTTCCTTTGTCTGGGATCTATCAGTATATCTAGGAATGCTTCATAAGACTGAGACATTTTAGCTTGAGCGTACCAATAGCTGATTCTTGATTTCTCTACATATGAGAAATCTGATTGTGCAGATAATGACACTAATTAATTTTTATTATTTTTTAACAGTCTCTCAGAACAATCTTCTTTTGAACTGTTTATTTATTTATTACACATATCACAATTACAACCCTTTGAGACAAGGACTCATTTCCAAAGACTCCACATCAGTTCCAGTGGATTCAACACATAGACAGCAACACAAATGCAATATGATAGACTGGAGGTTACAGAAGTTTTTTATTACATACCAAACTGTGAATACTGTACCTCCTATAAGATTTTCTGTTTTTGTTACATCTAGTACCAATCTAAGTGATGTCAACCAAGGAGAACAAAATCCAGGATTTCAAGCTGTATGTGTTCTTTGAAAGATTGTACAATTAAGGAAGAATACCCAGTACTGGAGATTTTTAGCCAGTAACTGAAGATTCTAGAACAAGATAAGGATGGTAATGTGCACTGACCAAGCTCGGCTCTTCGGAGGGTCCCATGAGTTCTTTTCAGGACACCTAAAATCAAATGATAAAAGTTACTCATTTGCACCTCTAAGTTAATAAATTCTACTCCTCTCCATAAAGTATTTCAGAAGTATGCAAAATGATTGGAGGAAGTATGGCACTGATTACGATTATGGAGGGCTTAACTGAATTGTCTCTGTACAGTCTATTGAATCTCAACTGGCCTAGCAATGTCTGGTGAGTTTTTACTTTAGCTAGATTAACATGTTTTTGCACAAGAGATTTTTGTTAAATGTCAGTCCTAAATAAAGGAAATTGTCAACAACTGTTATTTTCTCGGAGATAGTAAACATACGAACATACAAACATATGAAATTTGCCAGCAGATAAAGGCCTAGAGGTCTATCAAGTCTGCTCGAATGTGCATCTAGCACCCCTTATTCTGCAGCTGCCCCTCCCTTCCACCATTTATGTCTGGTACTTCCTCTATCAAATTCTACTATTTCAGTCTTTTGGATATACATTTTTAGATAAAAAAATTAAGAAATACCCACCAAATTGTTTATTTTATTTACTGTACTTTTTCTGCCCCTACTGTACCAGCCTGCATTGGTCTGACCACCCACCCAGCTCCATCACCCGCCATCCATAGGACTTAACCTGCGCCTTGCATGTTCCCCCATGGATAACCTCATTGTGGGAAGGGTTGCTGGGGACCAGGCTCCATAAATCTCTGGCAGAGATGAAGCTTCAGTGAGTGAGGCAGAGAGCCCAGTCATCGGTGTAGAGTCTGCAATGAGTGGTGGACAGCATCCTGCAGTGGTCGAGGGATTTTTCACTTTTCTTTACCTCCCCTGATGCCGGAAGGCCTTGCTGATGCTGAAGCATCATGCCATCAATATCTCCTCCCTAGATCCATGGCTTCAGCTGCACTTCCACATGTGGTCAAGCAGGAGGTGGTGCTGCACCGGAGGCCATTCACCCTCCCTCCCTAGAGGAGGTGAGCATCCCTTGGATGCTTAGCTATCTTCTCCCCAAGTGGCCACCTGACAACCCAGGCTCATTCCCAAACCTGGGTCATCAGTGTCGCAAGCAGTAGTGCTACTGCTGCACCAGCGGGCCAGCCCCACTGAATTGTTTAGCTGTTTTTGGACGCCAACTGGTGAAAGCGACAAAAACAACTGTCATGTCATCGGCATAAGCAATAACAGAAAGTTTTGAAGAATTATAAGAAGGAGCATCTATTGCTTTTTGACTAATGTAACATAAGAGAGCTAGTCTGTGTTGCTCATGCCTGTGACTGTAATATCATCTGCTTACAATAGAGCCAGCCCCTATGTGACGCAATAACTTGTAGTAAGTGACATGCCACAAAATACTGCCGTAAAAGAAGGGCTTAACTGACACTGAATTACACTGTTCCATGCAACATACTGCAGCATTTTGGATATACTACAGCATCTCTACCTTGCATCATGGCTGGTGCAACTGTATACTATACATAACAATGGATTCATTGAATAAACAGAATGTAATAGGAATCCTGACAACTAGTGAATTGGCACATATGGCCCAATTACAGTCTTAACAGCAAGTCATTTAAATACAGTAGCTACTGATGCCTGTTGGAAAACTTTAAGAAATGTAACATTTAGAAACAATTCAACCTGACTTTCTTCCCTTATACCTTTGGTTCACATATCTTCATAAATTTTCCTTCAGCCTTATTTATTACTGTGGCAGTTTGCCTAAGAACCAGACCAATATCCATTAGAGACCATCTGCTAATGCAGCTTTTGCCCATTTGAAGTTATAGTCCTCTGTTGTAGCATGAACATCTGTTGCCATGAGAACAACTCTGATGTCACTAGCAGTGGGATAAGCAACAAGAGCAGATAAACCATTAAGGGATAAATATCTTCTTTTTATGCATGAGAGATCAATAATAAATAATGTGGAGAACTGAGATAATTTTATGTTTTAAAAGTTCTCTGGAGGTGCCAGTTGCTATTTAAAAGGACACTGTCACCCAATTTTGCATCTTATGATTTCTAGAAAAACCCACATTTTTTGATTGCATACCTTCTCTAAAATTCATTGATTTGCTGGTTGACTGGGATGTCAACATACCAGGATACACAGTCTACAGGAGGGACAGAGTGGGTAAAAGAGGAGGAGGAGTAGCTCTCTATATAACGGAAGGGATTAAGGCAACAGAACTAAAGAGTAAACAGGAAGTTGATGAGTCACGCTGGATCACCCTGGCGACAGGAAATGGCACCACAATCCGCATGGGGGTTGTGTACAGACCCCTATCTCAGGGGGAGGAAATGGACAAGGAAATGATAGAAGGCATCCTTAAAATGGCATAAAAAGGGGACATATTGTTGATGGGGAACCTGAATATGCCAGTTGTTATCTGGAGTGTCTTTGCTGCAGGCACATCCAAGAGCAGGGTCATTCTTGATGCCCTACAGGGGGCATACCTCAGACAGCTAGTGTTGGAACCCACTCGGGAGGGAGCAGTCTTAGACTTGGTACTCTCAAATGGGGAAGGAGAAAGGATCTTAGATTTAGAAGTGGGTAGCCATCTGGGAACAAGTGACCACCAAACAGTGTGGTTCACAATAAACACAGTCGTAGAGTCAAGCGATACAAAACAAGAGTATTGGACTTAGGAAAGCTGACTTTGGGAAAATGAGTGAGTGCCTCAGAAAAGCAGTAGGAAGTGGGCAAGAAGGAGGGGTGGAGAAACAATGGAGAATAACCAAAACAGCCATTGCAGAGGCAACACACCTTTGTGTGAAGCAAATCAACAAAACAAAACGAAGGAAAAAAACACCATTCTCAAAAGAGTTGGCAGGGACAGTTAAGGAGAAAAGGATAGCATTCAGGAAATACAACGAAACACAGAAGAACCAGCACAGAGACCTTTATCAGTTAAATAAGAAGGAGGCAGGGAAGGCAGTCAGAATAGCAAAGGCACAAACTGAGGAAATGATAGCCAACTCTGTTAAAAGGGGGGATAAAACCTTTTATAGGTACATTAGGGAGTGAAGAAAGACCAAGGGAGGGATACAGAGACTTAGTAAAGGGGAGAGAATGTGGGCAGAGGCTGACAGTGGAAAAGCAGGGATACTGAATGTATATTTCTGCTCAGTATTCACAACGGAAGAGGAGAGGGAGGTACCTAAACCAAACAATAGAGAAACTCTGAATGGGGGGCTCGATACCAGCCCATTCACAGAAGACTTGGTTTTGAAAGAACTCTTGAAACTGAGGGTGGACAAAGCAATGGGGCCTGATGAGATTCACCCCAGAATTCTAAAAGAACTAAGGGTAGAACTAGTAACACCACTGGCTACTCTCTTTAATAAATCATGGGAGGATGGGGTGGTACCTGAGGAATGGAGGAGGGTAAATGTGATTCCACTTCACAGAAGTGGGAGCAGGGCAGAGGCAGGAAACTACAGACCAGTTAGTTTGTCTTCAGCGGTAGGTAAAATGATGGAATCACTTCTGAAGGAAAGAATTGTTGAGTACCTAGAGGCCAGTGGGGCACAGGACCCAAGGCAGCATGGATTCACAGCAGGAAGGTCATGTCAAATGAAACTAATAGATTTCTTTGACTGGGTGACCAAAGTAGTAGACCAGAAAGGGGCTGTGGATATGGCCTACCTAGAATTTAGCAGGCATTTGAAAAGTCTCACACAAAGATTAATATACAAGTTAACCAGCCTTGGAGTGGGTCCCAAGGTGGTAGCCTGGATAAAAACTGGCTGGACAACAGGACTTAAGGGTAATAGTAAACTGAGTCCACGGTGAAGAAAGGAGGGTAACTAGTGGGGTACCATAGGTTTGAGACTGGACCGGTCCTCTTTAATGTCTTTATAAGTGACATTGGAGAGCACCTGGAAAGAAAGGTATGTCTCTTTGCAGATGACACAAAGATCTGCAACAGGATTGATACACAAGGTGGGGTGGAAAGGATGAAAAGGGACTTGGCAAGGTTGGAGGAATGGTCAAATATGTGGCAGCTCAGAGTCAATGCAAAGAAGTGCAAGGTAATGCATCTGGGAAACAAAAACCCAGGGGAAGAGTACACAGTGGGGAGGGGGGGTGAGTTAATAACAACAAAAATCAAAAGAGACCTATGAGTAATTATATCAGGTGACCTAAAGGTGGGCCAGCAATGTGAGAAGGCAGTAAGGAGGGCTGGGGGGATACTGGGAAGCATAGGGAGAGGCATCAACAGTAGAAAGCAAGAAGTTGTTATCCCTCTGTACAGACAGTTAGTGAGACCCCATCTGGAGTACTGCATGCAATTCTGGAGACTACATCTCCACAAAGACATAGAGTGGAGGCTTTTCAGAGGAGGGTTACCAAAATGGTGCCGGGTCTGCACCAGAAGACTTATGAGGAGAGACTAAAACAGCTTAATATGTACACCCTTGAGGAAAGGAGGGAGAGGAGGGACATGATAGAAACTTTCAAGTATCTCAAGGGAATTAACAAAGTACAAGAAGGTAGCATATTTCAGAAGAAGAAATGTGCAAGAACAAGAGGACGCAATTTGAGGGGGGACAGCTCAGAAGTAGTGTTAGAAAGTATTTTTTCACAGAGAGGGTTGTGGATGCATGGAACAGCCTTCCTGAGGAGGTTCTGGAGTCAGGAACAGTGGAAGAGTTCAAGAATGCATGGGACAGGCATAAGGCAGTTCTAGTGGGGGGGTAGGAGGAAGTAAGCTGTTGATGAATTAGGATCTGCAGCTTATCCATCAGGTAGAGAAATGGGCAGAGTAGGTGGGTCAAGCGGTCCTTATCTGCCATCAAATTCTATGTTTCTGTGTTTTCTATGCATCCTTTTAACAGAGCTGAAAAGCTTGGTAATGGTGTAATGATACACTACCTTATTTTGTTTCAAATCCTTGATCTACTCTTACTGCACACTTCCTGAACATTAGGAGCACCCCAAAGTGTGCAGCCACTCATGATACAATAGTCTTCTCTCCTACCACTGCACCATGCATGTCTATGTTGTGTTGGGGATGTTCCAAAGTACAGGAAAGATGCATTGGGAATTGATCAAGGGTTGTAAATAAACATGTTTTTTTGTGTGGTAACACCAGTATGTTGGACAGTTTGTTTAAAAGGAATTTGAATCAAATTACCTGCTACATCAGTAATCTTTATAAAATGTGACCTATCATAATACATTTTTTTAAACTAGAGACACTTTGAGCCCTAAAAGGAGTTGACAATGTCCCTTTACTCTAAAGGGGTAGGAATAACCTTTCTTCCTGACATAAAATGTGAACCAGAAGTTTGCAAAAAGACTTACATAAGGTATACCCAAGGGACTTGTCTCAGATTGCTTGTTTCAAGTCATTATTTTCGCTGTCAGTACCTGCTCTCAAGATATAGAGTGAAGTGTAGCTTATGCTGCTTTTCTGTCACGTGTTCCAAAAGATTGTGGGCAAGGATGCCAATAACAAAATGGTACTTTAAATGTTTTTATACAAGATTCATCAAGCTTAGACCTTGGTTCTTCTAACATGGCTAAAAACCTTAACAGTTTTGAATGGCATTTGTTAATACTTCTATTTGATGGCCCAGGTGTGGATGTTGCAAAAAAAGGGAGTTGCCATTCAAATTAGACAGGAAAAGACAAAGTGATCACATAGATAGGTCAGAAGAGCCGTTACATTAACGTTGACATGGTAGACCTACTGTAGGGAGAAATGAAATGGGCTAATCTGAGTAAATGGCATGTCACTAATGATAGTTTTTATGCATGCTGTAAACCAATACAACTGAACTGAACTGATAAATACATGAAGGAACCACAGGTAGAACAAAACAGTACATTGACTTGCAAAGTGCTTACAGAATAATCCATTGTCCAGAGATGTACTCTACACAATATTTTGATATTGAATCTGGCTATGTATGCTGTAATTTTAGCTGAACATGCTTGATGATAATCATAGAAGCTAGTGCCTCCATACCTGATGGTGAGACACCCTAAAACCCTTACAGAAATATAAGTGTGCTGTGTACATGCAGAATGCATGCCACATGCTTAATTGTGCAATGTTTGCATGCTGTTCGCATACACAAAGTGAACCTAAGCGAACCAGGTCTAAAAAGCAAACCAGGTTCACATGCTGCATGCTTCATATGTGTACAGTAGGTAAGCTGGTGCAAACATCTTCTAGAAATCACATCAGGTTCGCATGTTGCATGCTTGACACAAGTTCAGCAGTTAAGGTGGTGTGAGCATCATTTAAAAGTCACATCAGGTTCATATGTTGCATGCCTGCCATGTGTGCAGCAACTAAGCTGGTGCAAATCTCATCTAAAAAAACACATCAGTTTCTATTTTTCATACTACTGCTAGCAATTAGAGCCATTACAATACATTTTTCATTGATTTCCAATTCACATTAGGTAAACTCATTAATTCTGATCCTTTTGCAAGTTGTTTAATGGCTTTTGATTTTTGTCATTAAACTGCCATTAATTTGTAAACTATTGCTTGCTTACTGCAATAAATGCCTAGGATACAGTCAGCCAACATCCCCCATTCCAGATGTGCAAGGAGGGGCCTCTGTCTTGTGAAGCCTGACATTTTTGTTTTGGGCCATGTAAATCCCTTATGCCTATTTAGTGCTACATGTGTGTATCTCCATGACTGTTTCAGATCACTTACTTTCCCTTTGTCATTCTGTATGGAGCATATACACTATAGCCATGCTCAGCACTCTTTGTGCTGAGTAGGGTCTTGGAAGCATGCACCATACCTCACATTCTGTCACTGAAATGAGGGACATGGACACTCAAAATGAGGGAAAATGAGGGACTCTTAACTTTCACAATGTTCTGGACACATCCTGAAACATGGAGATACAGTAGATCATAACACTATGGAAACAATTGTATTTACTTATATCGATATTAGCACCTGAGAATGAACTTCTACCATAAAGCAGGGGTGCCATTTCGGTAGGGCAGAGGGGGGAATTTGCTTGCCCCCCTCCCCAGAATTCTGCCTAGGTTGTTGTTATGGCATGGCAATAATGGCATTAAATTTGGATTTATTCTTTTGCACAATAAGTACACCCCTGGCCTGTGTGCACTCACACTGCAGGTGTACTTCTGACTCGACTGTGTCTGTATTGTGTTGTCCACTCTCTCCACCTATTAGTGGCAATGCCATCACATGTGATGTGGAGGAGCTCCAGCCAAGCAAGAGCACATGAGTCATGCAAGTTCGACACTGTTTTTCCTGCCACAGAGTAGACAGGCTGCACACTACAGCTTGGAGGAGTTGGTGAGCATTGAACTTACAAAAGAAGTGTTGTGGTGGAATGTTTTTATTGGCCTACTCTTAGTGAGTCTCTGTCTCCACTGCTGGCTGAAGGGGCAGATGGTGAGCTAGAAGCTAACTCAAGACAAGGCTACCTACTTGCTCTACTAGGTTTGCCTTGCAAAAAAAAAACAGCACAGGCCCTCCACTACAGCAAGTTAGGCCTAATGACAGTTGTGATTGTGGTGTTGGCAGCCTTAATAGACCTTGATCAGTGCAGTGCAGCAGCAAAAATGGCAGCAGCCAAGCAAAAAGCAAGCAACACAGGTTGGGTGCATTAAGTTGGTGAGGTGACTTGGTTGTGTACCACACTGGGGACCTGAGATGGTCGGTTCTAGCATCCAACTTTGGGCATAAGGATGGAGGAGAAGCAGACTGAAAACTGGTCTGCTGGCACACTGAGCCAGGCCACAGGTTCTGGCCAGATGACCGGGTAAGTAAAAGTAAATAATTTTTTTTACAGGAGGATTGTGGAAGGAGGAAGAACTGAAATATTGATGTGTTTTTCACATTTCTGCACTGTTGGGCAGCTTCATGACCCATATGGGATGGGTATTGAATGGAATGGAGAAGGGGAGAGAAATGGAGACAAAGTGTTTTTTGGGGTGGGGGGAGGTTCAGAACTTCTGTCAGGAAAAAAATTGGTTAGTAACTGGGTGGATTTAAGCCCTAATCTGATGCACTGCTTCAGGGTATAGACAGATGAATCTTATACATTGGAATTTTTTCTGATTTGCATATCACTTTTCAGTCTCAACAAATAAGTTTTATCTTTAGAGATGCTCCAGACATTCTAAATCTTGCTACCTAGGGGCTAATTAGCAGATGGCCTCCACTGGTTGATGGCTCCCCCCTGCTGAAATCTGAAATGACACCCCTGCTATGAAGTTTACAATTATAGGACATCCACTGTGTGAGCAGCATGTTTGCTATGAGGGATGGATGAGGAGAAAAGCAGTTTTCAGGGGTAAAATGAGAGCTGCCCCTTGCATTCAGGGACAGTTAAGCAGTATGTATGCACAGACTCTTGGAGCCTCACTATAGCCAGGATTCTGCCCCCTTCCCCAGTGAAGCTGACCTCCACATCACCACACTCAGGTACATTATGACATAGGGCAAGGCAGACTGCAGGGGTGTGCACCACTGAAATGAATAGGGGTATTTTTTTATTACTATTTTATACATTATTGATGGAGAGTTGAAGATTAATGAAGGCCACCGCTTGACTAACAAGGCCCTTGATAGTAGAACAGTGGTCTTTATTAATCTCCAACTCACCATCATAATGTACTGTATAAAATAGTAATAAAAAAAATCCATTCATTTCAAGGGTGTATGCCCAGCACTCTGACACATTGACATCATCTCTTAAAGACTTCTGCCCCTGGCTCTCTAGTACTCAGGTAAAAGACTCTGAATTTAAATCTCTACTTAGTGGGTTGTCTGCAGCAGCATTGCCGCACCCACTATAGTATGTGTGCATGGGGGAGGACTGTCCATGTTAGTGGGTGTCGCTTTATTGCTACTTTTGTGTTTGCCGCTTAAAGTCTGTTTGTTTGGAAGCATTCAAAAGTATGGAAAGAAAATAGTAGGAGTACAAGCCAGACAGAATTAATTAAGTAGTTTTGTGGGTAAGTGTGTGTATGGGAGTTGGAAGAACCACATGTGTTTCATTGGCACGTGTGCTATAGTTCAGCTGTGCATCTGAGATGAATAGGGACAAGAAAACTAAAAAGCATAACAGTGGCTATAAGCATGCTGCATGTGTGAAGATGTATGCAGATTTGCACTAAAGTACAAGTAAGCATTATGTGTGCAGGCAGTCTAGCTTAGTGGTTAAAGGCACTGAACTGCAAACCAGGAGATTTGGAGACCTGAAGACCTGGGTTTGACTCTCATCAACCCTTGTTTGTATATAGTGTGATCCTGAGCAAGTCACTTAACTTTTATGTGTGCAGTTGTCAGTGATCACTTGCTTTTTGAACACGTGCCACATGCATGCAGTCTGTTCTAATTTAACATAAAAAGCATGCTTTCTACACTTGCTTTCTGCACACATGCCATATGCATGCAGTAGGTTCCAATTTAACATTTAAATCATACTTGCAGCACACATATCACATGGGTAGTTTTATGTGCGCAGCATGAGAACATGTCATATAATTATTTCTGTAGGGGAATATACTGATAATCTAATTCTTCCCTTTGTGATAGAAAAAAATGGCATATCACATCTCTATAAATATTGTAGGTGGTCATGAACTCTGGAATAGTGAACTTCTTCAGCAGTCTAGAGTTTTTGACCTCTAGAACTACGGAGACATCACTGCATTAGGAGATTGTTTTCTACTGTGGTTTGAGGTAAAATTAGAAGAATTACTATATCAATGTCCTTGCCCTCAATGATATCTTTTCTGAGGTGACTGGGTACCAGATGAATAGGGCAAGATGTAGATGAAGGAGGCTAAGGCTTTGGTACATGGAGCCACACACCTGGAATGAGAGGAACAGGGGTCAGAGGATTAGTGCTGAGTTATATCGGTTTAGGAGTTGAATGAGAATGGGGGTTTTAGAAGGTTGATGGTGTGTGCCTGTCCCAAATGGCAGGTTCCCTCACAAATATACTTCACCCATGCCGTTCCTGAAATTTATGGGACTGTGTCATGCATGGTAATCCATGTTCTTCTGCATTCAGCATACCCATACATACATCTCATTATGGATATGTGAGCCAGTGGCCAAACAGTTGGTAGCTCCTATCTGTGCATTACAGCACATTGGGCACAGGTACCTGGGGTGACATTTGACTGTGACTGGGGGAAAAACTGTACTAAGCCCAATTGCAGTGGCAGCAACACTCCAAGTATTTGCCAGCATGCAGCACAGGAAAAGAATTGCATAAATGGATCATACAAGGGTAAGAAAATGTTAGAATTTCTCCTGACTGAGACTGATGAGTGGATACAGCCAGTGGTGGTGGTACCATCGGGGGCTGGCATGGTGTCTTCCAGCTGCTGTGGAGTGGGGGTGACAGGGGACTGCTGACCTTGAGATTTGTGTATCAGTAGCCTACACATCTTTGTGCTGGTGTACCCCAAGGAGGAAGTTACAGGTGAAGTTGCCAATGGAGAATTTCCTATTAAAAAGAAAAACAAAATCCACAAATTTATGGGCAAGGGTGAATTTAGAGAATTCACCTTAACATCACTGGCAAATTAGAACATTGCAACATCTCTTATGATTATATAATTTTGCTAAATGTTAACATATACATGATATATATATCTATATATATATATATATATATATATATATATATATACATACACACACAAGCACACACACACACACGCACACTATATATACTATATATATATTTTTTTTTTTATATTTTGAGGGTGGTCAGACTTAGAGTTAGAATTTTGTGTTTATCCTCTATTTTTTTATTTAAAAATTTGTTAATGGGGTAAGACACACTTGGTCACATGGCCTTTTACAGGCTCAGCCTGGTTTCATTCTATAGTAGGTTCATTTATCTCATAGTGGCAATGGAAGATATAACCATTTATCCACATAATAGTCCCATAGTGGTAACAGAGGAACACTGTGCATGATTAAGATATCAGTGATGGATCTACTTCATCCAGTGAGGTTTTGCTGTGGTTAAGATTAGGGGATGGATATCACCTATGAATGAAATGTTTAGATCATGCACCCTCTTAGTGCATAGCTTCTTAGGTAAATGCCACATAGATGGTACTGAAGTCCAGTATATTCTTGAAATATGTTTTTTATTGGGTAAGCCTAGTATTAGATGTTCTAGAATGGGAGAATGTTCAGGAAATTTATAAGAGTTATTATTACTTTTGAATATAAAATCCATGAGTTGTAGATATTTGAAGAAATGTTGATGTGTAGTATTGAACTTTGCCTGAAGTTGTTGAAAAGACATGAGAGTACTATGTTAATAGCATTCAGCTGTATGTGAATGACCCTATTCCCCCATTACCTAAACTCTATTGATTGTATAGAAGGGGTGATGTTATAATTACCTAAAATTGATGAGTACTGTCATAATCTATTAGTCCAATGAATAAATGTATGGGATTTTAACCAAATATAGATTAAGGAAATAGCAAAAGGTAATATAGTAGATGTGTTCTTAAAGGGTACCTAAACCAGGATATGATAAAATGGCATCCTTAGGATGGCAGAGAAAGGGAAGATAATGTTAATGGGTGACCTGAAAATGCCAGATGTTAACTGGAGCACCTTTGCTGCAGCCTCATCCAAAAGAAGGGCCAGTCTCGATGCCTTACAGGTGGCATGCCTCAGACAGCTAGTTTTGGAACCCACTCAGGAGGGAGCAGTCTTAGACCGCGTACTCTCCAATGGGGATAGTGAGAGGATCTCGGATCTAGAAGTGGGTAGCCATCTGGGAATAAGTGACCACCAAACAGTGTGGTTCACAATAAACTCAGCCACAGAGTCAAGCCATACAAAAGTGAGGGTACTGGACTTCAGGAGGGCTGACTTTGGCAAGACTGGAGAGTGCCTTAGAGAAGCACTAGCAAACAGGCTAGAAGGAGGGGTGGAGCAACAATGGGGAAACATCAAAACTGCCATCACAGAGGCAATAAGCCTTTGTGTGAAGCAAATAAACAAATCAAAATGAAAGAAAAAGCCACTATGGTTCTCAAAAGAGGTGGTAGGGAAGGTTATGGCGAAAAAGATAGCATTTAGGAAGCATAAGGAAACACAAAAGGAGCAGGACAGAGAACTGTACCAGTTAAGGCAGAAGGAAGCAGGGAGGGAAGTCAGAATAGCAAAGGCCCAAACTGAGGAAAAGATAGCCAACTCGGTTAAGTATGGGGATAAAATCTTCTATAGGTACATCAGGGAGCGTAGAAAGACAAAGGGACGGATAGTGAGGCTGAACAGAATGGTCGGTGGGTGGGCAAAGAGGGGCAGCAAAAAAGCAGAGATACTGAACAAATACTTATGCTCAGTGTTCACAAAAGAAAAGGAGGGGGAGGTGCCCAATCCAATTAACTGAAGCACTCTGGATAGGGGGGTTGATCCCAGTCCTTTCACAGAAGAAAGGGTTCTGAAAGAACTCCTACAACTTAAGGTGGACAAAGCAGTGGGGCCTGATGGAATTCACTCAGAATTCTATAAGAATTAAGGGGAGAACTAGTGACACCACTGACTACCCTTTTTAACAAATCATAGGAGGATGGTGTGGTACCCGAGGACTGGAGGAAGGCAGATGGGATTCCCCTTCACAAAAGTGGGAGCAAGACAGAGGCAGGAAACTACAGATCTGTCAGTTTGACCTCTGTGATAGGGAAAGTGATAGAATCACTTCTGAAGGAAAGAATTGTTGAGTACCTAGAGGCCAGTTGGGCACAGGACCCAAGGCAGCATGGGTTCACAGTGGGAAGGTCATGTCAGAGGAATCTAATTGATTTATTTGACTGGGTGACCAAAGTAGTAGACCAGGGAGGGGCTGTGGACATGGCCTACCTAGACTTTAGCAAGACATTTGACACAGTCTCACGCAAAAGATTAATAATCAAATTAAGCAGCCTGGGAGTGGGTCCCAGGGTGGTAGCCTGGGTAAAACATTGACTGGACAACAGGACACAGAAGACAAGTGTAAATGGATTCCACTCTGAAGAAAGAGGGGTTACTAGTGGGGTAGCGCAGGGTTCAGTACTGGGTCCAGTCCTTTTTAATGTCTTTATAAGTGACATTGCAGATGGACTGGAAGGAAAAGTATGCCTCTTTGCAGATGACACGAAGATCTGCAACAGGGTTGATACACAAGGAGGCATGGAAAGGATGACTTGCCAAGGTTGGAGGAATGGTCATAAGTATGGCAGCTTGGATTCAATGCAAAGAAGTTCAAAATAATGTACCTGGGAAGCAAAAACCCAGGGGAAGATTACACAATGGGGGGGAGGGGGTAGTAACAACAACAAAAATGGAAAGGGACCGATGACCTTAAGGTTAGCAAGCAATGTGAGAAGGCAGTAGGGAGGGCTGGGGGGATACTGGGATGTATAGGGAGAGGCATCACCAGCAGAAAACAGGAAGCTGTTATCCTTCTGTACAGACAGTTGGTGAGACCCCATCTGGAATACTGCATCCAGTTTTGGAGACCCCCATCTCAGCAAGGACATAGGCAGGATGGAGGCAGTCCAGAGGAGGGCAACTAAAATGGTGCAGGGTCTGCAACAGAAGCCATATGAGGAAAGACTAAAGGAGCTTAATATGTATACCCTTGAGGAAAGGAGGGAGGGGGGGACATGATAGAAACTTGTAAGTACCTCAGTGGAATAAACAAAGTCCAAGAGGGTAGCATCTTTCAGAAAAAGAGATGTGCAAGAACAAGGGGACACAATTTGAAGATAGAGGGGGGATGGCTCAGGGGCAATATGAGGAAGTATTTTTTCACAGAGAGGGTGGTGGACGCGTGGAACAGCCTTCCTGAGGAGGTTGTGGGGTCTAAAACTGTGGGAGAGTTCAAGAATGCATGGGATAGACATAAGGCAATTATTGTGGGAGGGTAGGAAGAAATAGGCTGTTGGTTAACTAGGATCTGCAGCTTATCCTGTAGGTAAGGAAATGGGTAGACTAGGTGGGCCAAGCGGTCCTTATCTGCCATCAGAGTTTATGTTTCTATGCTTCTATGCTCACACAGTAAACACTGAGTGGATCACCACCCTTCTGCACAGTGAAGGCAGTATGAACAGTTCACCTGTTGTGTTTTTGTCCCACCTCATTAACCAACAATTGGGTCTTCATGGAGGGCCAAGCAATAAGCCTCAGGACTTACCAGAAAAACTGTGGTTCATGCCCTCAGAAGGGCTGCACTTACTATTGATAACAATGGGCTGCATTCACAAAAGAAAGTAGGACAGAAAAACACCTGCAAGTGTCCAAATATTGCGCAGCTGCAGGAAAAAACACCTACATGTGCTGTGGGGAATTCACAAATCCCCTGTAGGTGCAGGAAAATGATCCATGTTACAAAACGACTTATGAAAATATATGGGAAAAAGTGCCATGATATGCATGCAGCATCCCCTGAAAGGCTATTCACAACCAGTTTTTTTCAGCAGTTGTGGAAAAAATGTTACACATAGTGGAATGAGGTGTAACTCTCCCTCAGCAAATTGCAGTAATGCCCCAGCAACTGGAATCAATTAAGGTGGAGGTGAGGCACAGATAATAGCATCCCAGATAGTATAACAGTGGCTGCTGTTACAGTAACAAAAGCACACTTTGCCATAATATGGCAACAGGCAACAGCAACCAGACACAGTGCAGACCATGATGGAGCCCTGACAGGCAGTAGAGCCTGGCCTGCCTGCAGCGGTGCTACCCCTGCAGGCAACAGGAACACCCTAGCGAGGGAGGACCAGCAGTGACAGTTGGCCCTGTGGTGCCATGGTATTACTGGTATCTGTGGTGCTGCAGTGGTCCCAGTTGAGGGACTGGTTGCTGGTCTCTTTGTGGGTACTTTCAGCTTCATTCTATGGCAGCACTGTTAAAGTCTACTGATCCAGCTAATTAAGCTCACTGTTGCTATGCCTCCTAAGCTATTTCTGCAGCTGCGGATCCGCAGTTGCGGATTTTCAGCACGTGCGCAATTTCTGCAGCTGCAGGGCTTTTACGAAATTCCACACCTGTTCAAAATTTCTATATGAATATCACGCAACTGCATTTCTGCAGTGCTGCAGGCCTTTTTCCCGCAGCTGAGGGATTTTTGGCTTTCTTTGTGACTCCTGCCCAATATTATTAGCAGGAGAGGCATACTAATGCCTTTAGCCAATCCACCAGACTTCCAGTGTCAGTCTGCTCCTTTACCTGTGATCTGCAGAACCCTGCAGGACAGTTCCCTGCAAATCTTCTCCAGTACTTTTTAGTGCCCTACTCCACAATGCGAGCTGGTTGTCTACCACCCTTCTAAATCTTGAATGATTTATTCACAGCTCCCTCAATACTGTCCTAACAAACATCAACACCCTGCCCCCCCACCTGAGGGTAATCTCCCTACACTGAATTCAAGTAACATTTTAAGTGCAGCCCTGCCACTCTGAGTATTTGTCATCGCTGGCTGCTCTCATTCACAGTCAGGTAGTGATCACGGTGCTGGCAGCCCTATGTTTCAGATCTCACAATGATCTGCTAAACATCCCCCTTCCTGTCTTCCCCTAACCCGAATATAGCTATTCCCTGCTGGAATGGCCTCTTCAGTCCCTCTCTGGCATTCATTCTTCTCTTCTGCTCCTCACACCAAAAACTGGTAAGCTCATTACCCTTCTGCAACATGAATGTGGTTAGTACAGCTGCCCGTGTCATTTTTACATATTAATAATAAACATGATCTTCTGGTAAACCAGGCTGATAGCAGCAGGGCACAAGGGGGAAACATAGGCATTCCTACCCAAATAAGATCTATGATTAGTCACTATTAAATGACGTGCAATGATGTGCACGCCCATCATTTAATAGTGCCTAATCAAAGGTAGCCTAGATCTTTTAAGGATAGGAAAGCCTATAATTCCCCATGTTCCCTACTGCTATCAGCCTGACTTACTGGAAAGATTTGTTTATTTTTGATATGTCAAAAAACCTGGGGACTGTACTACCTACATTCATGATGCACAAGGGTGATGAGCTCACCAGTTTTTGGTATGAGGAGGAGTAGTGAGAATGAATACCAAAGAGGGACTGAGAAGGCCACTCCTGCAAGGTACTACTATATTCAGGGAAGGGGGAAGACAGAAGGGGAGAAATTTGAGCAGATCACTGTGAGAAATAAGATGTGGGGCTGCCAGCACCATGATCACTACCTGACCCTATTGTCCTGGCCAACATCCCCCTTCCCATAAAACCAGTTCATGCAATTGTCCAAGGCTGTGTGTGGGTATTAATGTGTGAATTGGCTGCCACTACACATTCAGTTACTTCAATACCAGTCTAGCATTGTTGTAAAGCACTTTGGGATACAGTGTGTATGAAAGCACTATATAAATACTGATTTTTATGTTTGCTTGCACGCATGTGTAAGAAACATAGTGCCACCATATGAGTTTTCATAGGTGTGCCAGCCCCACTTACAATGCCCTGCTCCCTTTTGCAGGCTCAGCTGCACCGTGCCAGTGAATGTCTGAGCTGTCTATGACAGCCATTCAGATGCAGTGGTGTACAGTTCTGAATGAGAAAACACCACCATAATCAGCGGTGGTAACGTGTAGGCAATTTGTACACTGCCATCGGCAGTATGCAAATTGCTTACACGTACGTCTTTACTGCATCTGAACTGTCATAGGCAGTTCATCATCGTTCACCCATGAACACTTAAGTAGCATGCTGGGAGCCCACCCCAGCATACTCATGCACCCTCCACCCCTCAGCACTGTGGGACTGACGGGGTGCCTAACTCTACCCGGCTCCACTGCCCCCCAAACAGACTTCTAGGTGCCACCTGAGAGCCCACCCAGAATGGCAAAAGTCGGTATGACCGCTATAGGTGCCCTATCCTCTGGTCTCCACTGCTGCACACCCAAAAAATACTTCTTCCTGCTGCCATGCTGGGAGCCTACCCCAGCATGACAAAAGTCCCACATCATCTCCTGAATAAGAAAAAAAAGACTGTAAAAACAAATGGTCCCTCATTGACTGTCTTGCCCCTCCCCAAACCCGCGCCCACCTTTGCCCACCCTCTCCCACACCCCCCAACCCCATACTTACCTCCGGAGCCCATTGCGATGATCTTCAGGGGACCGGGAACACGTCTGCACTCTTCAAAGCCGACCACGAACTGAAGAAATGCCAGTAAACTGTAAAATGGCATAAATGTTTTTTTATTTCAACTTTGGTGCATATCTCAGCCATTTGGGGGACTTTTTTCACCAAATTTTCAACATGGGGTTCTTGGGGCCCCACCTCATAAACTCAGTCACTGTCATTTTGTTATTCAGTCCCGAAAGGTGATTTCTTGCTCACTGCACAGAACCACCTTTCGAGATCGAGTAACGAAATGACAGTGGCACAGTTCACGAGGTAGGCCCCCCAAAACCCTATGTTGAAAATTTGGTAAAAAAATTCTCAAAATGGACTGTGTTATGAGCATGCATTGTGCAGTTCCTACACACACTTGTAACTTCACAAATGTTTAATATATTCACTCCAGATTTTCAACATTGCCATTTTACCACACCTCCTTATGAGCAGTACAGCTGTCATTCTTCACATCTCACCCAAAATGTGTTTTTGCTCATGTAGTGCACAATGGCACAGTCGGTGTGTGAAATCAATGTTCAGGACAGATTAAGAAAATTGCAGTGACACTGTTCATGAGCAGATGTCTTAAAATGGATATGTTAAACATTTGGTGACAAAAGTCCATAAAATGACTGTGTTATGAGCGTGCATTGCGCAGTTTCCATGCACCCTCTTAAATTCACACATTTGTAATATTTTCAATCCAGATTTTCAACACTGCCATTTTTCCACACCTCCTTATGAACAGAACAGCTGTCATTTTTCACACCTGGCCAAAATGTGTTTTCGCACTTCCAGCGCAGAAATGCATGGTCGCTGTGGGAAATCAGTGTTCAGGACAGATTAAGAAAATCACAGTGACACTGTTCATGAGCGGAGGTCCCAAAATGCCTGTGTTGACAATCTGCTGTAAAAAATCCCCAGACTAATTACATTATGGGTGTGCATTGCGCAGTTTCTACGTACGCTCGTGACTTCACCAGTTTTTTTATATTTTCACTCCAGATTTTCAACATTGCCATTTTTTTACACCTCCCCATGAACAGTACAGCTGTCATTTTTCACATCCTGTTCAAAATGTGTTTCTGCACCTGTGGTGCCAAATGGCGTAGTCGCTGTGCAAAATCAGCTTTTGGCTAACGAACTGTTATTGCCACTGTTCATGAGGCGGGGGCACAAAAAAACCCATGTTGAAAATTTGGAGTGAAAATACCAATGAATACCTCAAGCGTAGGGTTCTCACCATAACGCCTCATTCCAGACTGACAGGCATCGCGACGGACTGCTGCCTGTAACGCTCATGCCATTCCACCCCCCACCCACACCCTGCAGCCAGTGACAGGCATCGTGGTGTGCCTTGGACTCTTTGGCCCAAATGTTCACCCCATTCTCCTATACTGTACCCATCTCACTGCATTTCCTTATGGAATGGGGTGAGCATAAGGCCCAAAGACCCCAAGGCACACCGTGACACTTGGCATCTGCAGGGTAGGGTGTGGTGAAATGGCATGGCCGCTATGCCTGACGACCCAAAGGCACACCCCAATGCCTGTCAGTCTTTGCAGGGTGGTGGTGGGGTTGGCTTTAGTTAAATGCTTCATTGCCATTCCTATTATGCAGCTCTGTAACTTCTACACTACCAATGCCAATGCCAGCAAGCAAACATTCGGCATTGACAAATGCTTGTTCTTATTAATATTTCACATGGAAAAAGAAGATAAGACAAGATAAGCATATTTTTGATTTCCAAGAAAGTATGAACTCTGGCTTTGGACTACAGAAGAACTTTGCTACAAACAAGTGGTGGATCTATGGGGTGGTGAATGGTGCGGCTGTAACACCCCCATTGTAAAGTACTCACTTGCTGCTGCTGCATTTCACTTTCTTGAAAAAGTCTGATTTATTGATTGTACACATGTTTACATTCAAAAATATGGATTACATTTGTAGTTTCAGTCAAAAACATACTAGAAAAGCATAATAGCAGAAAATATAAAGGTTTCATAAAAATCTTAAAAGGTGCATATCAAGTATGCACACATTCCCAGCACCCCCCTCCCCCCCTCCATTGTCGCATCCTGGATCTGTCATAACCACTAGACCACCAGGTTATTCAAGATTTGTACTGCACTGTGGTTTACCAAAGAGAAAGTCAGTTGGATTAAAACACAATTTCAGCATGTTAAAGTAAACAAAATGTACAGAACCGTAGCCTAACTTGTGTATTGATCTAAATAATACACATGGTTTTGACCAGTTTAGTGAAACAATTCTATACAAAGGGAAAAAAGAACTAGTTGAAACTATAGAGAGCCATGTAGCTCTCTGACTTTGGCTCTGATGATGTCATCACTTAACACATTTGGCGGTCATTATGTTGCTTGCACACATGTGCAAGAAACATAGTGCCATCATCGGAGATTTCGGAGGTGTGTCACCTCCTCCTCCAATTCAGTCAGTGTGCTGGCAGGCGCGGCCCCTGTAAGCCCATGCATTTTGGAGCTGTCTATGACACGCTCCAAAATGCAGTGGCATAAAGTTGAAAGGGGGAGCTACACTTCAGTGAGCACCGATAAGAGGCTGCTCACACGCAGCTCCCCCCGCAGGCGTGCGCGCCCCTGCACGCACTGTATAGCCGACGGGGTGCCCAATCCCCATCAGCTGAGCTGCGTCCCCCTCCCCCCAAGTAGTAGTTGCCACGCTGGGAGCCCACCCCAGCATGGCAAGTGGTCCTTTTGCCGACGGGGGTGCCCAATCCCCTGTCAGCTGAACGTCCCCCAACACTCTCGTGCCACGCTGGGAGCCCACCCCAGCATGGCAAAGGGTCCCACGTCAGTTTTTTTTTTAAATACCTGAAAAACGAAACGGTCTCTGCGGTGCGCCTCCCAACCCCCTCCCACAACCCGCACCCACCCACTGCGCACCTAGCCTCCCACACCCCCACCCCATACTTACCTCTGGATTCCGCGCGACGATCTTCGTGGACGGGAACATGTCTGCACTCTTCAAAGCCGACCTTGAACTGAGGAAATGCCCGGTAAGCTGTATAATGGGCTAGAGGGGGGTTTCAACTGTTGCATATGTCAGGCATTTTTGGGAATTTTTGCACCAAATTTTCAACATGGGGTTTTTAGGACCCCTTCTCATGAATGATGTCACTGTCATGGCGTTATTCAGGCACGAAGGGTGATTTCGCGCAGTGACTGTGCAGTGACTGCGAAATCACCCTTCGGGCCTGAATACCACCATGACAGTGACATCATTCATGAGAAGGGGTCCCAAAAACCCCATGTTGAAAATGTGGTGCCAAAATTCCAAAAAATGACTGTTTTACGAGCGTGCATTGTGCAGTTCCTACGCAGGCTCGTAAGTTCATGAAATTTCAATATTTTCACTCCAGATTTTCAGCATTGCCATTTTACCACACCTTCTTATGAGTAGTACAGCTGTCATTTTTCACGTTTCACCCAAAATGTGTTTCCGCCCATGTAGCGCAGAATGGTACAGTCGGTGTGTGAAATCAATGTACGGGACAAACTAAGAAAATCTCAGTGACACTGTTCATGAGCAGAGGTCTTAAAATGGCTATGTTGAAAATTTGGTGAAAAAATTCCTAAAATGACTGTTTTATTAAAAAGTGCAGTTCCTACGACACACTGTAGGTTTTGGCGAATTTCAATATTTCCACCCAGATTTTCAACATTGCCATTTTACCACACCTCCTTATGAGCAGTACAGCTGTTTTTTTCACATCCTGCCTGAAAACATATCACTTCAAGGAAGCGATAAATGGCGCAGTCGTGCAAACTCAGTGTATGGACACATTAAGAAAATCACAGTGTCACTGTTCATGAGCAGAGATCTTAAAATGGGAATTTTTAAAATTTGGTGAAAGAATTCTAAAATGACTGTTTCTACGTGCGTTGCTGCACAGTTCCATAGCTTGTGGTTTGCTGATTTTCAATATTTCCCTCCAGATTTTCAACATTGCCATTTTACCACACCTCCTTGGAGCAGTACAGCTGTCATTTTTCACATCCTGCCCAAAACATGTTTCCGCTCGTAGCGCATACAATGGCGCAGTCGGTGTGCAAACTCAATGTATGGGACACATTAACAAAATCACAGTGACACTGTTGATGAGCAGAGGTCTTAAAATGGCTATGTTGAAAATTTGGTGAAAAAATTCCTAAAAATGACTGTTTTACGAGCGTGCATTGCGCAGTTCCTACACACGCTCGTAAGTTCGCAAATTTTCAATATTTGCACTCCAATGACTTCCAAATACCTAAACAGCACATAGAAGCAAGCAACATTCGGCATTGACAAATGCTTGTTTTAAGAAGCAGGTAAGGCAGTTTTTTTTTTGAAATTGGAAGGCTGATTTTACATTTTTCAAATGCTTTGGAACCACATTTAGGTAACACATAAATGTAGTTTTAGCATTTATGAGTTTAGCAGCCTTTCCTTTAGTCCCGTTTGAGGTCAGATTTTTGAATAGTTTGTTGTCAAAATGTTTTTTAGGCATCCTTTAAAGCAAGGGTATGCAGAAAATAAGATATGGGGCAGAGCTAAATATGAAGTGTTACAGAAGTCCAGAAGGATGATGAGCTGAAACATGCTGCTGTCAAGTGCCTAATAGTGCTCTTGGCACTCTCTTTTGAGCAGATGCCTCTCTACCCATGCTTCCAACAGCAGTGAGGGAAATGGGGCATGCCTATGCTGCCCTGGTAAGCCCCCCCCATGGAGGTGTCCACCATGCAGAAAACCTAAGATCATTCCAGAACCTGGGTCACCAGTGTCGGGAGTGGTAGCACTACCACTGAACCGAAGGGCTAGCAATATTATGGGCTGACATTTGTGTCAAATAGCCTTTTAGTATCATTTGGAAGCATAACACCCAAGTATTTAATTTAATTTCTAGTTTGTATTCTATCTGCCTTAGCAATATCATAGACAGAGTTCAAAGGGGTAACAATTCAGTTTTTTTTTTCCAATTGATATGATGATATATGGCAAGAAATACTTAAGCCACATTTTCAGGGTTTAATATCCTCTAAATTACAACAAATACAATATAATATTCTACACCACACCTATATTACCCCTGCTAAGCTTAATAAAATTAATGCTGACATTGTAGATGAATGTCCTAGATGTAAAAATCAAAGCAAAAATCACTTGCCTCCTTTATTCACATGTTTGTATATTGCCCAATTATACAACAATTCTGGCAGGAAATTTTAAAAATCATCTCAAGTGTTGCAGGAATCCACCCTACAGTTAATGCAGAACTAATTCTATTTGGTACAGTAGGTATACCACAAGTTTTCTTCCCACCACACACACACCAAAAAATTGCACTTAGCAATAATTAATGCCCATAATGTTATTTTATTGAACTGGAAAAGCATGCCCCCCCCTCCCCCCGATATACAGCATTGTTACAATCTGATGTTAGACCCGAATAAAATGGGTGAAATTCATTATTGGGTTGGGAAAAGAAAATCTGAATGGGAAATGATTTGGGCCCCATTCACTAAATTCTGCTTTAAAGGACAAAAATTTAAAAAAGCAGGCACGGATCCCAAGTGTCACCCATATTATATTGACTGAATTTTATTTAATATTATTGTGAGCTTTATTTTTTATTTTTGAATTGCTTCTGTTTACTGATTTTTTTTTTAATGTTGAAAGCATTTTGAATCATTGTGGTTTCCTTTTTCTCTTGCTCTTTCTACTAACTGTATTTAATCAATGTATGATTTTAATGCATCTGTTTGTTTGTTTTTATTGGTGAAATAAAGTTTCATTAAAAAAAAAACAAAGATTAGGTGATGGAACTTCTTCATTCCATGCAGTTTTGCTGTAAGATTGGGTGAAGGATCTTCTCCATCCAGGGTTGTTTTTCTGAGATAACATCACTGTTGAATGTAGTCACTGAGCAATCAGGATGCAGGATTTTTTTTACTGATATTTTCCTTTGTACAGTCTGATCGATTGACATCACTCAGAATTTTGCTACCTGTGATATCATGAGGCCAAACTGCAGTCAGGTATAATATATTTTCATAGGGGTCATGGCATATCAAATATATTACAGAGGCATAGTAGCATCATTATAGTTAGAGCTCAGTAGGTTGTTTAATGTTGAACTCCTTACTTTGCTCCTTAATAGCTTTGCTCCTGTTGAACAGATTTACACAGAATTTTGCATATCCAGTGTGGGGGGGGGGCAAGGTCTTTTGGTTTGCCATTTTTTTGTTTCTAGTTGGATGTGTGGATTCTAAGATCTGGATAGTTTTTTGTTATTGCCTAGTGCCCAGATGATTTGGAATTTTGGTCTGAAATTATCAAGGTAGATGGGGCTTGCCAAAGAATGGTACATTTTGTTGGTTTGGTGAAAAAAATATTAATCCATTCCCAAGTTATAAGGATTTGAAATTTCAATCCTGAGGATGCTCAGTAGGATCTTTTCAACAGATGTTTAATGTAAAAGAATAATTTGGCCATACAAAAAATGATTTCTCTTTCGTGAGGCAGGTAATCCTCTTTCATGAGAGAAAATTCTTGTTTCATATGGCAGCCATCCTGTGTTTGTTTGTTTTTTCTTTATTGCTTTTTAAACCCATACAAATGATGCCCTGCAGAGATACCAAAACATGCATTTAGATAAACAGGACCCATTTAGCTGCATTCTGCACTTCGTTTAAAAAAAAAAACAC
Source organism: Neoceratodus forsteri (assembly GCA_016271365.2). Taxonomy (NCBI): domain Eukaryota; kingdom Metazoa; phylum Chordata; order Ceratodontiformes; family Ceratodontidae; genus Neoceratodus; species Neoceratodus forsteri. The sequence goes on along the minus strand of CM028131.1, from coordinate 1,201,208,441 downwards.
AACCTCAAAATGTGTTTTTGGAGCATTTAAAAAATCTTCTTTTGTGAGACAATTTTCCTCTTTCATATGGCTCACTGAAGAAGAATAGGGCTATACAAAGGAAGAATACGGCATTACAAAAAATAATTTGGGCTTACTTCTTTTTCACCTTCTTCTTTCATGAGACTCAATCGTGTGTGATCTCACAAAAATCTCACAAAAGAAGAATTTGAACTTTTTCACATTCTTCTCTCGTATAAAAGCATCTTCTTTAATAAGCTCATGAAAATCTCATGAAAGATGAGTTCATATGAAAGAAGAATTGAGACTTATATTTTTTCCCATTCTTCTTTTGTATGAACCAATTCTCTTTTGTGAGCTCAAGAAAATCTCATAAAAGAGGATTGGTTCATACAACAGAAGAATTTGGACTTAGTTTTTCTTTTTACACATTTCAGCTTTAATAAACCATAACTCCATCAAAATTTGGAGTTACGGGACAATCTATATATGAATTCTACAAGACTAACACATAGTATCACTCCCAAAAAAATTCAGGGCCCATATAAAAAAAAAACATAAAGATTAAAAAATGGAAAATTCCCAAAGGATAACACTGCAACTTTAACAAGCTGTAACTCTGTCAATTTTTTGGTGTTAAAGGACACTCTCTCTCTCTCTCTATATATATATATATATATATATAAATAAATATATATTTATATATAAATAATGCAGGGAAATGCAAGGTACTACATCTGGGAGCCAGAAACCCTGGCCAAGTGTACACCCTGGGGGGGGGGGAGGAATGCTACAAGGCTCAATGGCTGAGAGGGACCTGGGGGTGGTGGTGGATGTCAAGATGAACAACTCTGAGACTTGTAGGAGGACAGCGGCCAAGGCCAACAGGATGCTGGGATGCATCACTAGGGGGATCACCTCCAGAAATAGGGAAGTGATACACCCTCTGTATAACTGCTTGGTGAGGCTGCACCTCAAGTACTGCATGCAGTTTTGGAGGCCACACTTAAAAAGGAACATTGAACTCCTAGAGAGAGTCCAGCAGAGGGCAACCAAAATGATCTGTGGACAGGACCTATGGGGAGAGGCTCAAAGAGCTAAATATGTACGCATTGGAAGAGAGAAGGGACCGGGGGGACATGATAGAGGTCTTCAGGTATATGAAGGGTTAAATAGGGGAGGAGCAGTCAGGGTGCTGCAAAGGAAGGAGGGGGGGCAACTAGAGGGAATGTGTGGAAGCTGGAGGGGGGATATTCAGGGGAGAAAGGAGGAGGTGCAACTTAACTGAGAGGGTGGTGGAGCCATGGAATGCACTGCCCAGGGAGGCTGGTGGAGGCAGAGATGGTGGAGGGGTTCAAGAGGGGGTGGGACAGGTACAGGGAAGGGTTCTGGAAGCAAAGTCCAGTGCAGCAAGAATATCTGGGACTGGGAAGGAGAAGCCAGAGGCAAGGGGAAGGTAAGGTCAGCTCTCAGGGTGGGGGGGCTGACCAATTAGTAGACATGAAAGACCATTAGGCCTATTCTCCTGGCATTTTAGTATGTTAGTATATATGTGTATATATATATATATATATATATATATATATATAAGGTCTCATTGAGCACCACAAGAAAGTCCCTAAGAAATACCAACTAAAACTGATATATAAAAAACATTAAAAATAAAAAATGTAAATTCTCATAGGAAAATATTGCAACTTTAAGCAAAAATTCTTCCAATATTTGGAGTTAAGGGGCAATCTATACATCAGAAAAGGTCTCAATGAGTACTATAAGACTAACACATAATGACCCAGAAAGAATTCATTGAATACACACTGCACCCTAAAATTACCTCCGAACTTCACCATGATACTAAACCCAGAATTAAAGTCCAATCATCATCAACAATTACCAAAGGTGCATCTTGTCTTGCACTACAAGCATAGCAACCTTCAGACCAAACTGACAACAATTTATTGATTTACGGCTAAAAAAAAAAAAAATTTTTTGATAATGTAAAGTCAACTGCCAGGAGTTAATTGGCACCTTTAATATATTTTTTCTTTGAAGTGAGATCCACAAAAAAAATAAATTACAACAAAGCAGATAAATTGCTTTTCTGGAGGCATGGAAGTGTGGGGTCCAGAGGGCCCTCTGCTTCTGCAGTAAGATGGATATGTTCATGCAGGTCCCAAAAGGACCTGTGTGAATGTGGATACAATTCTACTATCTCAAAAAGAAAGGTAATTCTTTGCAAAAATCTGTGTTAATGCACCAGTTAAGGTTCAGATTAAAGCAACAAAAGTAATGAAATGAGGCATTAGTGTTTTCAACCCACACTCCCCTCAAGCAGCAAAAGTAAAAAAAACAAACAAAAAAAACAAACATTACTCTTTTGGCTTTCCTGAGTCATCACAAATCATGGGTGGGGGTCTTCCTTGGGGTTCTTAACCCCAGTGCTCACACCATTCTGATATAGTCTTCAAACATACAGAAATGTGTCTCTCCACATGTTGCAAACAACCTGTGGGCCCTGCCTGAAGGAAACAGCTCACATCTGAACTTATTTGCTTAGGGATTGGAGTGAGCATTAGGGCTGAGAACCCCAAGGAAGACCATGCCCCTGATTCACCATGACACTGGACAATCAAAATCGTAATGTTTTTACTTTTGCTGCTTGAGGGGTGGGGTGGAAATTAGGTTTGAGAACACTGACGCCACATTTCGCAACTTTTGTCACTTTAATCTGAACCCAAACTGGTGCATTATCACAGGCAGTGGAAAATTAGTCATACAGGTATAGCGAAGGAGGAGGACAGCAAAATGGCCAAGGCAATATGATGAGGTTGGGGGGGGGGGAGTCAAGAGGTAGAGGGTTAAGGACAGTTGCAGATGGGAGTAGAAAAGTCAGGAAGAAGAGACTTAAAGGCAAAAGAAGAAAAGATAGAGCAGATTGACAGGGGAAGGGTGGGCCAGAGTTTAGAAATGCAATATAAAATTATATATTATTGTCAGGGCCCCTAGTGCTCTGCGACAGAACTTTCTGATTTCTGCGGCAAGGCTCCTAGGCTTCTGCGGCAGCATTTTCTGATTTCTGTGGCATAATTTATTCATTTCTGTGGCATAATGCAGTCCTACCATTGGCTAAAATATGATGTGTTGTCATAGATGACATCACCTGCCAAGCATAGAGGAGGGGCTTCAGGATAAACAGGATGGATACGGAGCCTGGGACTATGGAAAAACTGTTTATCTGAATGAAAATTTACCAAAAACAATTAATTCTTCGGCACTATATGAATTCTGTGCCATGATGCAAATTCTGTGGAAAATTCTGCAACAGCAGAATTGCAGAATTCCAGGGGCCTTGATTATTGTATATTAGGGTTACTGTAAGTAACCACTTTCATGTTAACACCCAATTTATGCACCTTAATAACTTTGCCCTTGTTCTACTGATTTACATGAAATTTGGAAAGCACATCCTGTGTGCCAGGATTCTTTCATTTGGAAAATTTCATATAGATCAGTTCAGTGAGGACAAAGTTACAGAGGTGCAAAGAAACATAAAACTGTCTGTTTTTTAAAATGTTAAGACCTTGTTGCCACCCAACTAAATAAATATGAGGCTTTGAAATCTGAAACTTTCAGGTTTGATAGAGCTTGGTCCAAGGTATGTGCTCTGTTTGTGGTTTTAGGTCCAGCTATTAAGTGTTTTTTTTAAATATTTAAGAAAATGTTTCTGTTTCTGAGCATGCACAGTTTAAATGTTCTATGGATAACTGAATTTTGCAACAACAGCAGCTTGCAGTATATGAGATAGCTGCCATTTACTAAATAACAGCTGCGTAGTGTAGTGCAACCACTGCTGTGTTATGACTCATAGATCAGGAATGGGACTACTGTCATCACAGCCTCGCCGTCCTGATCGTGCTGTGTCATAAACACTATCTGCACCAGGGGCCCCAATCCCCAGTGACAGAGTATTTATTTATTTATTTATTTTTTATTTATTTATTTGTTGTTATAATCCAACACTGGGATGCCCACCCCTGGTGTCAGATGTCCCCCCCATGCAGCCCCTTGTTTTATTAACAGTGCCAACATTGGAGGGCCCAATTCCCGTGTCAGCATTTACAATCTTCCCCATTAGTGTGGGACTCTCTGGAGCCCACCCCCAGTATATTGCAATAGTTTAATTATTAATTTTTGCATAATCTGACACCAGAATGCCCACTTCTGGTGTTGGATGCCCCCCCAAAGCCCATTGTTTAATAATAGGTGCCGGCATCGGGGGCCCAATTCCCATGTCAGCATTCACAAGTCCTACCCCTCTAGCAGTGTGGGACACTTGGGAGCCCACTCACAGTGTCCTCAAATAGCTTCAATAAATTTCCTGCAAAAAAAAAGTCCCTTGATGTCTTTTTTTTAAACCTGAAAAAAGAAAACAGTCCCTCATTGTCACTGCTGTCCCCCTGCCCAAATCCTGACCCTCCCACTGAGCACACACACACACCCATCCCTATGCTTACCACCGGAGGTTGTATGCTGTTATCTTCTGTGGACAGAGAGAAGTCTGCATTTTTCAAAGCTGAAAAGTGATCTGAGGAATTATAGAGCACATGACACCTTTTTGAAATTTTTGGAAAACATAATATTTAGATACAATTCTGCTTGCATATCATATACTGTATCAGATATCTATTTCTCCTCTGCATTATTTATTACCATAAAGATTCTCACAAAAACAAGATCTTTGTGCCTTAGAGTTCATGTTCCTCTAGTTTATTCCCGACTTGAAATTATAATGCTCTGTTGTGACAACACAGTCTCACTGCAATTGGAATAACTGTGATGTCATAAGCAGAACATTATGATATATGGCAGGAAAAGGCAATAAGAGCTGATAACCTCTCAAGGAATAACTATTCTGCTTTCATGCATATGGCATTACTAGTAAATAACAGGGACAAGACATAAAGAGCTAATGACAAATATAAGCTGATTTGTGTCCAAATATTATGTTTTTAAAAGTTCTTCTTGAGGTGTTGGTGGCTCTTTAAGGTAAGTGCCTTATAATGTATTGCAATGCCGTTTTGAACTTATGTTCATAACTTTGCCATTTTTGGGAATTTCTTTCACTAAATTTTCAACATGGCCTTTTTGGGACCCCACCTCATGAACACTGGCTCTGTCATTTTGTTAATCTGGCCCATGTGGTAATTTTGTGGTCGCTGTTTGAAATTACCTTTTGGGACCAAATAATGACATTTCACCACCACTGATCATGGGGTGGGTGGGTGGGGGAAGGAGGAGGGGCAAAAGGCCATGTTGAAAATTTGGTGAAAAATATCCTAAAAATGGCCTAGTTGGATCATTGAAATTGTTCTTTGCATGGGAGTCATGCCATGCGCTTCTAGTGGCAGCAGCATCTCCGGGCCTCTCCATCCTTCTCAGCAATATTTTACATTTATTTTTCAGTATTTGGAATTAGTGCCACTCTATTGTTTGTACCATCATTAGTACTCACCTCAGTGTATCGGCAGATCGGTATTCCCAGCTTGAAGATGGAGTCAAAGATGTAACAAGTGCCACCGCATCATACCCTGCCAGATACTACTGAGCGGGAGAAGAATCCTAAGAGGTCAAAGGTGCAATCAAACTCCATGGTGAAGTCAGGCCCCCCTTCACCATCAATGACTGAGGAATGCTTCTTGCTAGAAGTTTCCCCAGTAAAAGAGTCACTGCAACTTTTGACCAGTGAGCTCTAACCCCTTAGGATTGCTATGGAGACCCTTAATTGAAGGGTCAGGGACACAGAAGCACAGATTTCTTCCCCCGATGACTGATGCAATAAATTGGACCCGGAGGTGATTGCATTGCACCAAAAGCTTTCTAATCTGGAACTGAAACTAGAGGACTTGAAGGGGCAATCACTCCGCAACAACTTTGTGGTTCTTGGGCTGCCGAAAAAGGTGGAGGGTCCCTAAGCAGTTTTATTTGCTCAGAAGTTATGTGAAAATTAGTGGGACCCTCCCCAATTGGCCCTGCATACATAATTGAATGTGCTAACAGGACTCTCTGTATGATGACCTCACCATTGGATCGTCCTCAGCCCTTTATGTTTCTTTTCCTCAACTGCTTGGATCGCCAACATGTGCTGGATAAGATTAAAGAGCTTCAAAATATTACTTGGGAGGGTGAAAAGCTACATATAATTCAAGACCTCCTGTTAGCAGTTAGACAGAAATGGACAGCTTATCACCCACTGGTAACCAAATTGATTGTCGCCTGCCTGAAATTTTGAGTCCTCAATCTTGCTAAATTCAAACTTATGGTGCAGAGGAAACAGAAAAGTTTTGAACTGGCAGATCATGCCCGTGCCAAGCTGCTCAAGTTACTACCTGATCCCTTTAAGGTGATCTGACTATCTTACAGTTATTTCTGAGCTCTCTACAGAGCACAGTTAAATGATTGCACCAGCTGAAGTTTAATCTGATAATCACCTGCCTTGTGTTGGGACACCTTATCTAGGTTCTGCATTTTTTTTTATTGCTTCTGTATGGTATTTGGACTTGCTCCTGGAGGAGCACTGGCTCAAGAACTCTCCATGGACATGTTCGAGTATACCTCTCCTCTCCACTAGGACTTGCAGCAGTTTCCCAGTACGAATACTATTTGGCTTTTTTTCACTGCTTGGTTAAGTCTCCTACCAAGACCAAACTGATTCCATGGGCTCCTTTATGGATAATGAGCTGGCATTAATTTTTCTATTTCTATTTCCATTTAGAACTCCCTTGGTGGCTTTATGGCGGGGCATCACTCCAGTGACCATTTGCACCAACTCTTACATCTCATTTCTGTGGCTGGGGAGAGCCAGACTCCTGTGGTCCTGGTCTCCTAGATGCAGAGAAAGCATTCGACAGAGTCTCATGGTCTTTTCTTTTTGCTGCCCTGGACTGCTTTGGTTTCCTGGTTATCTTCTCCAACCGGGTTAAAGTTCTATACTACAACCCTACAGCCAAGCTCAGGTGTAATAGGGTGCTATCAGCTCCAATAGCACTTCAACATGGCACCAGACAGGGCTGCCCACTTTCCCCCTTCCTTTTTTAATTTGTACTTGGATCCCCTTCTTCTAAAAATCCAGCAGAATCCAGAAATTAGGGGAATCCATGTTGGGGGCTCCAGATACAAATAATCGGCTTATGCAGATGATCTCCTTCTCCATTTGGAGTCCCCTGCTTCACCACTACCTACGGCCCTAGGAGAAAGCTGGTAATTCTCTGAAGTGTCCGGACATGAGCTAAACTTATTTTTGCCCCTTAACACTTTTGTTCAGAAGCAACAAATCCTGGAAATGGGTCTCAGTTGGGCACCCAGGGCCATTACCTACCTGGGAAGTTCAAATTTCCCACTGTCTCTCTGATCTCGTAAAATTGAATATCACACCTCTCCTTTCACAGATCAAGGAGGATCTGCAGAGATGGACTGCTCTCCCTATCTCTCTTTGGGGGAGACTCAATATTATTAAAATGAATATTTTGCCCAGAATGCTTTATCCATTGGTCATGCTTGGCCTTTATCTTTCTAAGGCCTGGTTTTCCCGATTCCAAAGCCTCATCTTGGAATTCTTGGGGGAGGGGGCATGCGTAGGGCATTTTTTAAACTAACGCAACCAAAGGAAAAAGGCATTCTTCATTTGCCTGATTTTTTTCTCTGCTATTGTGCACTTTATGGTAACAAATTTTTCAGGCAGGACCAACCTCTGGATAATGTACCCAAGGGTGGGTATTGTCCTCTATGGCTCCATTTAGAGTCCCAACTTTGTCTCTAACATGGCATCCAGTTATCCAGTTTATTGTACTCCAAACCCTCTATGCTCCCATCTCAGCTTCGCAATACCCCATTGATGTGGTCTCTCCATGCCCTTAAACAGTTAGGCTTGTACCTAAGGAATGATTGGTCTAAAGATCTCTCCCAACCTATATTAGGGAATTCCAGTGTAAGAATTGCCCACTGTCCCACCCCACTCAGCTTCTGCCCTCTTCCTCAGCAGGCCTCCCTGAAGTGCTTTCTTCATGATAGTAGGATTGGTTCACCAGCTGTGATCCAGCAATGCTTTTCCCTTCCAGTTTATCACCCATTCAAACACCTTCAACTGCCCGAGGCTTTGACCAGTTTTTTGGGACCACAGCCCTGGGCAGTTCAACCTCAGTTCCCTCTCCCAGAACTTATACTAATCGCCCAGAACACACACTCAGTATCCAGTCTTTATTCATACTTACAGTCTAATGATCCCAAGGGCCTAATGGGGATGTGTTTTTATTGGCAGCATAGTTTGAATTTGCAGATTGGACCTAGAGATTGGCAAGTAATTTGGAAAAGATTATATAAATATGTTAAACAGGACAGGTACCATTACACTCAGTTTCATATCTTACATAACCATTACTATACCCCCTCAAAAATTATGCCAGATGAGGTGCAAGCCTCCACTGGACTGATCCCATTGTGGATTTGAGGTGGGCTTTCTTAAGCATACATTATGGGATTGCCTTTCTGGTCCCAAATTCTTGCTTCTCTTGGCCCCTTGTTATCCCTGGACTTTTTTTCATTCCAGAGACCTGTTTAGTGGGTTACCTTCCAGATTAAGTTTTTGAGGCCCATAAAGCATACATGGCTTTAATTTTTGCTTACTGCCAAACTAGTTATTCTTTGCCATTGGATGAATGATGCTATTCCTTCTCTTTCTGAATGGCAACAGGACATTCTCCAAGCTTTAGCGGTCAAGAAACATAATGCTAGGCAACAAGACAGAACTGAGAAATATAGATAATTGGGGGGGGGGCCTTTGAAGCCCTTGTGGCTTTTATGGAAGACCACCTTGTCTGGGTACCCATTTTTTCCAGTTTGCAGTCGTATGCCTGTTTCCTAGCCTTACTTTCCTTTTTGTTTTCTTTTGATATCTCCCTTTGTTTTTGGTACTCTGGGATGGGGGGTGGGAGAGTGGGGGAAGGTTTTGGGGATTAGTGTGGCCTATTGTTTAACCTTTTCTTGTTTTTTGAACATGTATTTTGTTCTTGCAGATTGTGACATGGCTCATATTAGGCCCTGTCCCATGTGTGCTATATAGGAGGAAACCAGAAGCAAGGATCCTATTACTGTCTCTATCTTTGTTAACTCTGTATTAGGCTGCGCAGTCATTATCAGTACTGTACTAATTCCTAATTTCTTTCTTGTTGGGTTCCCTGGTGCATAACATAGAGATAGTGAAATGATGGCTGAGACAGGCAGCTATGACAGAGTGTGACATCAGACTAATGTAATCAGTCATGATGGTCTAGCCACCTACAAGATGCATCACAGTGTTAGGCCTAGCAACAAGACGGGTCACAATTGTATGCCTGGCAACCAGCAGCTACAAGAGTCAGTCTGTGTCAGTCTGTGTCTCAGTCTGTGCTGAGTTTGTGTTTGTGTGGAGACTCACCTGCAGCCAATGAGGAGAAGGAGAGAGATTTTCAGCTGAGGAAAGGCTGCTTTATTTCCTGATGGAGAGATTGATTTGGAGAGACTAGATGAAACATGCTGATGTTTTCCAATTAGTTTATTTGTTTTTGTTTTGTGTACAATAAATCACTACTTGTGGTTTTTCTACAACTTCTCCTGGACTGCTCTATAAGCCTTCAAAATATTTGGTGATAGAGGTATCTGGTTTAGTTACAACTGGTGTTATTCTGAGTCAGAAGCCACACCACATCCAGAAACCTCTCCACATATGATGTCAGAAGTTATTAGATTTAAGCCATGCATACTCTAAATCCAAGAGTTTGTTCATGGGTTCCAGACCTGGAACCAGGGAAACATAGCAGAACAGCATGTAACCAGTAAAAGAAAGAGCTGAAGTAGGACAATGAAGCCACACCACATCAGCAAACCTCTCCACATATGTGGAGAGGTTTCCGGATGTGGTGTGGCTTCTGACTCAGAATGACACCAGGGAGGGGTTGGAGACAGAGATTAAGGTGTTTAGAATCAGAAAAGTGGCAGTGGTAGAGAATGCTTATCTGCATTGCACTGCAGGTATAATGTGTATCTTCTCTGTGATGTCAGTACCCTTTACTATTAAGTACAGTCTACAATGAGAACATCAACATGCAACCATTTTGGTACTTTCCCTGACGAAACACCTGTTTTGACATGAGATGGAGTATGAGTACCAAGTGTTTGCCCTCTGTAAGGGAGGCTGGGATCCCCTAACAGAAGCTTTACTGGCTATGAATTTTTAAACATTCCCCATGGTATCTCATTGGAGCCATTGAGTGCAAGATAACTTATGCGTGCAAAACAAAACAAAAAGTCTACACAAGGCTAATGGTGAACTGGATAAGTATTGAAACAGAACACATAAAAAAATCGGACTCATCACCACAGTCTGAAAGGAATGACACCACTCTCAGAAGGTTATTTAGTGCAAACCGTGCTGGATTTGTTCAGGTGCCAAAACAACAAATGCTACAAGGAAGCACCTGACGCATTTTGAATTAAAATCCTTTGTCAAAGGTGCGAGATGAAGGAGAAGGAGAGGGAGAGGGAGAGGGAGAGGGAGAGCTTAAGTTCTGTTGCTCCCTTATGTAATACATGAGGATGGGCCACATTGCAAGAAATCCACAAAACAGTCACACTCTAGAGGTCTGTGTGTGAGATCCAGTAGGCAGTACACACCAAGTAACTTTCATAACTTATTTATTGAGTGGGAAAATACAACAGTTCTTTGATCAAACTCACACCAAGTGACTCAATGCTGGGAACTGTTATTGATTGACGTGGTGTGTGTTTGATCAAAAAACTGTTGTGTTTTTCTGCACGATAAATAAATTACGAGCATTATTTGGTGTGTACTGCCTACTGGATCTATACAGGCCTCCAGGGTGTGACTGTTTTGTGGATTTCTCATAATTGCTTTGGGCCAGCAAAGTCCTCAGTTAGCACCTCACCTGCACCGCTGAGCACTGTATTCCTTTTTTCTGGGCCCCATTACACCGTAAAGTAATTAAAAGCAAAGTGCAGTACAAGTACACAAAAAGTAGTGAAAAGACAAACAACACATATTTTTATTTAGTTTTTGTTTATCGGGTAAGTGCACTAGACAGAAATTGCCTATTTTCAGGCATGACCCGAGAGAAATATGATGACGTCAGATAATAGGACAGTGCAGTACAATAGGACAGCAGAACACAACATAACTTCAAAAGAAGATATAACAGCATCAGGTTACAAGGAATAGTGTAGTGTATACAGTCAGTAGGACACTATGTAATTACCATAAGACATTTTATGGGTAAGCAGTGTTGTAGTAGGAAGCAGTTGATTAGGCAACCTTATAGCAAAAGCAAGTGACTAAGTGCTAAAGTTTAAGTGGATGGTTTGCCTATAAGGCATATGCAGGGTCATGCAGACCCCCCACTCCCAGCTATTTTATTCCAAACCCAGGATGGGGCCACCCACCAAATAGAATTTTTGGGGATGCGGGACGCCCTTGAAGGCTGGAGGAGGGGTACCTTGAGGGGCCACACTAAGCACCAGTTGTGGAGATACAAATGGTGGATTTATGACCCAAAGTTTATACCGGCAAAACATGACAGCTGGTTTGTCCAACAGGCTAGATGGGGATCGTGTCCCTGAGACAGCTACTTCAGGGTGGCACAATGATGTCCTTCGAGGTGGCTTGGCTCCAGTTCGCATGGGATCAAACAGACAGGCTGAGATTTTACCAGCTCAGGGATTAAGTAAACACACAGCTGAGGCTAGAGAGTTGAGGCCTGCTGGGGGGGTAATCAGCTGCCTTTCCAGACAATGTGGTCTTCCTTTCATAGGGAGAAGGCTATTACATACAAACATAGAAGTTAATAGCAGAAGGAGACCACCAGGTCCATCTAGTTTGCCCATTGTCTTTTAGCCTAGCCTTCTAACTGCCCTTGGGTTTGAGGGCTCCCTTGTATCTGCCCCAAGTATTCTTGAAACCTACCACTGTGCTTGCCCCTACCGCCTCTACAGGCAGGCTGTTCCAGGCATCCACCACTCTCTCTGTGAAGAAAAACTTCCTGGTGTTGGTGCAGAACTGCCCTCCTTGCAGCCTTAGATAACGTCCCCTGGTTCTGCTGGCCCTCTTAAATTGGAAGAGATCATCTATCTGCACCTGGTTTATGCCTTTTATGTACTTGAATGTTTCGATCATGTCACCCCCTTTCTCTTCTCTGTTCCAGGGAATACATGTTCAGTTCTTTCAGTCTATCCCTGTAGGACATCTCGTGCAGTCCCTGAATCATTTTTTGTTGCCCTTCTCTGCACCGTCTCCACTCGGTCAATGTCCTTTTTGAGGTGGGGCCTCCAGAAATGGACACTGTACTCCAGATAAGGCCTAACCAGTGATCTGTACAACAGCAGGATCACTTTCCTCTTCCTGCTTGTTATTCCCCTCCCAATGCATCCCAGCATACCGCTGGCCTTTAATGCTGCCTTCTCATGCTGTTTACCTGCCTTCAAGCTCTCTGAGATAATGATTCCCAAATCATGCTATTAGGTGGAGGCAGCTAGTTTTTCCCCTCCAAGGTAATATGCCTTATTTGTATTTCTTTTTCCTATGTGCATGACTTTGCACTTTCTGGCATTGAATTCCAACTGCCATGCTCCAGATTCTTCCAGTCTCTTGAGGTCAGCTTCCATCTTGTCCACTCCCTGCTGGGTGTCGACCCTCTTGCTTATTTTGGTGTCATCTGCGAACAGACACACCTTTCACCTTACCATGCTGTACTCCAATTATATTAAGGACTATGGCTTTTCTTCTTTCTGTATTAAGCAAAAATAGGAAGAGGACTTAAGTATCACCATTAATGAGAAGCAATGGCTTAAAATTTGGAGAAATACTTAGAGCACCTCAGCCTCCCCATTGTGGAGGGAGTTTTGCTTGAAGCTGAGGATCTGCTTCTTTTTGGTTCTTGTTCAAGCAGCACACCAACACTCTGATCTCTTCTTCTTGTGCTGAAAAAGCTGCGGGGAGCCACAGGCAACCCAGGCGCATTTAAACTAGCAAATGGGGAGAGGGGTGCAGCACCCGATACATTGAATGGGAAGAACCCCCCAGCTAGTGATTAAACAGGAGTTCAACATACAGTATTTGTTGTTCATCTGCATCACAAGGTAGGGAAAAAGGTCTGGCTCCCCATACGATGTGCAGGGGAAATGCCAGACCTTGCCCAACAAAAGGTTATAAAACAGTTAAAAACTGCAAATAGGAACAAAAAATTAAAACATACAATAATTACATTCATAATAAACATAAATTAAAGAAGCTATTGCAATCTGGATACAAGCCCTGTGATAGAATAAGATAAAGGCATTTTCTAAATACTATTCCTACATATGTGACAATGCAGGAGAAAATGGGAAAAGGAATTACTGATACTTGGATACTTGAATATAGCACGAGCAGAAATGTACCTGATGGTACTATGAGTCTAATCCCCCACTAAACAGAGGAAAACTATAGATCCACCCATCTATTAATTTCTCTATCCAGCATTGATTTGAAAATGTTTGTTATGTGCATCTACCACCTCCTGTGGCAACCTTTTCCACAGACTCACCACTTTCTGTGTAAAGCAAGCACCTTGTTTATTAGTCCTGTATGATTCGGTCATGAGATGCTTGTTGTGACCCCTATGGTCATAGTCTGATTGTTTCAACTCAAAAGCCTTATCAAGCCATAAGGTAGTTATTCTCAAATAAGTTACACATCAAGATGAAATCTCCTCAGACCCTTCATCTCTCCAAACTGTGTAAACCCAAGAGTTTTAACCTATCCATTAACGTTTGTCCCTTAATCCACTAGCCACCTTTGTAAACTTCTGTTGTACCCATCCTCTGGCACTCATCTCACCTTCAGCTGGGGGCAGAGAACTGCAAGTAGAAGTCTAAATGCAGCCTGGCTAATGACTGATATAAAGGTAATATAGCCTCTTTTTTATGACATACAAAGTTTTTTTTAATGCATCCAAGAATTCTATTTGCTTTTGCCACTACCATTTGATTATTGTTTTTAAAGGATATGTTAGACTGGACCGATACTCCCAAATCTTTCTCCTCCTGGACTATATTCAGTTCAGTTCCCCCCTAGCTTATAGATAGTGCAAGGATTATTGTTACCCATGTGCAACACCAAACATTTGTCCACATTATGTTGTATTTCCCACTCCTCTGCCCATTTGTGTGAACTATCTAAGTCTAACTGCAGTCATTAGGTATCACTGTCTGTAAGTGCAGGTCCCCCAATCTTGGTGTCATCAGTGAGCTACTGTATTTATGTGATATGTTAGACCATGATGCATGTCCATAACATATAGGTTAAAAAGAAGAGGACCGAATACCGAACCCTGTGGCACCCCACTAGCAACCAGAATATATTTAGAAAACTTCCCTTTAATTCTTACCCTCTGCTTTCAATCAAGCAACCAGTTTTGGACCCAAGTCACCGCTCTGAAATCCACTTCCACATTGCTCAGCTTGCCAATGAGCTTAGAATGACAGACCTTATCAAAAACCTTGCTAAAATCTAAATATATTATGTTGCTTAGGACATGGCCTACCTAGACTTTAGCAAGGCATTTAACACAGTCCCACACAAAAGATTAATAGTCAAATTAACCAGCCTGGGAGTGGGTCCCAGGGTGGTAGCCTGGGTAAAACATTGGCTGGACAACAGAACACAGAAGGTAATTGTAAATGGAGTCCACCCCGAAGAAAGAGGGGTTACTAGTGGGGTACCGTAGGGTTCAGTATTGGGTCCAGTCCTTTTAATGTCTTCAAGGACATTGCAGAGGGACTGAAGGAAAAGTATGCCTCTTTGCAGATGACACAAAGATCTGCAACAGGGTTGATACACAAGGAGGTGTGGAAAGGATGAGAAGGGACTTGGCAAGGTTGGAGGAATGGTCAGAAGTATGGCAGCTAGGATTCAATGCAAAGAAGTGAAAATAATGCACCTGGGAAACAAGAACCCAGGAGAAGAATACACAATGGGGGGGAGGTAGTAACAACAACAAAAAAGGAAAGGGACCTGGGGGTAATCATATCAGATGACCTTAAGGTTAGCAAGCAATGTGAGAAGGCAGTAGGGAGGGCTGGAGCTATACTGGGATGCATAGGGAGAGGCATCAGCAACAGAAAACAGGAAGTTGTTATCCCTCTGTACAGACAGTTGGTGAGACCCCATCTGGAGTACTGTGTCCAGTTCTGGAGACCCCATCTCCACAAGGACATAGACAGGATAGAGGCAGTTCCGAGGAGGGCAACTAAAATGGTGCAGGGTCTGCAAGAGAAGCCGTATGAGGAGAGACTAAAGGAGCTCAATATGTATACCCTTGTGGAAAGAAGGGACAGGGGGCGCATGATAGAAACTTTTAAGTACCTCAGTGGAATCAACAAAGTCCAAGAGGGTAGCATCTTTCAGAAAAAGAGACGTGCAAGAACAAGGGGACACAATTTAAAGATGGGGGGGCAGTTCAGGGGCAATGCGAGGAAGTATTATTTTACAAAGAGGGTAGTCAATGCATGGAACAGCCTTCCTGAGGAGGTTGTGGGGTCTAAAACTGTGGGAGAATTCAAGAATGCATGGGACAGACATAAGGCAATTCTTGTGGTGGGTAGGAAGAAATAGGCTGTTGGTTAACTTGGATCTGCGGCCTATCCTGTAGGTAGGGAAATGGGCAGACTAGATGGGCCAAGTGGTCCTTATCTGCCGTCAAAGTCTATGTTTCGATGTAATCCAGTAATTCACTGAAAGGCTTAAGAAGGATATCAGGTTAGTCATACAAGACCTCCCTGTTGTAAATCTGTGTTGTGTTGTGTGACATTCAATACTCCCTCTATACCAAGCGTCTCTACCAAATACTCCTTTAATATTGATTCCATGACTTTTGACATAACTGCTATTACAGTCACTGGCCTGTAGTTTTGAATTGAAAATCTACTACCGTTTTTAAAAATAGGAGCAATAATGGTTTCTCTCCACTCATCTGGGACCATATCTGTACTAAAAGGGGATTTGAAGAAGTTGCTCAGCAGGTCTGAAAGGGATTCGGCTAGATTCTTCAACAGACAAAGACTAATATTATCTGGGCCTGGAAACTTATAAGGGTCAAGATTTTTTAACTTATCACAAACGTTACTTCGCTATTGAGTAATCTGTTTTCAAAGTCTACAGTGGAGTGAGTATTTCTGATAATGGGTTCAGCATCAGTTTCTGTATCAGTAAACACTGATGCAAAATATACATTGAATTCTTATGTCATACTGTCAGGGTTATGCATTACTCTATCACACAACTGGAATTTCTCCCTCCCCTTAAGGGAGTTAACATATGCATAGAAGAGCATATTTTTGAGTCTTACTCTTTGCCAGGTTGATCTTCCATCTCCTTTTATTCTTCCTGATTTAATTTTGCATGTGCCTGAGTCTACTCTATATATCTCCCAGGTTTCGTCGTTTAGTTCCTTCCTCCATTTTTCATAAGACTGTTTTTTCCTGTTTATTAACCTTCTGATGGTGTAGTTCAACCATTTAGGTCTACATTTCCCTCCACAATCATTTTCCTTTTAGGGACCCAGGTGGTATATAGAAATATGAGTTTAGCATTGATAATGTTCCATATCTCAATAATATTTTTCTTCCTGAACAGTACATCCCAGTTCCAGTCTGTCAAATCATTCATCATGTTTTCAAAATGTGCTTTTCTAAAGACAAAGCACTCCTCATTGGTAGTTGATTTAGTGATTTGTTTTAACAAATTAAATCTAAATCATATTGTGATGGCTGCAACCTAGAGGTTTCAGTTATGTTACATGTGCTTATACAATATTTTATATTTTTAAGTACAGTACCAAGTCCAGCAGATTATTTCCTGTAATGGGCTCTTTTACCATCTGGTCCAGTTCACATCCATCCAGTATATCAATTAGGTTGGAACCAGTACTACTGGTAGATGTTTTACCAATCCAGTGAATGTTGCTGATATTAAAATCACCGAGCATAATTATTTCCTTGTTAACTAAACTCTTGTTCTTAATAATCCTATACAGTTTCTTTGTGTATTTTATATTGCAGTTTGGAGGTCTGTAGCAAGTGCCAATAATAATGGGATTCTTATTGATAATTAATTATATCCAAAGATGTTTGACATGCAAATCATCATTCTCCAATGCTGTGTCTGTACTGAGACTACTGTTGAAATTGTTTCATACACATAGTACTACACCACCACGACTTCTCAAATTCCTGTTAACCTTAACATATACCCACCAATCTTGTTCCCCAATCCATGAAGTAATTCCACCAAGTTACAACTACTGATACCATATCATATTCTTTCTCCCATAATTTAGTAATCAATAAGTCCATTTTGTTATTCAGACTCCTAGCATTGAGTGAGAAAATGCACAGTGTATTTTTGTTATTGACTTTATTTTATTTAAGTTTGATGCAATATTTCTGTTGTTACTACCACTGCAAGTATCCTCAAGATTTAGATTGCAGCCTCTATTAATCCTCCTTCCCTTGGTTTCTAGCTTAAATTGTAGGTAATTGGCGTACACTATTTTTAAGCGAAAAAGATGTTCCAGGACTAGAGGGCATGGGATGAAGTTGGAGGGAGGATGATTCAGAGGAAACATAAGAAAGAATTTCTTCACAGAACGGGTGGTGGACAAGTGGAACACCCTGCCAGAGGAAGTGGTGGGGGCTGAAACAATCACGGAATTTAAGAATGCATGGGATAGACATAAAGGAATTCTGGAGGTCAGGGGTAAGGGGCAACAGACTTCTAGGAAAACAAACTGAACTTACAAGCTCAAATGGGCAGACTGGGTGGGCCATAGGCCCTTATCTGCCGACACTGTCTATGTATCTATGTATCTATGTAACTTCTATTACCAAGTTCTGAGGCATCTTTTCTATTCAAGTGCAGTCCATTCCTTTTGTATTAGACTCCCTGGCTAACAAAAGTCCCCCAGTTCATTATAAATGTAAACTTCTCATTTGCTGCCCATCGTCATAGCCACTAGGTTTGTCTATAAATGTCTTTAGACCTCATATTGATATCACTGTTTAGTGGTAATACTTCTGAAAAGATGACATTACATTTATGCTTTTGTAATAGCTTCCCTATATTCTTAATTTCTTGAATGATCACGTGTTCTGGGGTTTGACCATTGCATCCCTTAGTTTAGTGTCTGAAAAACGTGTACCTTGAGTATGCTCTATATTTAAATTCTAAATGTGGAATCTGTGTGTCATAAAATAGAATCTTCCATTACAATATTTTCCATAGATTTAGTCTTACTTGGAGGTGTACTTATATTTCTTGGCTGCTTATTTGAGTCTGCTGGAACTGTTTGCACCGTCTCGCTGGGAGTTTGAGCTCCGTCAGACTCAAAATGTATGAGGTTATCAGTCTCACGGGGGTTCCTTTGTATAGCCTCTTCTGTGTTAATCTCTCCCAGAAGAGAAAAACTGTTGCTGGGTATTCCCTTTCATGCCTGCCCCTTTTCGATCTCCTACTTCTCTGGACGTGATATTTTTCCAATAGTTTATCCAGGAGATACACACTAAGCTGAAAGCTTGTTTACAGGTGCGACCTGCAAGCAAAGGGAAGTTAAGTGACTTACTCAAGGTAACAGAGCTCCTGGCCTTACCTGAGCTAGCCACCCCCGGAACAGCCGACTCGCTGAATCACACAAGCTGCTGGCCTTACCTGGGCTAGCTGCTCCTGGAGCAGCTGATTTGCCAAATCACACAAGCTGCTGGCCTTACCTGGGCTAGCCACCCCCGGAGCAGCTGACTCACCAAATCATACAAGGTACGCTATTTGGACACCCCCGGAGGAGCTGGCATTTTCTATTGTTGCTTCTGTGCTGATGAATTTGAATCTTGGTACCATTTTGCCGAGCTGCTGAAATGCTGGGAGACCTGAGTGCTCTTCACTCACTTGCCCCTAGTTCCCAAAGTTAACGGGACTGCCTAAGTATTAATAAAAGTAAGCAGTTCTCTGTGCTGGGTCAAATTTTAATTATTTACCCTGTTTTAAACTCTGGCTTGAAATTGATTAGGGAACCTGCTGCAACTTGTAAGCTAATACGGCTCCCGGTGCCGGTCCAAAGCTACTCATTTATTTAAAACCTCAGCTTGCTTGCTTAATTTAACCATTTATTTAAAAAAAAAAAAAAAAATCTTGGCTTGCTTGCTTACCAAGGGGTTTCTGCAGGCGGAAGTAGTTTCGAGGAGCCCTTTCCCACCAGCTGCTAATGGGGAGGAATTCTCCTAGCCTTTGGGCTGATCCTGATAGCAGCTCGAGAAACTGGTTTAGAATAAACTAGCAGCCACTGTGCAGCTGCTCCCCACCCTCCCCCCAATTTCCTCCCACCCTTAGCTGGTGTTGAATATATAGCTACAAATCATCATGTGGGCTGCATAGGAAATAACTATCTCCCTAAATTCTCATCTGCAGCTTATATCTGATGGCCACTAGAGGTCCCCATTTCTTAATTTTTACTTAAAGTACCTCCAATAGCCTGCTGTAAGCTGTTCTCTCCTGTGCTGCTTGTGTTCTGGTCTTTTACACTCTTAGCACTCTCTCTACCTCCTCACTTCTCTCTCTGTCCCCCACTCGAGCTTAAGGATGACGGTTCTGATTAAATGCCTCTTCATCTTTCTCTCCTTACTGGCTCTAGACTCATTGACACTAACCCTTGGGAATCCCTCTACCTACACTGCTGCCTCCAATAACAACTTTGCATACTCAAACATGTTACTGCAGAAATCCTCGGATCAGGTACCTCCTTTGTGCATCAGTAACAAACCTATTGGATCAATTATTAGGCTCTCCATCTGAAAGCAAATCTTCAACGCTGGCTGTGCTTCTCATGTGTTCATGCATCCCACAATTTGGATTGTTACTCTATCCTTCTCACTATCAGGTGACATCGAGCCAAACCCTGGCCCTGCGTGCTTTAACAAGCAACATCATCCTGTCTTCTTGCCTCACTTGCCCAAATCCCCAGGACTATCCTTTGCCCAACTCAATATCTGAAGTTTGACAGCTAACCTTCCTGAGCTAGAAGCTTGGGTACAAGTTAATAACCCTGATACTCGAGCCTTATCCGAAACAAGGCTAAAGTCATCAGTCCCTAACTCTGCGTGTGCTCTCTCAGGGTACAACATGCTTCGAGCTGATCGTCTCACCTCCAAGAGAGGGGCTGGTCTAGCATTGTACTACAAACCTCACCTCAATGTGTCTCTTGTACTAGGTAAACCTCTCAGTCATTGTGAAGTTCTGCATTCTCTCCTACTATTGGGAGGCACAAAAAAACTTCACATCTTCAATGTCTACTCACCTCCGAGAAACAGTAAACTTGGTCTTGAAGAGCTCATTGACCTAATACCTATGGTATCCTCGAAAAATGACATATTCTGTCTAGGGGATTTCAACATGGACTGGTGTGGCCCGAATGCCTCTCACCTACCATCAACCACTAGTAAGGCCAAGTTAACTCAACTTATATCTCCTTCCAGGATTTCTCCCAGTGGCTCCAGCTGTACGCTCATTGACTAGATATTTACCAACAGAATGGACTGGATCAACTCAACGGGTGTCCTAGCTGACTCTATCAGTGACAACTGTTCCATATACTGTGTGTGGGATGTCTCTCCCCCAACTTAGCCCCCCAAAGTACTATCCTTTTCAAACTTTGCCCTCTTGGACACAGTCACCCTTCTTCAGGACCTCAGTCTTGTTGACTGGTCCCCTATTTTCACCACTAATGATGTCAACACAGCTACTGAATACTTCACCAACTCCTTACTCTCCCTACAGAGGAGACATATCCCTCTCTCTACCCGTAGGGTTAAGGGCAAACCCACTAAGTGGCTTAGGCGTCCTCTACTCCAATGCCTAAAACTAAGGGATAAGCTATGGGGGAAATGGAAATCCTCTGCTCTGCCCTCGGACTATGAGGAATATCGCGCCTTGAGAAATACCAGCAAGAAGGAGATTCAGTTGGCCAAAAGTATCTACCACCTTGAGCTACTTCACTCATCCACATCTAATCTGAAGCAATATTGGTCATGAATCAATGAAATCCTTGGGAATGACAGGCCACAGACTCTGAGGGAAATGATGGTGAATGATGTCAGCTGTAACCACCCCTCTAATATTGCCAAAACCTTTAACCCTCTCTTCACAACGCTTCCCAATATCCCTTAGGCCTCTCCTTATGGCTCACATACATCCCTCCAGGATACTTCCAATGCCCCAGCACCTTTGATGCTTGCCCCTGTCACTAGACTGGAAGTTCTAAAACTACTCAGATCAGTTTCCATCCATGGAAGTGCAGGTCCTGATGGTCTTGAGCCAAGGATCCTTTGTCTGGTCAGCCTCCCTCTTAGCAATCCCTGTAACTAGACTATTCAACCTCTCCATTTCTACCTCTACTGTTCCTCTTATACAGAAATCATCCAGGATTATTTCTGTGTTAAAAAAAGGCGACCATAAGATATTCAAAAACTATAGGCCCATTGCTACACTGCCCACCATTAGCAAACTGCTGGAAAAATTAATCCATGGCCAGATCTCCTCTCATCTAACTGAATTCAATCTTCAGTCTCCTATCCAGCATGGTTTTAGGCCCAGACATAGCACTACTACAGCTCTTACTCTGTTCACTAGCAAGGTTAAAACTAACATGGATAATGGATGACTCACCGGGGCCATATTCATTGACCTTACTAACAGATCCATAAACAAATGATTTTGATACCTTTTATTGGACCAACATGGATGTTACAGAAAAGAACAAAGTGCTTTAGCTTTTGAACCAACCAGGTCCTTCTTCAGAAGCTTTGTGGCTGTTTTTTCAAATATCCCATACTATTAACACCCGATTATATAGAAAAAGCAGAAATAATTCTCATTGGTTTAACATATACATTTAAAACATAATAGAAGATTACGTCAGAGAAGCTAATTAACACCAGTATGTCTTTAAATGAGGAGCCTCAGAAGGGCAAAGGTTATCAAGAATTCTCTACAGCCAGAGAATTCTTGTCACATAAATTTTAAAATGTGTCAGTATGCCAAGAAAGCATTCTAGTGATAACAAAAAAACCTTGGAGTGGCATTCTCTCTAATACATGTAAGATGAGCTTACAACTTACATTCCAATTGTCCTGGTATATGAAAGGACAGATAATGAGAGACAAAATCCTGAAATTAGGTATAACTGCAAGTTGAAAACAAGCCTCAAATTAACTTACACATATAAACATGAGGCATGAAAGTATCACTTGTAAGTGTAAGTGCCAAATAAAAAAATACTTGTCAAGGACCCCCAAGAAAACGAGACCATGAGCCTGATAAGTGCAGATTTCAACACAGAGTCTGTGTATAACAAAAATGCACAGAATCAGTCTAAGCAATCTAAATGAAAACCCAAAGGAATTACACCTTTTATGAACCCCCAAGTAAATGAGATATGTATCTTAATATGAGCAGTTAAAAATGTGACAGTGTGTAATCCAACCACTGACAACTAATAGAAGGAAATAAATGCACACTATAGGTGAAAACTAAGTGTCCTAGCCACATAATAATTGCCTCATGCCACGCTCCACCCACACATATGTGTGTACACACACCACACCCCCCCACACACACACACAACACACGCGCACACACCTGCACACCCCACACAACCAAAACATACAACAAATATAGCAAACACATTCCACACACACCACACCACACCACGCACAACAAACAAAACACACACACACACCATACCCACAACACACAAAAACACAACACACACAAAACACACAGATACGTACATACATCAGTATACGCACACACACACACACACACACACAGTCAAACGCACTCACCACAGTGTTAAGGTGAGAAGTCAACAATGTAGATAACCATAAAAGTACAAAATCAAAGGCCCGCTGAAGAACTAAAGTGTTTATGTCCATCTTTTAAAGTAAAGGTCTGTGTAAGTTTAAGTGGAATAATGTGTCATGCATGTAACCAACATCAATGTTCAATCCATCCGCAACCACATTGAGAAGTAAAATAAGTCTAATTTCAGAAGCCCGTCTCTGTTGTGTACTGTTGAAATGTCCTTTTAAGACCATCACAGACATATCTGAGATTGAGTGGTCATCCTGGGAGAAGTGCTGGGCTACTGGTTTCTCAATCATCTTGTGATTAATAGAATGTCTGTGTGAATTAATTCTAGTGCGCAGTTGTTGGCTTGTCTCCCCCACATAACCTGTGCGAGGACATTTCTTGCATTGGATAAAATAGACCACATTACTTGATGTACATGTATAATTCCCCTGTATCCTGAATAGTTTGTTTTGTGATGTAACCACACAGTCTGAAGCGGAAATGAGGTTACACGTCTTACATGTGCGTTGATGACAGGGTCGTGTACCATATGATGTCATGGTATTCTGTTCCGGTTCAAGTTGACTCCTAATAATCAAGTTAGCTAAATTAGGTGGTTGTTTAAAAGATAGTAGTGGGAGTTCTTGAAAAATACAGTTAAGGGTTTCATCCTCACTAATTATTGGATGGAGATCCTTAATAATCTTATGTAGGAGTTCAAGGTCAGGATGGTATGTGACTACTAAGTGTATTCTGTTGGTAGTCATCCGTTCCTTATATTGCAGTAGCTGTTCTCTCGGGACCTGTGTTGCACATTCCACTGCTCTGTCAATTTCTCTGGATGAGTGTCCCTGCTCAATAAAGGTGTTTTTCAACATTGCCAGATGTGTGTCTCTGTCTTCCTCATTTGAACAGAGGCGGTGATACCGAAGTGCTTGACTATACATAACAGATTTCTTTGTGTGGCTGGGGTGATTATTTTTCTTGTGTAAGTATCTCTGTCTGTCTGTTGGTTTCCTGTAAAGACAGGTATGTAGGGTACCATCCTTAATAGTGACAGTGGTGTCCAGAAAATGTACACTTGTGGCAGAATATTCTAGGGAAAGCTTTATAGTTGGGTGGAGGTTATTAAGTTCCTGGTGAAAATCTTTAATGTGTCAGTGCCTCTGTCCAAATTATAAACAAATCATCAATGTAACAGAAATAAGCTGAGTGGTTTATGTGTACAGTGCCTTAGAAAATCCTCCTCCAAATTCGCCATAAAAGATTAGCATACTGAGAAGCCATCCTGGTTCCCATTACGGTTCCCATAGTTTGAACATAATGTTTACTATTGAAGCTGAAGTTGTTATGTGTCAGAATGAATTCAGTGAGTTTACCCACAACTCCACGGTCAATGTTGGGGTCCAGTTCTTTGTCATGCAGGTATTTGAGGCAGGCTGAAATGCCATCTGTGTGTGGAATATTAGTGTAGAGGGAGGTTACATCTATCATGGCTAAAAGGGTATCAGGTGGTAAGTCCTTAAAACCAGAAAGTTTATGCAGGAAGTGAGTAGTGTCCTTGATGTAACTATCCTTTGTATAACCAGTGGTTTGAAAATAGCTTCTACAAACCCTGATATCCCCTCTGTCAGGGTGCCATTACCAGAGACTATGGGTCTACCAGGATTACCAGGCTTATGTATTTTAGGAAGCATGTAGAATGTCCCTGGCTTAGGTTCACTGGGGATGAGGTCCTTTAGTTTGTCTTGGACATGCTCTGGAAATGTTTCAATTAACTTCTGTAGTTCTCTTTTATATTCTGTAGTTGGGTCACTTCCCAGTACTTTGTAGTAAGTAAGGTCACTTAGCTGCCTGTTGGCTTCCATAATGTAATCTTCCCGATTCAATATCACCACAGCCGAGCCTTTATCAGCTTTTTTTATGACAATGTTATGGCTTGATTTTAGTGTTTGTATAGCCCTCCGTTCCAATGGAGAGAGGTTGTAACGGGCCTGTTTCTGCCTATTAAGAATCTCACCAGTAACCCTCTGGCGAAAACAATTAATGTATTTGTCCAGTTTCTTGTTACAGCCACTTGATGGGGTAAACTCATATGGTTTCTTTTTCTTATCTATAGTATTTTTACTGTTTGTGATTTCTTCCCTGTCTGTGATGTCTTCTCTGCCATGAAAAAATTCCCTGAGTCTCAATCTGCGGAAGTATTCCTCCATTTCACCACAAAACTGTATTCTGTCCAGTGGTTTAGTGGTGCCAAATTGAGGCCCTTAGAAATTACATTTAATTCCCAGTAGTCAGTGTGTGGTGGACAAATTAACAACTGAAAGGTGCCCATCTGTGTGGCTTAGTTGTTCAGTCACTCTGTTCTGTTCTTCATGGTTGTTAGAAGTATGGTAGTTGAAGGGCATCTAACTTCCTGTTTTTAATGAGCATGGCTTTTCTTAAGGTTCTTTGGTAGCTCATGTCTATCTCATGTAAGATGTCGGGAATAGGCTCATCAGACATCTTCTCCAGTGTGGTAGCTATTTCATTAAACTGTTTCTTCAAAAATGCTTCTTTGGCATATGAGCTGTGGATTCTGTGATTTCTCAATTTCTCAGCGGTCCTACGACAAAGTTGTTCAGCATATGTAGAATTATCTGTATTTCTCAGTGGATTCCAAATAGCTAGACCTTTAGGGATAATGTTATTCCTTTTGCACTGGGATAAAAAGTAGATGTCACTGTCTAGCTGTGCTAGTTTCTTCTAATGTTATGCAACTGCCATGTCCTCAATGCTAATTTCGTATCTTCCATGATGCAAAAAAATGTTGTAGGTGCCATATTGGTCCTTTTAAGAACAGATCCATAAACAAATGATTTGATACCTTTTATTGGACCAACATGGATGTTACAGAAAAGAACAAAGTGCTTTAGCTTTCAAACCAACCAGGTCCTTCTTCAGAAGCTTTGTGGCAGTTTTTTCAAATATCCCATACTATTAACACCAGATTATATAGAAAAAGCAGAAATAATTCTCATTGGTTTAACATACACATTTAAAACATAATAGAAGATTACGTCAGAGAAGCTAATTAACACCAGTATGCCTTTAACTGAGGAGCCTCAGAAGGGCAAAGGTTATCAAGAATTCTCTACAGTCAGAGAATTCTTGTCACATAAATTTTAAAATGTGTCAGTATGCCAAGAAAGCATTCTAGTGATAACAAAAAAACCTTGGAGTGGCATTCTCTCTAATACATGTAAGATGAGCTTACAACATACATTCCAATTGTCCTGGTATATGAAAGGACAGATAATGAGAGACAAAATCCTGAAATTAGGTATAACTGCAAGTTGAAAACAAGCCTCAAATTAACTTACACATATAAACATGATGCATGAAAGTATCACTTGTAAGTGTAAGTGCCAAATAAAAAAAATACTTGTCAAGGACCCCCAAGAAAACGAGACCATGAGCCTGATAAGTGCAGATTTCAACACAGAGTCTGTGTATAACAAAAATGCACAGAATCAGTCTAAGCAATCTAAATGAAAACCCCAAGGAATTACACCTTTTATGAACCCCCAAGTAAATGAGATATGTATCTTAATATGAGCAGTTAAAAATGTGACAGTGTGTAATCCAACCACTGACAACTAATAGAAGGAAATAAATGCACACTATATGTGAAAACTAAGTGTCCTAGCCACATAATAATTGCCTCATGCCACGCTCCACCCACACATATGTGTGTACATATACCACACCACACCCCACACACACACACACACAACACACGCTCACACACCTGCACAACCCACACAACCACAACATACAACAAATATAGCAAACACATTCCACACACACCACACCACACACAACAAACAAAACACACACACACACCATACCCACAACACACGAAAACACAACACACACCAAACACACACAAAACACACACATACGTACATACATCAGTATACGCACACACACACACACACACACACACACACACACACACTCAAACGCACTCACCACAGTGTTAAAGTGAGAAGTCAACAATGTAGATAACCATAAACTTACAAAATCAAAGGCCTGCTGAAGAACTAAAGTGTTTATGTCCATCTTTTAAAGTAAATGTCTGTGTAAGTTTAAGTGGAATAATGTGTCATGCATGTAACCAACATCAATGTTCAATCCATCCGCCACCATATTGAGAAGTAAAATAAGTCTAATTTTAGAAGCCCGTCTCTGTTGGTGTACTGTTGAAATGTCCTTTTAAGACCATTACACACATATCTGAGATTGAGTGGTCATCCTGGGAGAAGTGCTGGGCTACTGGTTTCTCAATCATCTTGTGATTAATAGAATGTCTGTGTGAATTCATTCTAGTGCGCAGTTGTTGGCTTGTCTCCCCCACATAACCTGTGTGAGAACATTTCTTGCATTGGATAAAATAGACCACATTACTTGATGTACATGTATAATTCCCCTGTATCCTGAATAGTCTGTTTTGTGATGTAACCACACAGTCTGAAGTGGAAATGAGGTTACACGTCTTTCATGTGCGTTGATGACAGGGTCGTGTACCATTTGATGTCATGGTATTCTGTTCCGGGTTCAAGTTGACTCCTAATAATCAAGTTGGCTAAATTAGGTGGTTGTTTAAAAGATAGTAGGGGAGTTCTTGAAAAATACAGTTAAGGGTTTCATCCTCACTAATTATTGGATGGAGATCCTTAATAATCTTACGTAGGAGTTCAAGGTCAGGATGATATGTGACTACTTAGGGTATTCTGCTGGTAGTCATCCGTTCCTTATATTGCAGTAGCTGTTCTCTCTGGACCTGTGTTGCATGTTCTACTGCTCTGTCAATTTCTCTGGATGAGTGTCCCTGCTCAATAAAGGTGTTTTTCTACATTGCCAGATGTGTGTCTCTGTCTTCCTCATTTGAACAGAGGTGGTGATGCCGAAGTGCTTGACTATATATAACAGATTTCTTTGTGTGGTTTGGGTGATTACTTTTCTTGTGTAAGTATCTCTGTCTGTTGGTTTGCTGTAAAGACAGGTATGTAGGGTGCCATCCTTAATAGTGACAGTGGTATCCAGAAAATGTACACTTGTGGCAGAATATTCTAGGGAAAGCTTTATAGTTGGGTGGAGGTTATTAAGTTCCTGGTGAAAATCTTTAAGTGTGTCAGTGCCCTCTGTCCAAATTATAAAAAATCATCAATGTAACGGAAATAAGCGAGTAGTTTATGTGTACAGTGCCTTAGAAAATCCTCCTCCAAATTCGCCATAAAAAGATTAGCATACTGAGGAGCCATCCTGGTTCCCAGTCTCCCCTACACTTTGCAGGAGACTACAATACCCAAAAGCCTCTAAGGTTGTCTCTTGGCAACTGGGACACAATGGCACCCTGAACTCCAGGAATTTATTGGTTTAATTTTTTTTTTATATAATTTTTAAGCACTCCACACACTAACAATCTTGCAAGCAGGAGTTTTTTTGGTACGGTCTAATCACAAACATACATTCACAGATAACCCTCTAAAAGACTCATTGTGGGTGCAACCAGACCAGAAATAGGTTGGTTACTGACAACAGAGTATGAATTCTTCACCAAGAGCAGTCTCAACTTGCATAGAGAGGAAAATAAAAAAAGAGAGAGAGAACAAGATGAAAGTATAAAAAGTACAGAAAATACAATCACAAAAAAGTACGTTTATGTCATGAAACAGTTATAATGAATCCATATACTTTCCTCCTGAGAATCAATGCCAAATGAAAAGTGCCATTTGAACCTAGAGGCATTCTTGCACCAAGGCTATGTATACAAAATGCCTCTTGGCACAGCACCAGCTTATCAAAATCTTCTGCTCTGAGATGTGGACAAACTTTGTCAATGGCTATGAAGCTGAACCAATGTTCAGAGGGGGTGAGGGCTTCTTTCACATCCAGTGTGGTGGCATTTGCAATGTTACCATTCTGAATGGCTCTGCAGTGCTCCACCACTTGAAGTTTAAAATGCCTGACAGTTTTTTTCCCAACATAAAAAGCCTCACAGGTACATATCGCAATGTAAACCACCTCTACAGTGTTGCATGCTGTTAGTGGTCATATAGCGGAGCCAGACACAGTGCAATGGAATAATTAGCAGTAAATGACATGTCACAAAATATTGCAGTAAACAAGGGCTTAATTGTCTTTGAATTACACTGTTGCCCATTGCATACTGCAACATTATTGCATTACATCCTGGCTGGCACCACTGTGTGTCACAAATTCTGTCAGTGTGTGGCTTGGTAAAGGTGTTCCCAGTGGGAACAAATCTGTAGTATGTGTATCTCTTAAATTGAGAGGAGGGAACCTAAACTATTTCCCAATCAGCTGGAGAAGTCCAGACCATTTTTGAGTGGAATCATGGATAGCTGGGAAATAAGCTGCCATGAGGCAAAGCATGCTACCATATCCACTATGATGGAAATGTGCCCCAGGCTCGAAGTCACCCAGTGCAGTACCCTAAAGGGATTCCTGTACACAAACCTGATCCCTATTTGGTATTAACATTTCCTACATACAGTAGTTAGCATCTGGACTTTGCTTTGCTCAAGTGAAGTGCCCATTAGTTGCCCCTGTTGGGCCTAAAGTTATATGATTCATGGATTAATCCAGAAACAAGCTATTGCACAACTGCCCTCTGTAGTAGGTGAGGTATCTCAAAAGCTATTGTACAACTGCCCCTAGGTATGGGTGACACTTTGAAGGTGCAGCACACTTCATCTGATGAAGAGGGCTTACTTTTCTGCTGCTGTTCCCATGACGAGTGATGCTTGATGTTGATCTATTAACTTCCAGTGCATTTAAGCACCTGACATCCTGTGCATTACAGCACCTCATGATGAAGGGTCCACCAACTCCCAGAAGGAGGTTAGTTGGAGTCAGTACTAGTAAGACTGTTTCATGTTATGCAGTAACAAGGATGCAATGCTGTGATATTTGGGACACAAGAAAATTGACATGAAAGGAAACCCAGCCTGTGTTTTGAAAAGGTAGATCATATCAGAGAAAGGGCTTTTGAGGGATTTGCCAGTCTGATAGTACTGTACCAGTAGACATCTACCTAACAAGTGTGCAATCTTTGGTATACCACATAAAATACCGATGATTAAGATAGGAAATTTACAGTAGGACATAGGTCCAATTTACTTAGATTAAAAATGTATAAAACTGATTTTTCTGTTTCATGCCAAAAAATTAGTTTGCATTGCCAGGACTCGAAACTTGTAACATTCCCTGAAAATCTGAAGTTTGAGACATAACATTCTGTATGTCTCAATGCACTTACCAGGCCTTTGCAGCATCTGTCCCTGCTACTTGATCTGAAGTCATTAGTGACATTAGACATCATTTCTGTGGCCATAGGTTGTGAATGTCATAAGTGAATGACTGTTACATATTACAAAATACAGAAGTGTCAGCTTAATACACATGTACCAATTAGCTATCACAATGAAAAGCTTTCAGTGGAATTTTATCACTTTTAAGTAAGCTTTCAAAAGAATCATGTTCCAAACAGCAATTATTCTGGGAACTGTTACTAATTCACTTGCTATGTGTTTGATCAGAGAACTGTTGTGTTTTTCTGCACAATAAATGACGAACGTTACTTGGTGTGTACTGCCTACTGTAACTCACACACAGACCTCCATGGTGTGACTGTTTTCTGGATTTCTCATGATTGCTTTGGGCCAGCCAAGTCCTCAGTTAGCACCCCACCTGCACCACTGAGCACTGTGTTCCTTTGTTCTGGGCCCCATTGCACCTTAAAGGAATTAAAAACAAAGTGTAGTACAAGTACACAAAACGTAGTGAAAAGACAAGCAAGATATATGTTATAGAACAGTTAAAAACTGTAAATAGGAACAAAAATTAAAAACATACAATAATTAAATTCATAATAAACATAAATTAAAGAAGCTATTGCAATCTGGATACAAGCCCTGTGATAGAATGAAATAAAGGCATTTTCTAAATACTATTCCTACACATGTGACAATGTAGGAGAAAATGGGAAAAGGAATTACTGATACTTGGATATAGCAAGAGCAGAAATGTACCTGACGGTACTATGAGTCTACTCAGCTACTAAACAGTGGAAAAACATAGATCCACCCATCTGTTCATTTCTCTAGCCAGCATTGATTTGAAAATGTTTGTTATGTGCATCTACCACCTCCTATGGCAATCTATTCCACAGACTCACCACTATCTGTGTAAAGAAAGCACCTTCTTTATTAGTCCTGTATGATTCAGTCACAAGATGCTTGTTGTGAACCTTATGGTCATAGACTGATTGTTTCAGCTCGACAGCCTCATCAAGCCATAAGTTAGTTATTCTTAAATAAGTTATACATCAATATCAAATCTCCTCAGACTCATCATCTCTCCAAACTGTGCAAACCCAATAGTTTTAACCTATCAATTAACGTTTGTCCCTTAATCCACTAACCATCTTTGTAAACTTCTGTTGTACCCATCCTCTGGCACTCATCTCACCTTCAACTGGGGGAATAGAACTGCAAGTAGAAGTCTAAATGCAGCCTGGCTAATGACTGATATAAAGGTAATATAGCCTCTTTTTCATGACATACAAAGTTTTACTTCATGCATCCAAGAATTCTATTTGCTTTTGCCACTACCATTGGATTATTGTTTTTAAAGGATAGGTTAAACTGCACCGATATTCCCAAATTGTTCTCCTCCTGGACTGGATACGGTTCAGTACCCCCTCCTGGCTTATGGGTAGTGCAAGGTCATGGTGAACAGCCCATGTGGAGAACATCCTACCAAGAAGATGGTTCTCTAGTGTATCCTCCAGTCAGATGTTTTTGTCACAGTCAGTGGATTTAGTACTGTACTTGTTTAATGTGAAATATTTAAGACTTATGAAGGGATGAAGTTAAAAGCCTTAAACTGCAATTTGGAATCCAGCTGTAGACATAGTACAGTAGATACATACATTTTAAGTGAGACTATTTTTAGTATCTCTGTAAATTACTTATAAATGCAAACAGAAAATGTATAAAAATGAAATGTCATGATGCTATGATTATGGCAACTCAGGGATCTCAATACCCATTTTGTAGGGAGACAAGTTGGGCTCCTTCACAAGTATTTAGTTTACATCTAAGAAAAGGGCCAAGTTGGGTTGCAGATGTGCAAAGCAGTGTTTTAAAATGATAATCCACTGCAGAACACTGTAAAATAAAGTACCAGCCTGCCTCTTAACCAACTCCCGCCACCCAGACACCCAGTCCCAGTCCTGGTGCAGTTTTATTTTTAAAGAGTTATTTATAAAACACACTGGCTTATGCTCACCCCACTCGCGTGGTGCTCCAGTAATAAGTATTGAACACCCACCCACCTGCCACACCCCATCTGAGTCAAATAGCTTTGTCTTCCATGACCCCCACCCTACTCATCCTCTAGCATCCAATCTCTCTCCTCATCTCCCCAAGCCTCCAAGGTAATAAGGAATGAATTAAACATCTGTAAAAAAAGGAAACCATTCCATGCTGGAGTGTGTACTATCTTCAGTGTCTTGCACCAGAATAATCAATGATGTCCACACCTATAGCAACACATGATTGGCTGACAAGCAACTAATTAGGTGTTATTATAAGTGAGGACACCATCATTCTAATACACACAATCAGTATAAGAAGAAAAGAAAATGCTGTACTTCATACTGTTGGTAGTCTCACTGTACTGGAAAGGACAAGGATTACATAAAATATAAATGACAAGAATATACAGTAATGTGAAACTATTCATAGACTAATATCTCATCATCCTGCCAGCCTTTTTCAGATGATGGTTTCTTCAGATTTTGCTGGAAGACTAAGAAAACATAATTAGTAAAATAGCAGAACTGTAATTTATACCAATAATGGTTTTAAATTATAATAATCAGTTAAAAGGTTCTTTTTCAGAGCACCAAGCCTTTATTAGCAAAATAACACCTGACATAATAGGCAGTTCTCAAGTCTACCCCATTGGTCTTGTGTCCCACTTTCTATCTCTATAAATTTGAGCATATCTATTACTCATTTGAGCATAGGAAGAGCACTTTCTCTGTCTCTCATTTTGATGGCCTATAGCTATTAGTTCACCTTATCCTTTTACTGGCATCAGGTCTTGTCCATGTATATTGGGCAACAACAACACTGGGCTACAAAAACTACAATAGTGATGTGGTTTACAAAGCTGTGCACACGAAACTGTTCATCTATCAAGGGATTTGAAAACAAATTAGTTTTAAGCATCAGTTTACAGCATTTGCAATCTACACATGGATGGTCACCAGAGAGAAAAGCTCTAGCCAGAGCCGATATGGCTGTGGCGAGCTGCCAAATGACCAAAATTACATGCGTGCGTAGAAAATTTTGCATGATCAGGTGTAACTTGACCATTTTTTACAGTTGTTTCTCCAAATTTCCAACATGGCCTTTTTGGGACCCCACCTCATGAAGAGTTCCACTGTCATTTCGTTCACTTGTCCCGAAAGGTGATTACGCAGAGCAACCATGCTATTCTGTGCCACAGGTGCGAAAACATGTTTTGAGCAGGATGTGAAAATGACAGCTGCACTGTTAATAAGGAGGTGTGCAAAAATTGCAATGTTGAAAACCTGGAGTGAAAATATTAAAATTTGGCAAAGTTAGGAGTGTGCGAAGAAACTGCACAATGCATCCTTGTAACACAGTCATTTTTTGGAATTTTTTCACCAGATTTGCAATATGGGCTTTTTGGGACCCAACCTCATGAACAGTGGCACTGTCATTTTGTTAATTGGTCCCAAAAGGTGATTCTGTACAGTGACTGCAAAATCACCTTTCAGGACAGAGTAACTAAATTACAGTGACAGTGTTCATGAGGTGGGGCCCCAAGAACCCCATGTTGAAAATTTTGGGCCAACATTTCTAAAAATGGCTGATATATCAACATAAGTTGAAAACCCCATTGACGGCCATTATACTACGCTTACCTTTGATTCTTCAGTTTGCAGTTTGGCTTTGAAGAATGCAGACATGTCCCGATCCAGAGAAGATGACAGTGCTGACCTCCAGAGGTAAGTATGGGTTAAGGGAGGGGGCGCAGAGTGGTGGGTGCTCAGTGGGAGGGCAGGGGATGGGAGAAGGAGGACTGGGGAGACAACGAGGGACTGTTTTCTTTTTTACAGGTAAAAAAAATAAAGACATTGGGGGATGGTTTTCTTTATTTACATGGAAAAAAAGAAAAAAAACCATAAATTTGGGCTCACTGGGGTGGGCTCCTAGTGTGCCACATGAGTTGGGGGGTTACATGATTCTGACATAGTGATTGGGCACCTCAATGTCGGTGTGGGGAGAAAAACAATAAAAACAAGCATTTGTCAATGCTGAACGTTGCTTGCTTGTATGTGCTGTTTAGGTATTTGGAAGTGATAGTTCCATGCCTCCTGCCAAGTCATCCACTGTGTCTTTCCGCTCAGTATTCACAGAAGCATGGGAGGGGCAAGGGCCACAGCAGTACAGCAGTTGCACAGGGGGTGAAGAGGTGGACAATAGTCCATTCAAAGGCAAAAGAGTCCTGCAGGAGTTCACTAAATTGAAGGTGGACAAAGCGATGGAACCAGATGGCATTCACCCAAGGATATTAAGAGAACTGCGAAGGGAGATAGCAGTACTTCTGTCAGCCATGTTCACTGAGTCATTCAACATAAGTGAATTGGAGGAGGGCACATGTGGTCCCTCTACACAAATGCAGCAGCAGGGAGGAGGCAGGGAACAATAGGCTGTTCAGCCTCACCTCAGTAGTGAGGAAGATCATGGAGGCATTGCTTAAAGAAAGGATAGTGGGGCATTTAGAAGCCATCAGAGCCTAGGACCATAGACAACATGGATTCACAGTGGGGACATCATGTCAGACAAATATGGTTGATTTCTTTGTCTGGGTGACAAAGGAAGCGAATCAGGGTGAGGCAGTGGACAACGGTTACCTTGATTTCAGCAAAGCCTTTGACACCATCCCACATAGGAAGCTGATAAACTAGCTGGATAGGCTGGGCATGGGGGAAAGGGTGGTAAACTGGGTTAGAAATTGGCTAACAGGCAGGAGGCAGAGAGTGGTGGTAAATGGGGTGCAGTCTAGGGAGAGGGGGTGACCAGTGGGGTGCTGCAGGGTCTTCATTAGTAACATTGCAGAACGGCCAAAGGGAATTTTTTCACCAAATTTTCAACATAGCCATTTTAAGACCTCTGCTCATGAACAGTGTCATTGTAATTTTCTTAATCTGTCTCAAACATTGATTGCGCACACTGACTGTGCCATTGTGCGCTACATGCACAGAAACACATTTTGAGCGGCATGAAAAATTACAGCTGTACTGCTCATAAGGAGGTGTGGTAAAATGGCAATGTTGAAAATCTGGAGTGCAAATATTAAAATTTGAAAACTGACAGTGGTAGAACTGCGCAACGACACCGTGAAACAGTCATTTTAGGAATTTTTCACCAAATTTTCAACATAGCCATTTAAGACATCTGCTCATGAACAGTGTCACTGTGATTTTCTTAATCTGTCCCATACAATTGATTTCACACACCGACTGCGCCATTGTGCGCTACATAGGCGGAAACACGTTTTGGGTGAGATGTAAAAAATGACAGCTGTACTGCTCAAAAGGAGGTGTGGTAAAATGGTAATGTTGAAAATCTGGAGTGAAAATATTGAAAATTTGCAAACTTACCGAGCATGCGTAGGAACTGCTCAACGCACACTCGTAAAACAGTCATTTTTAGGAATTTTTTCACCAAATTTTCAACATAGACTTTTTGAGAGCCCACCTTATGAACACTGACAGTGTCATTTCATTAATTGGTCCCAAAAGGTGATTTCATGCAGTGACCGTGAAATCACCCTTCGGGCTGATTAACACCATGACAGTGCAAGAATTCATGAGGAGGGTTCCTAAAAACCCCATGTTGAAAATGTGGGCCCAAAATTCCCAAAAATGCCTGAGAAAATAACCCCATCTGACGAGATAAATCGTTCAGTGAGTGGAAGATATCATTCGAGGAGTGTGTATGGAGGATTCTTATGGAGGCAGATATGCGCAAGCAGCCCCCGAAACACACCCCGCCTGCAACACCTGAAAAGGTGGCTAAAAAATCTAAGGCCTCGGTCTCCGAGTTGGGTCACGGGGAGAGTGCGAGCAGTATCCCGGAAGAACCTCTAACTCTCACACGGTTTCTGGACGAGATGGGTCCCTTGAAAATAACGATATTGGAAGTTGCAGGGGAAGTTAAGAACATCAATACAGCTATAGAGGATTTGTCTAGGAGGGCCTCTGATAGTGACGCTCGTGTGATATCGCTGGAAAAAAACAAGGTCACATTGGAGTCATCAGTAGTCAAATTATCACAAAAAGTACAGAAGCTAGAAAATAAAGTGGAATATCTAGAAGGCCGGAGCTGGCGAAATAATGCGGTCATCATCAGATTGCCTGAAAAAGTGGAGGCTAATGATCCGATTATTTTTGCTCAGAAGCTGGCTGAAAAAATAGCAGGGCCTTCTCCCTTCGGGCCTAGATATATTGTGGAGAGAGCACATAGGGCATTGCGCCCATTGCCAGCAGCCGATCACCTCCAAGACCGTTTATCATAAAATTTTTAAATTACCAGGAAAAACAGCTGTTGATCTACAAGGCAAAAGAGGACAGAGAGATTTTCTGGGAAAGTACTAAGTTAAGGGTTGTTCAAGACCTACCCTTATCTGTTAGACAGAAGAGAGCTGCCTATCACCCTTTCGTTAAAAGGCTGATATCTGCAGGGGTGAAGTTCAGAATGGGATACCCAGCTAGGCTTCAAGTACATATAGGGAACGAATGGAAATCTTTCGAATCTCCAGACTCAGCTGCTACAGTTTTGAAGGATGCATTCCCTGAATTGTTTAAGGACACATGAAATAGGATTGGTCTTTTAGCATGGCCTTATATTAAGTTATCGGTGCGATCTCTCTAATGGCGTCTGCTGGTTGTAAGGTGGGACTGAACCTGAGGTCCTCGGGTGGGCCCACTTCTTCAATTTCTTGTTTTTCTGGTTTTGGAGTTCAGCTGGCAATGTTTCAAGTTACCAGGGCATCTGGTTGTGCGTGAACCTCCCTCAGCGATTTCAGTTTGCTGTGGCATGTTGTCTTCCGGATTTTAAGGACCTTACCCCGAATATGGTGTTCAAGTATTATTCATTTTGGACGGTTAATTTCTGGGACTGGTCTGCTTGGCAGCCGAGGACTTTGTTTTCTGGACCTATTTGCTTTCTTTTGTTGCTCACTTTCGGATGTGTCTCATCGAGTGCAAGACAGACTTTTTCAAATTTATTTGTATTGATAGTTCTGGTCAATTTCCAATCATGGGAACGATTTTCTAATTAGTATGTTAATTGGAGTTTTATGGTCGGGGTTTTGTGGTTAATGGGGAGTAGATGATGGGGGGGGCATGAGGCGGAGTATTCCGTTGTCATGGAGCACATTGATTTGGGGTGGTGGAGGAGGGGAGTTCTGGGGTTCTCTGGATTAGTGGGGAATACAGTATGGTTGGTTTTAAGGTTTTTGGGGGAGGCCTCCTGGGAATTTGGGGTTGGGAATGGGACAAGGTCTTGGGTTTTGTGGGACAAGATGGGAAGGGTGGGTGCCTATAATATACTACTCTGTTTTCTTTGGTCATGGGCACGGATACTTGTATTAAATTTTGTACATGGAATGTTAAGGGTGCCAGACATAGAGTAAAGCAATACAGGCTATTGAAATATTTGGAAGCAGCTAGAGTCAAGATAGCCTTCTTACAAGAGACTCACCTATTATTAGATGAAAGTAAGGGTCTGAGAAAGAATGCAATATGGGGACATCTATTCTGCTCAGGGTACCAAAGAGTAAAGGAGTCTCGGTTTTAATTCACAGGTCGATACCTTTTGTTTCTAATAGGGTCATTTCTGATAAGGAGGGAGGTTTGTCTTAGCAGTGGGAAACTATATAGAAGGGAAGTATTGCTAGGGTCGGTCTATGGGCCAAATTCGGACAGTCAGGATTTTTAATTAAGCTTTTGCAAGTATTGTTACCTTTGCCCATCTGCCTATAATCTTGGGGGACTTTAACTTGGTCCTGGACCCTATATTGGATAGATTCTCTGGGCATCGTGCCCTACCCGGCTACATTGGCCTTAACCGGTTATTGTACGTTTGGGCCTGGCGGATGTCATGGAGGGTTCTTCACCCATAAATGAGGATTCTCTTTTTCTCCCGGTGCATAAGTCGGGTTCGAGAATTGATTACTTATTTCTTTCTCGAATTCTACTTAAGGGTGTTTTCACTGCGGAAATTGTGGCTGCCCCTCTGCCAGACCACTCGGCAGTAGAGGTTGTGATCTCGTTTCCTTTGGCCCTGGGTAAGGGCAATAGGTGGAAAATGAATAACCAGTTACTTAGGCTACCCAATGTAGTTCAGTACCTAACCTCTGAACTGGAAGAATTCATTTCCTTCAATTCTAATGATGAGACCCGGCCAGATATATTTTGGGCAACACTAAAGGCATACATGAGGGGTCTCCTTATAAGGCAGGCTACTATAAGGAAGAAGGAAAGAAATGATTTAATGATAGAGATGTTGAGACAGATCAAAGACTTGCAGGCTACATTGATTTCCAACCCACAGGAGGAAGTAGAGCTAAATTTAATCAAAATTAGGGATGAATATCTTAAAGTATTGGGGGATCAAGCCGAACTGGCCATTATTACAACCCAAGCAATGTATACAGATCAAGGGGAGAAGCCGGGTAGGCTGTTGGCCAGACGTCTAGCACAGTTGGAAGCATCTCGGCTTATTGAGGGGGTTAGAGCGGAAAGGGATGGGTCTATTAAAACATCCCCAGAAGATATTGTCCTTGTTTTTCATAATTATTACGAATCCCTGTATGGGGGCATGCAGTCCCCCCCACAACAGAGTGCCATCCAAGTTTCCTAGATAGGGTACCACTTCCTAAACTGGATGAAGAAGATGGTAGGTTCCTTGCTGCGGACATTACTTATAATGAGATAGAGGCCGCTATTAAAGCTCTACCTGTCCATAAGACACCTGGCCCTGATGGATTCTCACCCAATTTTTACAAAACTTTTTCTTCCCACCTGATCCCTCTACTTGCTAGCTTTTACCGGTATATCTTATCGGGGGCAGTAGTAGATAAATATTTGTTTGAAGCGTTAATAGTCTTAATTCCTAAACCTAACAAGCCACTCGAAAACCCAGGTAGTTATCGTCCCATTTCTTTGTTAAATTATGATATTAAAATTTTAGCAAAGATTTTGGCCGAGCAAATCAGTAAATTCCTGCCTCATTTAATAGGACCGGAGCAGGTGGGTTTTATGAAGGGTAGATCCTCAGCTGATCACTTTAGGACGTTGTCGTATGTCTTCTCGGCCTCCGAGGAGGCTGGATCCCCTTTGGCTCTGGTCTCCTTGGACGCCGAGAAGGCATTTGATAGGGTTCATTGGTCTTACCTATTCCATGTGATGCAGAAGGTGGGTTTTCCTGACAAATTTGTGGGATGGATCAGGGCCCTTTATTCAAATCCGACAGCAAGGGTGGCCTGTAATGGTGTTATATCAACACCCTTTGTGCTAATGGCAGGGACAAGGCAGGGCTGTCCTTTATCTCCCTTGCTTTTCAATCTTTATTTAGAACCCCTAATAAGGCATATTGTTTCTAATGGTGAGATTAGTGGGATTAAGGTTAGTGATCAGGTTATTAAGGTCACTGCCTTTGCAGATGATCTGCTGATCTATGTATCAGATCCAGTCTCTTCTGTTCCAGTATTGTTGAACGTCATTAAGGAATTTAGTTTATTGTCTAACTATAAGCTAAATCAGGATAAGACAATGGTGTTCCCCCTTACCAATGGATTTTTCAAAAAGGATATTACCGAGATGGGATTGGGTTGGAATTCCAAATCTCTTAATTACCTGGGGCTTACTTTGGTGAAAAACCCTGATCATCTTCGTCAACTTAATTTGGATGCCCTAATTCGGAATATTGACTTGGATATGAAAAGGTGGGCTCAATTCTCTTTATCACTTTGGGGTAGGATTAACATGGTAAAAATGAATATTTTCCCCAGGCTTTTTTACCCGTTATCCATGTTAAATATCTGGATTCCTCTAGCGTGGTTCAACAGACTACACAAGTTAGTAGCCGATTTCATCTGGAATTTCAAAAAGGCAAGGATGTCATATAGTAGGCTTGCGGCGCCCAAAGTCAGGGGAGGTCTAAGGTTACCCCATTTTGCTTTTTATTACTGGGCCGCACAGATTAATAAATATGGCAGATGGCTTGGTACATCCACGCCTGTCAGGAATAGTGTGTATGTCCCTCTCTGGATTAATCTCGAACTTGCTAGTATCAAGAAAATGGGTCTTTACCCGGAGGCTTTGTTATTTCCCCCCCCCAGACTATCTCCCTTCACTAGTGATTCCCCTATTGGTGTTTCCCTAAGGATGCACGACCAGCTCTGCAGCTATCTGAAGTATGATTATAGGTTAGATGGGTCTCAGCCTCTGATTGGTAGCCCTCAATGGTTAATTGGGAAGAAACCGATTGAATGCAGGTGGTTACCTGGTCTTGGGGAATGTAGGTTGAATGATTTTTTTGATGAGGAAGGTAGGCTCTATACGACTCCTCAGATACTTCCAGGTTAGATTTGCCCGTTGATGCGAGTTTTAAGGTATATCAGGTCGTCATCTTCTAGTCCAGAAACTGGGAATGAACAGGTTCAGTCCATCCAAGATAGATTTTTGGGGTACTGTTAAGTCCTTAGTAGGTATTCCGCATGCAATCTCCAAAATATATCTAGTACTTCTGAACTGGGCCTTCTCTGAAGGGTTTACTCCTTCCTCATTTTGGACCAGTGCTTTTCCAAATGCTACTCTAGACTGGTCTCAGATATGGAATAATTGTCATAAGTTTTTGAAACAGGACCCCCTCAAATTAACTCAGTTCAAAATACTACATAATATTTATTATTCCCCTCAGAAACTATTTAATTTTAAAGTGTTATCTGACCCCTCTTGCTATAGGTGTGGTTCAAAGGGAGGTGACCTATTGCACATATTTTGGTATTGCCCTAAGATTGCTCCATTATGGCTTGATATTAAAGATAAGGCTAGTCCCCTACTGGGTCTAGAGGAGTTGTTTAATCCTGAGGTTTGTCTTCTAGGATGCATGTCTGATGTTCAGGTCACTCTGAGGAAATTTCACATAACTTTGATTTCTATTACAGTGAAAAGGCTAGTGCTTAGACATTGGAAGGATTCTAACAGAATTCCTTATTCAGAATGGTTATCTGAGTTGTTAGCTTTGCTTAGGATAGAAAGAAGGATTGCTATATTGCACGATCAACTTCCTCTTTATGAGAAAATCTGGTCCCCGCTAGTTAGTGCCTATTTATGATTATTGAGAAGCATACTTCCTTGTCTGTCCAACCATTTGTCCAATTACTTTATAGTACCTTGTGTCCTGGGGTGGGTGGGAGGCAGTGAGGCCCTGGGAGGGGGTCTCGGAGGCACTTGTTTGGGGTGTGTTCGAATTTTTATATTTTTTGTGGATGAATATGGAAGGCACACCTTGTATTGTTTCTTATGCATTGTTCACTGCCTCTGTTTATCTTTAAAATTTCAATAAAAAGTTAATGGCAAAAAAATGCCTGAGATATGCAACAACGTTGAAAAAAACCCTATTTATTCCATTATACAGCTTACCGGCATTTCCTCAGTTCACGGTCAGCTTTGAAGAGTGCAGACATGTTCCCAGTCCACCGAAGATCATCACGCTGAGCTCCAGAGGAGTATGGGGTGAGGGGTGGAGCAGGGAGACTACTTAGGGATCACAATGTTTACAGGTTTTTTTTTATTAAGATGACGCGGGACGCTTGCCATGCTGGAGTGGGCCTCAGCGTGGCAGCTGGAAAGGCTGTTTGGGGGCTGGAGCCGATGGGGGACTGGGCACCCCATTGGCCATAACAAGCTTTGCCATGCTGGGGTGGGCTCCCAGCGTAACCTCAGAAAAACTTTTGAGGTGTGCAGCCATGGAGCCAGTGGGAATTGGGCACCCCGTTGGCTATAACAGTTTTTGCCATGCTGGGGTAGGCTCCCAGCATGGCACCTGGGACAGCTTTTGTGGGAGGGGGCGGAGCTGATGGGGATGGGGCACTTCGGCTATACAGTGTGTGCATGGGGGAGGAGCTAGAAACAGTATGGGTGCTTGTGAGTGTGTGTGTGGGGAGAGCTCGATCACTGAAGCGGAGCTTTCCTTTCAACTGTATGACCACCGTATTTCAATCTGCTGTCAAGACAGCTGCAGCAGTGATTGGGGAACTGGGGCTGTGCCTGCAAACACACTGACTGAATTGAAAGACGGGTGCCACACCTCCAGAAAACTTGGATGATGGCACTATGTTTCTTGCACATGCGTGCAAGCAACATAAAACCTACAAATTTGGGCACACTGGGGTGGGCTTCCAGTGTGTCACATGAGTTGGGAGGGACATGATGCTGACACAGGGATTGGGCACCCCGATGTCAGCATGGGGACGGGGAGCGGATGGAGAGGGGAGGACAGCAGCAGCAGTGGGAAGGAGTGGGAGGGTTTTATTTGCTGCCAGTGCTGGGAGGAAATGGAGGGAGCAGGGAGGACAGGAGCAGTGGGAGGGTGCAGGAGGAGTGCCATCCTCAAGATGGCGGCAATGATGCAACTGCACATGTGCAGCATTCACGCATGTGTAGTTGCAGTGAGTAGCATTCTGCAATTCACAAGATGGTGGTGCAGCAGAACTGCACATGCGTGGTCTTGTCCTGGAATAAGGAAGTAGCAGTCAAAATAGTGCAGTTTTTACTCCGTAGCAGGCCGATCATGGTGGTGTGTTACAAGCTCTGTTGGACTTTCAGAAGGATACTTCCAAAAGTCCAACAGAAGGTGGCATGATTAGCCGTTTTAAGGCTATGATCGTGGAATGACTGTAGGCTTTGTCCACAGCCATAAAAAGGAAGCAACCAACTAAACTGGGGTTTAGCCTGCATATTCTGAAAGTTATGTACCGCACTAACCTTAATATTGGTCCCTCTTTTATAGACCATTCTTGGTTTCTTTAAGGTGCATTCCTAAAATGCACTCTTGGTAGTTCATGTATGCCAGTACTGATCAATAATGAGTTTAACTTCAGATATAAAAACATGGAAACATGGATGTTATTGGCAGAAAAAGGCTCCTTAGCACATCATGGTGGAGGCTAACATGGATCTAATGGCCATTATGGAATCATGATGCACTGAGCATCATGACTGGGATGTGCCAATTCTGATCTACTCTCCATTCAGAAGAGACAGGGCAGGGAGGAGGCATGGCATTATATGTGAAGTGGGGAATAAAGGTCATGGAGGTGCAAGTGCACCAAGGCGAGGAATGACTGGAGGTGCTGTGGGTCATCCTGGAGACAAGCTCTGGGACCACTACCTGTGAATGGGTGTTGCACAGATCTCCGGATGGCAAGTAAGGGAGATGTGCTGCTAGTTGGAGATTTCAGTCTGCCAGATCTGGAGTGAAATATTCCAGCTGTAGCTTTGGCAAGGAACAGTGACATCCTTGACTACCTATGAGGGACTTTTCTCAGGTAGCTAGTTAAAGAACCTACTAAGAACAGGGCAGTGATGGACCTGGTGCAAATGAACAGGGGTAGCATTGCATTTCAGACATCACAGTGGCAAGTTTGCAAATTACCAGTAAGCACCATACAGTGTGGCTTAACATAAGGAAATGAAAAGTTAACAACCTGAGGACAAGGGTCCTGGACTTCATGAGGGTGAATTTTAAAGAAATGGAAGACTGCCTCTGAAAGTGCCTTGAAGGGGGGAGGGGGGGTTGCCAGGGAGACGTAGAGGCACAACAGAGAAGAATAAGGCAGGGTGCAATTAGGGCAACAAGCCTCTCTGTGAAACATTAAGCAAAATTAGGAAGAAAATGAGACTCTTATGGTTCTCCAAAGAAGTGGCAAGGGTAGTGAAAGAAAAAGGATGGCATTAAAGAGGTACAAAGAAATTGCAGATGAAGAGGACAGGGCGGTATACCAAGCAAGGCAGAAGGAGCAGATAAGGCAGTTAGGACAGCAAAGATGCAGACAGAAGAAAGGATTGCAGGTGGTGTGGCTAAAGAGGCTAAGACTTCTTTATAGATATGCAAGCGAAAAGAGAAAAGCAAGTGGAAGGAAAGTAAGGACTAGAAGGGCAGAAGGGGGAGACTGTGTAGAAGGGCACCAAGAAAAAGAAAACATTATAAGCTACGATTTTGCTCATTCTGTAGTTAATGGAGCTACTGCCAAAGGAAATAATTGAGAAGTATCTTGAATCCAGTAGATTACAAGACCAAAGACAGCACAGATTCACAGGGGGTGGTGTGGGGGGATTAATGTCAGACAAACCTGATAGATTTCATTGACAGGGTGAGAAGAGAAATAGAGCAGAGTGGGCAATGGACAGGGTCTACTTAGACTTTACCAAGACCTTCGACATCACACCACATAGGAGGCTCATGAAAACATCAGATGGCTTGGGGTGGGTCATAAGGTTGTAAACTGGGTACAAAATTGGTCAATGGATAGGAGGCAGATGGTAGTAAACAGAACTCTCACAGGGGAAGGGATGGTGATTAGTGGGGTGCCTTAGGGCTCAGTATTGGGACCAGTCCTCTTTAATATCTTTATAAGTGACATTGCAGATGGACTAGAAAGGAAGGTATGCTT
This sequence comes from Neoceratodus forsteri, assembly GCA_016271365.2. Taxonomy (NCBI): domain Eukaryota; kingdom Metazoa; phylum Chordata; order Ceratodontiformes; family Ceratodontidae; genus Neoceratodus; species Neoceratodus forsteri. Next base: position 1,201,163,611 of record CM028131.1, on the reverse strand, counting down.
CTTTGCTAATCACACCAAAATGGGGAAATGGAAAAAAAAAGGCCCCCCCACCTCAAGTGGGCAATTGGTCCCACTCCTATGTGACACTCCCTCCTCTCTCTCTCTCCTTAAATACCTGGCCTGTCCCCCAGGTGCTCCCGCACTGTAAGCAGACCCCAGGGTGGTAAAAAGTATTAAACCTTAGGGCCTGGGTCAAAGTGACCCCAAACCAATTATCCCATATATGCATGTCCTAATGCACTATAATGAGGCCCCTAACCCCGGGGGGGGGGGTTACATGAGACATCGGGTGGTTGTTAATACATTTACTTGAAGATGGGAGCATGACCAGTGGTACACTACAGGGTTCTATACTGGAACTAGTCCTTTCTAATGTCTTCATAAGGGACATTGCAGAAGAACTGGATGGCAGGGCATGCTTCTTTGCAGATGACACTAAAAGCTGCAACAGGGTGAACAACAAGGAGCGGGTGGAGAACATGTGTAGGGATCATAGTGAAACTTGAGGAGTAGTCAATGTCATGGCAGCTGGGTTTCAATGCCAAAAAGTGCAAAATCATACACCTAGGGCATAGGAACTCCAATGCTGAGTATAGGATGGGAAAGGAGTAATGTCAGTCACGAGACAGGAAAATGACCTTGGGGTTATTATATCAGAGGACCTCAAGCTGGCAGCACAGTGTTACAAGGCTGTGGGCAGGGTTAGTGGGATGCTGGGTTGTATTTGGAGAGGTATCTCCAGCAGGAGTGGTGAAGTGGTGCTGGTTCTGTATCACTTCCTGGTATGTCCCCACCAGAAGTAATGTATCCAGTTTTGAAGACCGTACCTCAGAATAGACATAGATGGGTAGAAGCAGTCCAAAGAGGGAAACTAAAATGGTGCAGAATTTGCAAAAGAAGCTCTATGAAAAGAGACTTATGGATCTCAACATGTATACCTTAAAAAAGAGAAGAGAATGTTCAAAAGTATGGCAGCTTAGATTCAATGCAAAGAAGTGCAAAGTAATGCACCTGGGAAACAAAAATGCAGGGAAAGAGTACACAATTTGGGGGGATGTACTAACAACAGCAAAAATGGAATGGCACCAGGGGGGAGTCATATCAGATGACCTTAAGGTAGGCAAGCAATGCGAGACGGTAGTAAGGAGGGTTGGGGGATTACGGGATGCATAGGGAGAAGCATCACCTGTAGAAAACAGGAAGTTGTTATCCCTCTGTACAGACAGTTGGTAAGACCCCATCTAGAAAACTGCATGCAGCTCTGGAGACCCCACCTCAACAAGGACATAGGCAGGATGGAGGCAGTCCTGAGGAGGGCAACTAAAATGGTGCAGAGTGTTCACCAGAAGCCATATGAAGAGAGACTAAAGGAGCTTAATATGTATACCCTCAAGGAAAGGAGGGAAAGGGGGGACATGATAGAAACATTTAAGTACCTCAAAGGAATCAACAAAGTCCAAAAAGGTAGCATCTTTCAGAAAAAGAGATGTGCAAGAACAAGGGGGCACAATTTGAAGATAGAGGGGGGTGATGGCTCAGGGGCAACGTGAGGATGTATTTTTCCACAGAGAGGGTGGTGGATGCATGGAACGGCCTTCCTGAGGAGGTTGTGGGGTCAAAAACAGTGGGTGAATTTAAGAATGCACGGAACAGATATAAAGCAATTCCAGTGAGGTAGGAGGAACTAGGCTGTTAGTTAACTAAGATCTGCAGCTTATCCAGTAGGTAGGGAAATGGGAAGACTGGGTGTTCCAAGTGGTCCTTATCTGCTGCCAAAGTCAAAGTCTATGAGAGAGGTGACATGACTGAGATCTACAAGTACCTCACAGGGGTGAACACGATGCAGGAGGTGAGCCTCTTCCAAATGAGCTTCATCACCGGGACTGGGGGGCATGCAATGAAGCCGGAGTGGGGGTTCAGGATCAATGTGAGGAAACATGTCTTCACTGAAAGTATGGTAGATGCCTGGAAAAGACTGCCAGCCAAAGTAAGTGAGGCTTGAAAGATGGGGGGCATCAAGGGGGATATCAGACCAGAGGTAGGGAGGGAGGGGCACAGTTGCTGGAGACAAGACAGGATCTGCTACAGTAGAATAAGCAGAGAAAACTTGGGCAGACTGGGTGGGTTAAGCAGTCCTTTTTTGCCAGCAAAGTCTATATTTCTGTTTCAGTTATGTCTTCCTAATACTACCCACTATATCTAATGTAGAATAACAGCACTCTAAGGGCTGTACACTCCTCTTATCACACTTCCTATTTGAATACAGTCTTTACTAAGTTCAGGTACTTGTCCCACCCATTTAAATCCCCTCACTGACTTCTCACAGCTCACCTCTTTGGTAACTTATCCCTTTCCTCCAACAGTCTTTCTGTGAAAAATACCTTTATCAATTTTTCTCCTTGAAAGTTGGCCAACCAGTGCAGTGGTAGTGCTACTGCTTGTGATGCCAACAACTCGTGTTTGGAAACAAACCTGAACTGTCTGAGGGCTAGCCAAGGGAGGAGGGTCTACCATCCCAGAGGACACTCTTCTCCATGGGGAGGGAGGGAGGGTAGCCAGTCTCCTCTAGAGGTGGGTGAAAGTTGTGAACTTTGCTTTAGCACAACTATGCACAATTTCACAACTTTATGGAAGTTTCAAACTTCCAACTGTAGGATTGGAAATCTTCCAAATGTTTTTGGCAAATTTTCTCCATGTTACAATCCACTTAAATGTGTCCAGTGCCCCCCCAACCAATACCCTACCCAAACAGCAATGAAATTCCTGGTGTATGCGGTCCCTCCTCACCTGATCACTCCCCATAAAAAATACTTCCCTGGTAGCTAGCAGTCCCTCCCCCACCCAATCACTCACCCCATAAAAGAAAAAGAAAATACTTCCCTAGTGGCTAGCAGTCCCTGCCCCCCACCTGATCACCCACCTGACGTGTCCAGTGTAACCCCCCCATCCTAATCCCCTACAAAGTAACAAACATTTTTTCCCTTGTCTGGTGAAACCCCTTCCCTATCCCCGATCCCCAGTATGTGAAGTTATTCCCTGGTAGTCTAGAGCAGGGTTTCTCTAATGGTGAAGCCAGCCTCCTTGGGGAGGCCCCAACCTGTTCAAGGGGAGGCTGAACCAAGCCTGTAAAAGAACTATATTTAAATTTTGAGTTTTAGGTATTTTGTGTGAATGGATAAGGCAATCTGAAAAAGGATAATACTAGGTAAATTTATGTGTTTATTCACAAACTGGTGACCAGGAAAGACACTCTGAGCCAAGGCTCATTTCAAGTGTACCTTGGGAAGTGAAGGGAGTGAATCAAATTCAAAAGGCCACTACAAAACAGAGCAATACAAAATGAATAATAGTGCAAACAAATAGGAACAATGAGCTAATAATGAGAGGTAATAACTGACCAGTTAGACTGGTGGCAGTAAAACCCAAATACAGGGCTTAAGCAGAGACGTTGTAGGAGCAAGAGCAGGAGGAAGCAAAAGGATCTCTGAGAAGATGCTTAAGAGAAGGGGAAGAGGGAGAGAGATGGGTAGTAATGTTATTCCAGATAGAGGGGAAACAGACAGAGAAAGCAGTCTGACCATTGAAGGCACTGCAGCAAGTGGTAACAATGGTTTGAGAGTCAAAACAGTGGAGCAAGTAGGCTGGCCTGGGGGGGGGTTACAAGGAGGGGTACAATAAACTGTATAAAATGAGAGCAAACTACTCAAAGGAGTTTCACTTTATTTCTGAGGTACAGTGCTAGGATGTTATTTTTTTTATAGGGAGGCCCAAGACTATTTCAATGTTTGGGGAGGCTCAAGATCTTTTTCATGGCTTTGGGGAGGCTCGCTATGACAAAGTTTGAGAACTAATGGTCTAGAGGACTTCCTGCCCCCCATCCCAGCAGGTAGTGCCCCACCACCCCACTCCCCCCATCCTGAACCTGAGCGGGTGACCAGCACAGCCCTCCCCTCTCCATCATACTGGTCTCCCACTAAGCTGTCAATGAATGAGCGCATGCTTGTACTAGCATGCACTCACTCACTGACAGCTCAGTGGAGTGGCCAGCCATGGTGGAGAGAGAAACTGTGCCAGTCACTCACTCAGGCTTGGGATGGGGAGTGAGTGGTGAACACCACCCGCCAGGGAGGGTGGAAGGCATTAGACCACCAGGGATTAAGAAAAGCTTCACCTACTGGGGATCAGAGATGAGGGGAGGTTCATTAGACTACAAGGAAATGTTCATTCATATAAATAGTATACAGGGGCTAGATATCGGGTTGGGGGGGAGCAGTTACACTTGAGTCTGGACACCATGGCATATTGATGTCCATGCCGGCGGGGAGGGTGATCAGGTGGAGGGAGGGACTGCTAGCCAACATGGAAGTACTGTAGAACTGTTTATTCTCAGGCAAGTTATATTTAATGCATGGCCCTAATCGGCTGCAATTGCACAAATTTAATTTCACGCTCTGCAGTTAGCTCCTAATGTTTCCCCATTGAAAATATGCAATTTTGAACAATTAGCACCACTTCATTTTAGCATAGTTATCACTTTAGCGAACATAGCTATAATTATTTTATATCAAATATAACCTGCTGTACAGTATTTCTTCTTTTTTATGGAGCGAGTGATCGGGTGGGGAGAGGGACTGCTAGCCACCAGGGAATTTTATTGCTATTTAGGGCAGTGCTTCAGGGGGTGGGGGCCAATGGACAGCAGGAAATTAGTTTTATGTTTGATATGGGTGGTGATCCGCGACTGGCAGGGGGTACTAGACACCAGGGAAATAATGGTAGAGTGCTGGTAAATTTCAGCAAAAGTTGGTTATTTGATTTCCTAACATTTGCAGAAGTGAAAATCTGACTTTTGTGGAAATTCTGCCAGCTGAATTTTTATTCTGCACACCTCTAGTCTCAGCTGTGCTACCACCACCTGAGTGGCCATGGGTGGTGGTGCAAGCTCGAGCTGTTTGGGGAAGGGAGGCATGATGCTGACTGTCGAAGCATGCATCACTAGGCATTAGCATGAATGTACACATTCACAGGGGCTGGGTTGCATCCTAAGGTGGCTGTGAGAAAAATGGAAAATACTAGGTGCAGCAGCACGTTGCAGGCTCTGCTCCACATGCCCTGCACTGACAACTGAGGCACCCAATTCTGAACTACACTAAACTCTGTTGGCGGTATGGCACCCCCCCCCCCCGATTGCATCATGCTGGAGGTCTAACCAGGGAGGAGCAGTTGGTCATGCTAAGTCCCTGAGAAGGCATGTGAAGTGGCTTGAAGCAGCAGCATGGCCAATAAGGGGCCACCTGGGTGAAAGTGGGAGAAGAGCATAATAAATTAAAAAACAAATTGTCCCTCACCAGCTTCCTGGAGTTACACTTGGTGCTTGTATTACCACTCTGTTTGTACAGTTCCTCATTATCTACCATGTTCACCTATGGAGATATTTGTATGTCTCACTCATATCCCATCTTGCTTCTTGCCTTCAGCACATACATGTTTAGATCCTTGAGCCTCCCCTCATAAGTCCTTTCCTATTGTCCCTGGATCATCTTGGTTAGCTTCCACTCTACCACAACTACTCTGTCTCACTTCTTCAAATGCGTTCTCCAAAACTGCACACTGTATTCCAGGTCAGGACAAACCAGTGGCCTATACAGCGATAGAAGCATCTGTCTTCTACAGTTATTGATACCCCTCCCTATGCGCCCCAAAATACTAGTTGCCCATACCACTGCCCTATTGCATTGTGCTGTTATCTTCAGACTGTACAAAACTATTATTCTCAAGTCCCTGTCTTCTGCTGGGCTTTCCACTACTGCCTTATGTATTCAAATTGTATGATTAGTTACCCTTGTATGGCGTCATCTTGCACTTCTTGGCATTTTAACTGCCACACTTTCTACCACTTCTCTAAACTACCCAGGTCCTCTTAGAAACAAGAAAACATGACAGCAGATAATAGGCTCAAGGTCTGTTTAGTCTGCCTAAGATTCTTAACCATACTCTATTTACTCTGTTTACTACTATTAGAGATGCGCGAAATTAGAAAATGTAATTCTGTGAAATATTTCGCAAAATTCGCACATTTCGTGAAATATTTCGTGAGTGCAAAACACAAAATTCCATTGGCGAAATGCAAAATTTCACCTGCAAAACACAACGTTTCAACTGCAAAATGGAGAAATTCAGGTGAAATTTGGCAAAATTTGGGCGAAATCTGGCAAAAATGTGCATTTTGTAGCAAAATTTCACGTTTCAAGGGTGAAATTTTACAATTTCGCACTCGGTGAAAAATTACGCGGAGCGATAGGATTTCACAGAATGTTTCATATTGTGAAATTGCCGATTTTGCAGTAATTTTGCAGGTGAAATTTAATTTCACAACATCTCTAACTACTATTATATTTTAGTGATTAGACTAGTTACCTTAGGATTCTCCTCTATTCCATTATCAACTGACTCGCTAACACACCCCTTTCATATTCCTGACCTTATCCCCTCTATCCACCCAGCCACAGATCTTGGTATAATCTGCGAAGAGACTTATTTTGCCCTGTATTCCTGCCTCTATTTTGCAGGTAAAGATGTTGAAGAGGACTCATCCCCAGGACCAATCTCTAAGGCACACCAATAATGACTCCTCTGACCTCATGAATTCCCCATTAATTACTGCTGTAAGGGTTCTACCAATCAACCTTTTTCCCACCCATCTTGTGACTTTGTCCCCCATCCTAAGGTCATGTATCTTCTTTACCAACTACCCATGTGGGATGGCTTCAACGGCTTTATGGAAGCCAAGGTACAGCTTGTCTAGCACCTGTCCCATGTCCAGTGCCTTCATCAGCCTTTGAAGAAATTGATCCTGTTTGTTTGAAAGGACCACCCCCTTGTGAACACATGTTGTCTTTTGTCTTGATGACTATTTGCCAGAGGGAATGAAGAAAGAAGATAGGACGCTCTTTCATTACATATGATAGAAGCAAAAAACTAAAGAGTGAATAGACAGAATGAAGAAGGGAGAGGAGTGGAGGGACGTGGATAAAGAAAAGGCAGACAACCTGATCAAATATTTCCTAGCTCTCCATTATTAGGTACTAGCAGCTTAACCATTCTAGATGTTAGACTGAAAGTATGTATTTCCCTGGTAACCCTGCTCCCTCTCTTGTGCAGAAGAACTGCATTTACTGTCCTCTAGTCCCTGGGTACTATCCCTTTCCCCAGTGAGTTGAAGTACTCAGTCAATGACTCAGCTCAGACATGCCACATCTCTTTTAGTATTAGGGGATGTAGCCTTATCTGGGCCCATAGACTTATCCAGCATTGGTGCGCTCAAGCCCTCCAGTACCCTTTTCACCAAAACTGGATCCTTGTTGATACCCTTAACCTCCCCCTTTTCCCTGATGGAACACTCAGGCAAGGCCTATTTTACTTTACTGTGAACACTTATGAAATATGTGGTCTCACTTTAAGTTCAGTTTCAATGTCAGCCTTTCCTTAATCCTCCTCATCCCACTTCTTTCCCTTCTTTAGTCTGACTATTTCTTCCTTTTTACATTTGATGCACACTTGTGCACCAAACATTTTGCTATAGTGAAAGGGGATTTCAGGTGGGCATCACTGCCGAGCCCATTGCAGCTCAAAAGAGCAGGTGCTCAGCAGTCTGGACCAGTGACCATGCAGTGTGGTCCTAACACCACTCTCTGCTTGATGGGTGGAAACTGTGTATTTCAAATGACCGAAGCCGCTCCTATCAGAGATGGCTTCTGTCCTTTGATTTGCATAAAGCCAGGTCAGATGCAAACAGCTGATCGGCTTTCAACATCAGGAACCTGTCAGCCAGTCAGGGACACTGTCAGCTTTCTGCATTTATTCCTTTTTTTAGGCAAGTAGCCATATCTAGGCATCATGTGATAGGATCCAGGTTCTTGAGTGCCATCAAGTAGTTTCTCTATAAAAATGAGCACTATAACGTTAGTAATTTTAGGTACAAAATGTAAAACCGTGAGTCTAGCCATGCACATTAGGAGTCAAGGCTTTACATTTTGCACCTATAATCACTGATGTTATAGAGCTCATTTTTATAAAAGAGTTACTTTATGGCACTCAGGAAGCTGGACCCCAATCACATAATGCCTTTAAACTGTACTGCTTAGAAAAAGTCAAACTTGGCAAAGCACAACTTTACCTGCACTTTAGCACCACGTTCAACATGCACCCACCTAACGAGCAGTCCGGTCCTCTGAGGTTTCAAGCTGATCAGGTACCCTGAGCAAAGATGATGACAGCAGCCCCTTGCCATCTAGTCGAGAGCCTCTCTCACTACCAGCTGCCCATAACTGGATAGCTGGACTTCCTTACAATATCCTCTCCTCACAGTCCCAGAGCTTAAGTCATCAATGCTTACCCCCCACCCCAATCGCTGCTGGAATATCCAGCATGCCTCACAAAGGACTTAACACAACCGCTATTTCCTGTGAGCATGACAATAGGGACACAGGCAGAAAATGGTGGATAAAAGGAGCTCTCTGCAATAATGGACACATATTCATGCCCACAAGCTCGCTCTCACAACCCTGCTGCTGCTGACCACCTACACTGCCCTCTCCAGCCATAGGTAGCACAGCGTTGACCAACTGACTGATCATCTTCATGATGTACTGCACCTATCAATCCTCATCAGAAGACACAGGCTTTGTGGAAAAAGGCCTTAGCTCACTTAATTATATGCATGCCAGTTAGTGGTTCCCATATACATGCTTAAAATTCCTTTAATTACAAATGCACTTTGTTAGGTGAATTACAGGAGAGCAGGTATTCATGCAAGGATTGTGTAGTCTTAGGTCATCTTACAATCATTGCAAAATTTTAAGACTGTTTCCTCCATTCTGATGGATAAAGTGTGGCAAGAAATTATCATGCATCCAGTAGTCTTTTATGATTTTTTTTTTCATTTTAATTTAAAATTCTCAGTTGGGAACGTGTGCATTGCAGAGCTGTCATGCCTCATTCCTTTCCAGGGGATGAGTCTCACACCTTTGAGAGCCAGAACGCAGAAGCCACACAAGCTTCGATTTCAAGATCTTCCGTTTTTTATTACCACATTAAATGGTATCTTTTCACTTGGACTTCATCTGTTAATATTGTTTATCTCTGTTTTAATACCTAATCCTCTGCTTATGACATCAAAACCCAATGTTACAGACATTATGCTGTTGTCATAAGCAGGTGGTTATGACTTCAGAATATGCAAAACTGCAAGGGCAGATTTAGTCTAAGGAGCAAATAGTCTGTTTTCATGCAAATGTCATTGGTAATAAACAATGGAGTACCTTGAAATTCATTTTACTGAAGAGGTTGTGATTTGAGACCTTCAATGACAACTGTCTTTCTTTTGCAGTCTGCAGAAAACTGAAAAAAATAATTTCAAATTCAAAGACAGACAATGCATTACAAAGGGTGTATCACTATATTTTAGTCTCAACCTAGATTATGTATTTATTTCAAAAGTTTTACCTGGAAAGACATACTGATCTTGGATATCCCTTTAGGAGGGTGACATAAATTTGTTGACACAATGACAGTGACTCCTGATTGCCAACACTGAGAGGGGCGACCGTGATTTCTGGTCGCCCACTCTCAGTGTCAGCTTTTTTCCTCACAGTCATGCCCCTCTCCTCCCAGAGTTAGTTATTTAAAGCCTGGGAGTTTCGGGGGCCCAAATGGGGGTGGGGGGCAATACCCTCCTCAAAAAACAACTGTTTCCCAGGAGGGTGCTTTGGTGCTGTACCTCCGGGAAAGAAACGCCTGGAGCTGTAAAGCCAGATGGCAGTTGCAGCGATCATAATCAACACTGGCAAAATGTTTTTCGCCATGACATAGTGGAACCCTGATCTGGTAGTTGCTTGTTTCCAGATGCGTGTGGGTGGGTGGGGGAGGGTTGGAGGGGCTAGGAAAGACAAAGCCACAGGTGAAAGCAAAGGTTAAACAAAAATACATTAAATTAAGTGGCCACAAAATTAGCACCAGGCAAAACAGTGTAAACAGTAATGTTCCACGTACAGTACACAACAGATGTGCAAAACCAAATACATTGGCTTGCGACTCCTCCTGGTTCAGGCTGTAAACTTCTTCTCTCCTCAGTCCTCCTCAGCTGAAGTGGTGGCACTAGTTCTGTAGACAGCATGGCAGGCTTAGCAGCAGCAATCACTGCATATACTGTACATGAGCCTACTCTTACAAGCATCAAACATTCGGCATTGACAAATGCTTGTTTATTTGCTGCTCTCATATGTAACAAAAGAATGTCTTGTATCCCTTCTTCATTACCTCAGCTAGTTTCAACTCCACAACAGCCATCGCTGTCCTCATAGCTCAGCTGCTCTCTTTCAATTTGTTTTGAAACTCTACCCTATCCCACTCCTCTTGGTTGCTTTTGTAGTTTTAAATGTCCTTTTCTTTGCTCTCATACCTGCCCCATCTCACTTGTGAACCAAAATGTATTTTTACCTCTCTTACTCTTCCCTCTTACCTGAAAAGTGAAATTTGTGGATTACAGCTGTGCAGAATTTTTAAATTCCACTTCTGCTAGAATTTCGCAGAATTTTGGAAATTCTTCCTTATTCTGCAGGATTCCTTTCAAAGTGAAATTTCAGAAATCTGAAAGTAGAATGCTGTTGAGTAATATTCTACAGTTTATGTAAACTTCAGATTCATTTTCCACAAACCCCAGAATATTATTCCACTGATTAGGTGATAGAAATGCTTTTTCAAAGTCTGTGGAATGAAAAAAAAAGAAATTTCAAAATACATGTTAATTCTGCCAGTGGAATTCTTCATTGTGCACAGTTCTAGTGACTTTGGATATCTAATTTTTTTCTCATTTTCCACTTCACTTGCACCCCTCTGCTGCTTCTACCCCTTCTAGTTTCCACTGCAACAGCTCCCTCATTCTAGCAAACTCATCCCTCATAAAAGTCAAAACTTTTGTCTGGGACTGACTTATTTCCACTATAATTCTGATATCAAACCATACTGTCTGGTGGTTGCTGGCTGCAGCACTGTGGCCTCCAATATACTGTCTCTGTTTGTAAGGACTAAGTTGAGGATGACTGTCTGCTGCTTTGACTCCTTAGAGTAACTCTGCACTTCAGCATGTGCTCTCATAAATAAGATGTTTCAGCTGTTACAATTTCCCAGAGAATACATTTTTTTTCCATTTTTAGTGTTCCTTTTGAAGATTTACAGCACCTCTTCATAGTCCATCTAAAGTCTGTACAGAAAACATTTAAAAACATTTGCCTCTTCCCTGTTAACCTCCCATTGCCTTTGTTTATGACATACCTGTGCTCACCATGACAACAGACTGTGATGACACAAACAGCAATTGTGTGGTTAGCAGGTGAGAGTCAGATACATTTCGAAAGACTCGATGAAATAATTGCTGCATTAGCTATAATATTTAGTAAACCAACAACAGGGTGAAGTAAAAAATAACAGTAATAAAAAAACTAGAAAATAATAAAGTTTAAACATAATTGGTGTAAATCTAGTGTTTTTAACTGTTTATTATAATACAGAGTTGCTCTTTAACCCTCTCTTCTAGGAATGTTTTATGTAAGACCACTACCAGCTGTTAACTTCTTGTACTTGCTGCTTCTGGGATCCTCCAGTCCCTGTCAAACATGTTGAAGTCACCCAGTACTGTAGCATTGCCTTCCCCTGCTTTTCTGCCTTTTTAATCTCATACCATGCTTTCTATAACATTCCTCTTTTTTTTCAAGATGGTAGCCTGTATACCACCACTATCTTGATGTTTCTTCACCTTCCTTCATTACCTGCACCCATACACTTGCCCTTCCCAATACCCTCAATCTCTGTTGCCTTTATATTCTCCCTTACATACAATGACACCTCCTCCTTCCCTCTGTATTCCTCCTGAATACTGTACCCCCTGGCATAGTCATCTCCCAGTCATGGTACTGAGTTGCCCACGTCTATGATTGCCACCACATCCAAGTGTGCTTCTGCCCCCACTGCCCCTAGATCACTTGTCCTGTTCCCCAAGCTACTGACATTTGTGTACACAGTGTTATGAGCATCAGTTCTAGAGACTGGAGGCAGAGTTTACTGGGAAAAAAACTACTTTCTTCAACACAGAACTAAGGAGAACATAAAGAGTCAGCTCCTTTTCAGGGAGGTTTCTAGAAACTTCTTGTAAGTTACTTAATCAGTCAGAGTATGTACAGTATAGTAAATTCCATTAGCTCCACCAAGTTGTGATTCTACATATAACAGAAACAACACCACCACCATCTAATTAACTCTTTCCTGACATCTCCCCAATTTTCTGTTTTTTATTATTAATAAACAAATGACACTAAATGTTTACTTAATCAGTATCTGTACTTTAACATATTTATGCAACTACATTTCCAGTGTTTGACTATTACCATGAAAACAACATTCTTCTTTCCCTCTTCTTTCCAAAACAGTCTCTCATATTAAATTATTTAAATCCAGGTGCACTACCAGTCTCAGTGTACAACATCAATGAGTAAACTTAAGCCAGTGACTCAATGAAGTTGGCTGGATTGCCATGCTACTATATACTCAACAGCTGTGTCTGTAAGAAGAGTCTGTTTAGCATCTGCATGGGAATGGGCACTTGATCTGGTTCAGGATTTAAAGGATCGATTGAATTCTGGTGGTGCTGGGGAACTAATGGCGACTTAATTCTCTAGCTCCTGAGATCACCCGACTATATCATAGAACATCTGCCTACTATGCAATGAATTCTCCAGCTAAAAGCACTAGATCTAAAGCTAAAGTGCTGAAGACCCAAGATACACCAGTTTCTAAACTAAAAGAACTGATCCACCAAAGAAAACCAATCTTGAACTTACCCACAGCTGAGACCTCTGAGAGCATGGCAGCTGTACGGCTCTCAGAAAATAAGGACATGGACCTAATTGCTACAATCATTCAGACTGCCAAGACAGTTAATAAAATTGATCAATCTCTAACAGATCTGCAAGCTGACATCAACAAAATAGAGCACCAAGCAGATCAACTAGAAATGGGCTTCACGGCAGTCTCGGAGGAATCGGATCGCCATGATTGACTCCTGCTCTATTTGCTGGCTGGGGAAAGAGAGCTAACATACAGACTAGACAACCTGGAGGATCACAGCAGAAGACAAAACCTGAGGATCTATGGAATTCTTGAAGGACCAGAGACGAAGGCCCCGAATGTAATATCGTTCTTGCAGGGAGTACTCAAAGAGGCCCTACACTTGCCAGATGACTTTGACCTTAGCATGGACTAAATGCATAGATCTGTGGCCCCACAGCCAGTAATGCAGACACCAGGCTGAGATCTTTTGTGCTCAAATTAACCTCCTATGCAGCAAAGGAGGAATTACTGACTTGAGCCTGGAGACAGAGGGACATTCAGTACAAACAATACAAAATTACTCTGGATAATGACTACACAACCACAGTGCAGGGGAATCGCAAGCAAGATGCTTTGGCCTATACTTAAGCAACTCTGGGCAAGGAATCTCAAAGCACAGATCCTATATCTGGCCCGATTCTGAGGGAAAACCGAGAGCGGGCCACTAACCTTTCAAGATCTTCTAGCAGCTACCACATACCTTGAGGAGATTGCAATAGTGGTCACCCCACTTCAGAAAGAATGTCTAGAAAGGGAGCTACGTAGATCCACCTAGTCAGTGGCCCAGAAAGGGCACACCCATGTGGGATCAAGACAGGGGAACCACAGGACAAGCCTTCAGTCAGACGTTGCAGCAACACTAAAACCATACTCCTCACTGATACTCCTGGAGACCTGATGAGGGACACGCAAGGCAGACCCATGGCAAGTCAAGCTAACCTGGAGCAATCAGCAGAAAAGACATCCACCTGAAGAGACACTATAAGATGCAACCTTTTCTTGTTCCACTTCTCGCTGCATTCCCTTAAATGTCTACCTGGTTTACATTGCAAGAGGACCCACCACAAAAATGTGGCAAGATGCACGTAATGCAGTGAGAAAGATGTATATCTATATATATACTCTGTAGTACATGAACTAGTGGTAAGCATGGTGCCTTCACTTCCCAGTAAGTTCTTCTCCCTCAGGTTATTATTTTCAGCTTTCAAGATTATAAAAGTTATACTGATGGACTGAAAATCATGGAGAGACTTGGTGTGGGGGAAGCGGGAGCTTGTATTCACAGCAACAGCTCTTGTTATGTGCAGACTGCTAGAAAAACAAGGAAAGACTGCTAGATTAAGACTCTGGCTACCACTATGCAATTGCATATTTTGGTAATTTGCCTGTACGGTACATGCTTTAATGCCCCATACAGGGTAGTTCAAAGCTAGTAATACAGTAAAGTTTATAACTGAAATGTTCTTTATTTGCAAACAAAGGTTGTTAATAAGTTTTGGTGAATTCATTACTGAATATATATTTAAACTTGACAGGTTTTTCCACTGGAGTCTGGTGAGGTAAGGGGAATATGCCACCACACAAGTGGGGAAAAGATGGTGCTCCAAACCTCTTATCCTTGGCAACGAGGAGAGCGACACCCCCTCTCCCCCAGCCCACTGTACCTCCTATACCTCAGCTTGTTAAATTGTGTTGATATTGGCCTCTTGGCCACAAGCAATGGTATAACCTTTGCTGATTAAGAGAGCTCACTTTAAAATAAGCAGCAAAGAATCCTAACAACAGACAGGTCGGGCGAGCAAATAGGGAGCCGCCACAGAAACAGGGCAACTACATTCACTCTGCTTTGTACCCCATCGCTGGACAGGCTGTGGTTGTAGGGGTATGGTAACCCCATCCCTACACACAAGCCGACCAAATTTCCACTTACTGAGGGAATATAGTGTCACAGTGGTGACACAATCCAGACAGTAGACATCATCTGTCTGATCTAGGAGGAATAGGACAGGGTAGTTATTAACCCTGCCCATCCAATCTACTACCAGAGCTCAATTGTTCTAGCCCTGATTTGTTCATTTAGGGGGGCATAAGTGTTTACTTAGTGTTGGAGGTTCCCCCTGGGAGGGTTGATACTTTCCTCTGGGACTCTCTAATGTACTTATATAAGTTTTTGTTTTGCTCACTGTTGGTTTTGAACTGTTTAAAGTTTATGAAAGGGTACACTGATTTTGTGCCTTGTTTCTTTAATAAGTATGTGTATGTTGGACTTGAGGAGTGAAGTGACTCTGGAGTGGTGTCCTATCCCCCTGAGATATCAAAATGGCTAGTATTAATTCAAAAATGTTATCATATAACATAACCGGGATTAATAGCCCAATTAAGAGGAAGCAGGTATTAAAAATGTATCAATAACCAGAAATGTGACATAAATTTCTTACAAGAGATGCATCTCGCCCCAGAAGAGGCTGGGAAACTTAAGACTAAAGCGTACTCACACCTATATCAGGCCTCTCTAGAGAGAGGGAAGAAAAGGGGGGTGGCCATTCTGCTCTTTTCCACACTGCCCTTCAAGGAGGATGAGGTAGTGGCAGACCCTGGAGCTAGATATATTATGGTGTCAGGGAGAGTCCAAGACAAACCAATAACTCTGATGAATGTATACACTCTGCCTGGCTCTCATATTACCTTTTATTTGGACCTAGTCAAACTGATGGCGGAAAAGGCCAAGGGAACTCTGATAATGGACGGGGACTGGAACCTCATCCTGAACAGAAAATCAGATACTATCTCACAGATCCCAACCCCTAGAAACTGCATAGCCGCCCTCTTTAAAAACTAATGACAGATACGGGCCTAACGATATCTGGAGGAGAAATACCATGGTGAGAGACTATACTGCAATTCCCTGAGGTTTAAGACCTACTCAAGACTGGATAAGTTTTAACTTACTCTAAAGATTTAGCCTCTTTTAGACATATGTGGGTTGGAATGGCGACTCACTCAGACCACCAACCAGTCTTTTTGAGACAGACTCATGCTACGCAAAGAAAACACTCTGGAGGCTTAATGTCTCCCTACTGAGGACAAAGATGTACTCAATACACTTACAACTGTAATCACACAAACGGTGGAGCTTAACTCTGGCCCAGAGATTTCCCCACAAATACTCTGGGATACTGTGAAGATGATGTTGAGGTGAACATTAATCTCCACGGCATCATACAAACAAAAAGAGAGAAGGAGGCGGCTGGAGCAGCTGCTTACACACTTAAGGGACCTTGAAGCACAGCCAAAGTGCAGATGGACTGGACAAGTTGAAACCGATATTACAAAAGTCAAAACCTGAATATAGAAAATGCAAAACACTGAGACAGAGAGAGCCCTATGCTATTTAAAACAAACATACTTTGAAGGAGGACCCAGGGCCACAAAATTTCTAGCCTATAGACTGTGGCAAAGTGCAGGTAAGGCTGTCATATCTAAAATCAAACACACCAAAACAGGCCACATTTACATATAAAGGGGATCAAATAGTAAGTGCCTTTGTAGATTATTATAGAACCCTGTACCAGGCAACAAAAAATAACCCCCCCAGGTGGAAAAGCAACAATTCCTAAGGGAATTAAACCTCCCCTCCCTGATGCCACAACAGAGACAGGATTTAACAACCCCCATTACACAACTAGAACTAACCACTGTTGTCCAGAATGTAAAGGCCAGAAAATGCCCTGGCCCAGATGGATTGGGAGGGGAATTCTACAAAGCCCTAAATCAAGAAATCACTCCACTACTCCTCAGCACCTATAATGAGATATGGATGGGAAGGGCATCAGTTCCCCCATCATGGAACTATGCGACGATCATGGTAGTTCATAAGATGGGCAAAGATCCAACGGACTGTGGGTTCTACTGCCCCATCTCATTATTAAATACAGACTACAAAATCTACACATCTATCATAGCAGCACGACTGAACAAAATAGTTCCCCAGCTCATTCCTTCAGATCAGACAAGGTTTGTGGTGGGCCAGCAGGCCTCAGCAATGTCAGAAGAGCCATTCATGTCATAGATATAGTCACCCAGGAACGTACACAGATGTGTGTAATGAGTCTCGATGCAGAAAAGGTGTTTGATAAGGTGTCCTGGCCTTTCCTATTTCTTGCCCTGGAGCATTTTGGCAACCCACAAACCTTCATAGATGGCCTCAAGGCCCTCTGTGGGGCTCCTCAAGCATGTGTCAGGGTCAATGGTGGGATCGTTGATAGATTTTCCCTGGGCAGGGGCACCTGGCAGGGCAGCCACCTGCCCCCTCTACTTTTTCCCTGTATATTGAACCCCTGGCTAGGGCTGTAAGGGAGCAACTGGACATCAAAGAATTCCAAGTGGGGGACACTGAACACAAGATATTGCTTTATGCAGATGATTTCTTGTTGTACCTTACTGACCCTGATAGATCAATCCGCCATGTATGGTCACTATTACAAAAATTTAGGTCACTCAGAGGATACACACATAATAAAATTAAAACAGAAGTCCTTAAAATTTACTATAACCCTACACCCGAAATTGTAGAGCTCTGTCCCCTTAACTGGAATAGATCTAAAATCACTTATTTAGGAATTCAAATCCCTAAAAACCTGGGGAAGCTGTTTTCCACAAACCTGGAACCACTTTCTTCTCAGATTCGCCAAGACATGGCCAGATGGTCCCTGTTAAACTTACCTCTATACTCCAAGATCCAATTTATAACCATGAGCATACTCCCTAGGGTTTTTATACATGTTTCAATGTTTATCACTCAAGATCCCTAAGAAACAATTTCAAACCTGGCAGAAGCTGATAAATAAATATATCTGGTCCCCGGGAAGACCCCAAATTAAAACCCTGACTATGCATGTGAACAAATACAAGAGGGGAAGAGCACTCTCAAACCTTGAAGACTACTATTTGGCTGCACAAATGCACTCTGCACTCCTATGGAGCATGGCAGGGTATGAAACACATTAGAATTATATTGAAATAATCACGACAGGGGATACTCCACTAGAAGCCCAATTTGCAGACCCTTCCCTTCAACAAGATAAAAAAGATATACCACTCCTTAATACTTGCAACACCCTGGAGGCAGTGCACAGGATAAGGCTTAAATATAAGCTTGGAGGTGCTGTTTGGCCCCTGCAGTGGTTCGTTTGGGACCACTCCTTTCTGCCTGCCCAGATGGACCACATAGTTAGACAGTGGTCCAGACTTGGACTCTGTCAATTTGGTCAGCTTATGAAAAGGAGAGGCAGCAGAAGAGTTTTAAGTTATCAGGGATACATACCACCTGAAAAATTTAGACTACTACTGCTTCCTACAGCTCTGAACACATATAGCATCCCTTAAGAGAAAAGCCAGGACCCCCCCCCCCCACAAGCCAACTACCTCTTTCAAACAATACAGGCTATCACCCTCCAAGAACTGGAGAAGGGACACCTGTCAGCCATATATAATGTCCACAGACACTAATATGATGACAGCACACATCAGACAAAAAGAAAATGGGAGGGAGAAGTAGGTCTGTTGCTGGGAGAGACAGAGTGGGATAGGGTATTTAACGTGGCCAACAGAACTACACAATCACATGCATGACAGGTTTTTGAGTGGAAAGTAAGAACAAGACTTTTCTACAGAACTGTTATAAAGCATAGGTGGGAGAGAGGGGCTTCGTCGAGTTGCTGGATGTGATGTGGAGACCCACAAGTCCATCATTCCCACACATATTCTGGCAGTGCCTAGTGCTACAAAACTTCTGGAGACAGGTGGGACAGACACTGTCAGGCTTGTTTACCTGCTCATCACACTTAACCCAGTCCAATCTGATATTGGGCCTGCCCCCCAGGAAGTTAGGGGCTCAGATGGTGTATACCTTTGGAATATTCTACTAGCAGCAGCTTACAAGGCCATTACCTGCAAGTGGCTACCCAGGGATCCTCTGACCTACCACCAATGGATATCCATTATACAAGAAATGCAAGCTATGGAGGCACTAACATACAAAATTAAATTAAAGACACATATATTTACCCTCGGGTGGACAAAATGGCTCTTGAGGCCTGTGTTAATGACTGCCCCTCAAAACACAAGTGGGACAGATGTACTCTAAATGGACTGGCCCAGGGTCTGAATGCCAAGTTGATAGAGTGGTGGGGGGCAGAGGGGAGAAACTTAGTAATGCATCCCCATGTACAGTATTGTGTATTGTGCATCGGGGAGGATTGATTGAATAAATTAAAAGATAGAAAGAATGTAATAGGAATAGTCACCCGGGTAGCATACAAACTAAATGAATTGCGCACATAAATTGAAATTGTAATATGTACCTTGTCTTTATACCCAAATGTTTCAATAAACTTGAATTAAAAAAAAAAAAAGAATTTAAAGGATCTTTCCCTTGATCTGCAGGATTGGTACTTTTTGCATTGGAATTGTTTCTGAGTGATCCATTTGCAGTGGTGGGCAGCAACTATATGTGATGCCTGTTCCTTCGTAAGGTTGTACCCTGTTCCATGTGCACCAGATAGATCACAGGGTAGCACCGTCTCCTATCACTATTGCAGGCACTTTTCAGAGATTCTTCCTATTCAATTTAAGTCAAAGTCACAGGTTTGAACTGGGGAAGATCTTGAACATGATGGTGTCTATTCTAATAGCAAGCATAGTATTTTATTTTTATTTTAATGGGTTCACCACAATATATCCAAGGCACACTGCCTTAACGGTAGCTGGTCCATTCCACTGGGGTATCAAACAGACGAGGCATACTGTTGAGTCCTGGTAGGATGAAACACATGTCTATGTCTTCTGTTAGCATCCTTTGCAAACTGTGTGAGAGGCCTTTCGGCACCATGCAATTCTGCTTAAAGTTGGACCAGCATAACATTCTGTGGTGATTTCCATATGCAGCCCATGATGCTTTGCATTGTGGGGGCATGTGTCATTTTGTATAGTATTTTTTAGCCTTGTAATCCATCTGTTTTACCTTCTTCAGATTAGGCCACTGTGGGTTCAGATTGTGTATCAATGTGGGTAAAATTCCTAATCTGACTCTCCATTAACAGTTGTGCTGGGCTCACCCCAGTTGCTGGAAGGGACATTTACCTATAGCTCATCAGAGATAATAGAGGATCCTTCTGCTGAAGAATGTGCTTGGCTAGCTGTATGGCACATTCTGCCCATCTGTTGTGTTGTGGAACATAAGGGCTTGTTGTGATGTGTTTAAAGTCATACTCCACTGCAAACTGATAAAATGCAACAATCTCACAAACTGTGGCCCAGTATCCATTACAAGTACCTACACAATGCCAAAATGAGCAAAAACTGCTTTGAATATTGTTACAACCTGTTTACCAATATCTGCCATGAGAATGAACTCCACAATTGTTGAACAAGCATTTGTCAATGCCGAGTGTTGTCTTGCTGGCATTGGCATTGGTAGTGCAGAAGTTAGAGAGAGATGCATAATAGGAATGACAGTGAAGTATGGAACCAACATCGACCCCACCCCACCTTGCAGAGACTGACAGGCATTGAGGTGTGCCTTTGAGTTGTCGGCCATAACGCTCATGCCATTTCACCTCACCCTACCCTGCAGACTCTGACAAGAGCTGCATTGTGCCTTGAGGTCATCAGGCCTTACACTCACCCCATTCCATAAGGAAATATGTTGAGATGGGTGCAGTACAGAAGAATGGGATGAACTTTGGAGCCGAAGAGTCCAAGGCACACCTTGATGCCTGTCCCTGGCTGCAGGATGGGGTTGGGGGTGGAATGGCATGAGCATTACAGCCAACAATCCAAAGGCACACCCCTGACACCTGTCAGTCTCTACAGGGTGGGACGTTATGGTTAGAAATCCTAATGCCCCAGGAGTTTGTTGGTATTTGCACTCCAAATTTTCAACATGGCCTTTTTGTGATGCCACCTCATGAAAGCATTTGGGACCTCTGCTCATGAACAGTGGCACTGTGATTTTGTTAATCTGTCCCAAACGTTGATTTCCCACAGCGACCACGCCATTCTGCCCCAGATGTGTGAAAACACATTTTGGGCAGGATGTGAAAAACAACAGCTGCACCATTCATAAGGAGATGTGAAGAAATGGCAATGTTGAAAATCTGGAATGAAAATATTAAAAATTCTCGAAGTTACGAGCATGTGTGGAAACTGTGCAATGCACGCTCATAACACAGTCATTTTGTGGAATTCTTTCACCCAATTTTCAACACTGGCATTTTGGGACCTCTGCTCATGAACAGTGTCACTATGATTTTCTTAATCTGTCCTGAACATTGATTTCTCACAGTGACCACGCCATTGTGCGCCAGATGTGTGAAAACACATTTCGGGCATGATGTGAATAATGACAGCTGTACTGTTCATAAGGAGGTGTGCAAAAATGGCAATGCAGAAAATCTGGAGTGAAAATATTAAAAATTCTCGAAGTTACGAGCATCTGTGAAAACTGCACAATGCACACTTGTAACCTAGTCATTTTGTGGAATTTTGTCACCAAATTTTCAACACAGGCATTTTGGGACCTCCGCTCATGAACAGTGCCACTGTGATTTTCTTAATCTGTCCCGAACATTGATTTCCCACTGTGATCGTGCCAATGTGCAAAAATACATTTCAGGCAGGATGTGAAAAATAACAGCTGTATTGTTCATAAGGAAGTGTGAAAAATGGCAATGTTGAAAATCTGGAGTGAAAATATTAAAAATTCTCAAAATTACGAGCGTGCGTGGAAACTGAGTAACGCACACTCATAACACAGTCATTTTGTGGACTTTCTCACCAAATTTGCAATATAGGCTTTTTGGGAGTTCACCTCATGAACAATGACACTGTCGTTTCGTTAATCAGTCCTGAAAGCTGATTCCATGCAGTGAATACAAAATCACCTTTTGAGATGGAATAACAACATGACAGTGACTGTGTTCATGAGGTGGGGTCCCAAGAACCCCATGTTGAAAATTTGGAGCCAAAAGTCACAAAATTGGCTGAGATATCCACCTATGTTGAATCTACCCTCCCCCCCATTGATGCCATTATACAACTTACCAGCATTTCTTCAGTTTGTGGTCAGCTTTGAAGAGTGCAAATGTGTTCCCGCTCCACCGAAGATTGTCGCGCTGGGCTCCAGAGGTAAGTATGGGGTGAGGGTGGTATGGGGAGGTGAGGTGCTCAGAGGGAGGGTGCAGGTTGGGGGAGAGGGCACCGGAGACAACGAGGGACCATTTTCTCTTTTACAGTTAAAAAAAAAAGGCATCACAGGAAGGTTTTTTTTTACAGGTTTGTCTTGACACACTTAGGTGGGCTCCCACTATGCCACTTGTGTATTTTTGGGAGGGGGGCTGAAGCTGACAGGGATTGGGCCACCCGTCAGCACAAAAAACGTGTCTGTGTTTGGGGGTGCATGATGCCGAGGGGGATTGGGCACCCCCCTCAGCAGACAAATTAAAATAGGGGGACATTATGCCAATGGGGATTGGGCTTCCCCATCAGCAAATGAACTGAGAGGGGGCATGCCGACAGGGGGATTGGGCACCCCCGACGTCGGCTTTCAGGTGTGACTGTGAGAGGCGGACGGTGACAGCCACCACCATGTTTATTGAAATGTTACCCCAGATAAGGCATGCCCTGCAATGACGTGTTGGTCCCTTATTGCAGTGGTGAAATTGTTTCAAGTTGGTGGCATGCTTTTGCAGCGCTGACATAGACATTCATCGGTGCCACAGAGCCCAGCCCGAGAAAGCAGTGGTGTCATTGGCCCCAACATGACCGCACCTCCAAAACCTGCTACTCCAAGCTTCCACAATATGATGTTTGCACTTGCACACAAGACAACATAAAAATTATCAGAGATAACAAGGTATTTATGGCCCTTCTGTTTACAGAAGTCTGCTGCAGTTCTTTGCCATGACCCCTTTCTGTTGAGTTGTGCTGGTGATCTGACAGAAGTCACAGAAACATACTTTTGCTTTAATATCAGTCCCAAATCCATGCCACCATACAGAGGATTTAGCTTGTCCTCTACTTTTGTTAAGCCTCTGATGACTATCCTGTATGCAGCAAAGGATCTCCTCTCTTGTGGGTGGAGGGATGACTATGCAATGATCCTATGTAGTAGTAGTAACACTTTTATTTATTTCAAATGAATTGGATAACTCAGCTGAGCTGAGGTTCATTTCCAGAGAGATCCATTTAAAAGATTCCAGTTACTTTTACATCAAACACTTAGGACATACATAACATATAAAAAATCAACACAATTAAGTTACAACATACAGCACTTAGGCAAAAGTGTGCCTAAGTGCTATATGTTGTAACTTAATGTGATCAGGTCATTGCTCTGTGAATGTCATCCGTGCACTGCATAAAAGTCATGAATGTTGTTTGGTACACCATTTACATATTTAGGCCACCCGTCCTGATGTGCACTAAAACAGCTTGTATCAGTTTGTTGGTTCCAGTCACCTCTTGCTGCTGATTCAGTTTGCATTTGGACAGAGGATAATTAGCTTCAATAGCCCTGACATGTACCTCATCATCCTTTTCAGTTTCTGAAGTAAACTCATCTGGCTACGGGTGTCTTGATAGAGCATCTGCAGTAATCGGCAATTTCCTGGGCTCATATTCTGCACATGCTTTAAACCTTTACTGAGTAGTCTCTGGCACCTCAAAGGTACATTATCCAGATCTGCGCTATTGATCAACTGGACTAGAGTTTGTGAGCAGCCTAAAAGTGTTTTGACCATAAAGGTATTGGCTGAACCATTCATAAGTACAAACTCCAGTCAAACACTCTTTTTCTATTTGAGCATATCAGGTTTCTGATTCTGTTACAGTTCAAGAACAAAATGCAACAGGTTTCCACTCCTTGACATACAACTGCAGTAGGACCCCCCCCCGCCCATATTGTAGCTGCTGACATCTGTATTGATCGCAGTAGGTTTGGTGGCATCATAGAAAGCTAACACTGGGACTAAAGTTATCAGTCCTTTTTAACTTGCTAAAAGCCTGATTGTGAGCTGAATCCCATACTCAAGCAGAACCTGCTGCGGGACGAAGATAGGGAGTCATACCAAACTTTCCTACGGGAAGCAAGGAAGGCAATAAGGCAGGCAAAGGCCTAAACCAAGGAAACACTAGCATGAATAGTAAAAGAAGGGGACAAGACTTTCTATAGATGCATTAATGAAAGGAGAAAGTCCGGAGGGGGTATTGCTAAGGTCAAAGGGGATAAGGGGAGTGAGTGGAGGAAGACCAAGGAAAAGCATCTATCCTAAATAGATACTTCTGCTCAGTATTTACTGAGGAGAAGGCAGGGCAGGGCCCACAGCTCAGCACCATGGATATGGGGGGGGGAGATGTGCACAAGTCTATTCACAAAAGAAAGGGTCCTACAAGAGCTCGATAAGCTCAGGGTGGACAAGGCAATGGGACCTGATGGCATACATCCCAGGGTACTAAAGGAGCTAAGGGTAGAACTAGCAGAACCATTATCAGAACTGTTTAGTGAATCTCTGAGCACAGGAGAGGTCCCAGAAGACTGGAGAAGGTCTCATGTGATCCTGCTCCACAAGAGTGGTAGCAGGGAGGAGGCAGGAAAACATAGAAACATAGAATTTGACGGCAGATAAGGACCACTTGGCCCACCTAGTCTGCCCATTTTCCTACCTAACAGATAAGCTGCAGATCCTAGTTAACTACAGACCAGTCAGTCTTACCTCAGTAGTGGGCAAGATTATGGAGGCATTCCTTAAGGAAAGGATAGTGCAAGACCTGGAATCCATAGGAGCACAGGATCCAAGACAGCATGGGTTTACAACAGGAAGATCCTGTCAAACTAATCTCATAGATTTCTTTGACTGGGTAACCAGAGTGGTGGACCAAGGGGGTGCAGTTGATGTCACCTACCTTGACTTCAGCAAAGCTTTCGATACTGTTCCACATAGAAGATTGATTAATAAGCTGGGTAGGCTCGGGTGGGTCAGAAGTTGGTCAACTGGGTGGCAAACTGGTTGGTGGGCAGAAAACAGAGAGTGGTGGTAAACGGTATACAGTTAGAAGAGATGCAAGTCATAAGTGGGATACCTCAGGGATCAGTCCTGGGGCTGGTACTCTTTAATATCTTTATCAGTGACATTGCAGATGGACTGGAGGGTAAGGTTTGCCTGTTTGCAGATAACACCAAGATCTGCAACAGAGAAGATGATCCAGATGGGGTGGGCAGAATTAGAAGTGATCTGGATAAACTTGCAAAATGGTCGGAAGAGTGGCAACTGGGGTTTAATGCCAAGAAGTACAAGATCATGCACATAGGGAAGAGAAACCCTGAAGCCACCTACAGGTTGGGAGGGAAGTTGCTGGCAATCACAAGGGAAGAAAGAGACTTGGGCATCATCATCACAGATGACCTGAAATCATCCAAGCAGACCACTAAAGCAGCAGGTAAGGCTAGAGGGATGTTGGGGTGTATTAGTAGGGGTATCACAAGTCATAAGAGGGAGGTAATAATCCCTCTTTACAAGACACTGGTTAGGCCCCATCTGAGTACTGCATGCAGTACTGGTGGCTACACTGCACAAGGACACTAACAAAATGGAGGCAGTCCAGAGAAGGGGAACCAAAATGGTATAGGGACTGCATCAGAAAACATATGAGGACAGATTAACAAAGCTCAATATGTATACCCTAGAACAAAGGAGGGAGAGAGGTGATATGATCGAAACATTCAAACATCTGAAGGGCATTAACAAGGTGAAAGAGTCTAACACGTTTCAATATAAGAAAAATAGCAGGACAAGAGTACACAGCATGAGATTAGTGGGAGGCCAATTCAGGGGTAATATGAGGAAGTTCTTTTTCACAAAAAGGGTGGTGGATGCATGGAATGGTCTACCTCAGGAAGTGGTGGATATGAATACAGTGCATGGCTTCAAACAGGCATGGGATAGGCATAAGGGAGAAATACAGATGAGTATGAATAGATAGGCTGCTGACAGAGTAAAGGCCTATGGCACATTAATAAGGTAGACAAAATATGGGCAGACTGGATGGCCTTGCATTCCTTATCTGCTGTCAACTTCGATGTTTCTATGTAACCTGATTTCAGCAACTCATTAAGAGGCTGAGCAATGGTGACTTTATCTGCTATGTACTGTCCCATTTAATTAATCATTCCCACTGCCAATTTAATTCAGGAATATTCTTGGGAGGAGGTAATGCTTGAATTACTCTTACCCTTTTGGGGTCTGGTCTCATTCTGGACTCATCAGCAAGGTGTCCCTGGAATTGTAGCTGGTGTTGGCGTAAGACACATGTTTTCTTATTCAGTTTCAGTCCCGATTCTTTAAGTGCATCTAGCATGCTTTGCAGTCACGTTCCTCTTTTGGTTTTCCATGCACTAGTATATTGTCCATGTAAATGGCCACTCCTTTCAGTCCTTTGAGGATCTCTGTCATCTTCCACTGAAAATGTCAATGCACTGTTTATTCCAAAAGGAAGACAACCAAAACAATATCTTCCAAATGGTGTTATAAATGTAGTCAGTGTAGTACTATCTGGGTGTTGTGCAACTTATAAAATCCACTAGCAGCATGGAGGGATGAAAATATTTTAGCACCTGACAGCTTGGAGATTATATCCTCTAAGGTTTGTAGAATATACCTTTCCCTTTTCACTGATTCATTCAGTTTTTTTTCAGATCCTCTCATGTATACAAATGAGACCACTCTGTTTAAGCTGGTACCATTGGACGGCACCATTTTGTAGGATCAGTTACTTTCTCTATTATCCCATTATATTCCATTCTTTCAATTTCTCTTTAATATTTTGGAGCAAAGGGACCAGAACTCTATAGGCTGTAATAACTTAATAAGGTATGGCTCCATATTTAAGTACAAGTTTTGCTGGATTTCCATACAGAAGGCCTACTTCGCCAGCTGTATTAGCAAATCTTCACAGCTGTTTTACAAGTACCATCTTCATGGCTGCACTGTGACTCAGTAGGATACTAGTGAAAGACCCCTTCATTACAAAAACTTGGAAAAAGTAGTTCTTACCCTTGTATGTAGTGTTAGCGATAAACTGGCCTGTACAATCAATCTGCCATCCCAGAGTCTTCAAAGGGACGTTGGCTTTTGTGAGCTGAGGGTATCAATTGAATCCTTTGTAGGTCTCCTCAAAAATGATTATGTCTGCCCCTGAATCAATTTTAAAGGCAACACTGTTGCCACAAATCATCAGGAACACAGTCCATGCATGTTCTGTACCTGCAGTGCAGGTCACTGAGTGCAAAAAGTAGAATTCTTCAGAATTGGCTTCTGCCACTTATATTATTCCTGTGGCACACTCTCTGCCAGTGTCCCTTTTTTCCTACACTTCAGCACTGTTCATTCCAAGCTGGGCATATCTCATCTTTCTCATGCCTGTCTCGCCTGCATCTGTAGCATTTCCTCTTGGGCCCTCCTGGACTCTGGGTAGTGTTTTTTCATTCCACCTAACCATGATTTTAGCTGTTGCTTTTTTCCTAACCTCTCCTAGGCCCTAAATGACTTCTTGCTGTACCATCTAGCTCTTCACAATCTTAGACTAACGCATCATATTCACTGCCTGCTCCAGTGTTAAGTCTGACATCATCTGCACTTTTGAGTTAACACTTTATCCAGGATACCTATTACTATTTGATCCTAAATGTATTCATCACTGTCCTTAAAATTGCAATTTTCTGACAGTTCATATAGGGAGCGAATGAAGACCTCTGCTGATTCCCCTGATCTCTGTGTTTTTGCTGATAGAAACATGCATGCTCGTTTAATGAAGTTTCAGTTAGATATTTAATGTTCATCAAATGTTTCCATCACCACATCAAAGTAGTTTCTCCCCTCCCGATCAGAGAAAATGAAAGTCTTGTAAACATTTTCAGCTTCACTGCCCATTGCTTAAATCAAGGAGCTCACTTGAATTGCTTGCAGTTCTGCAGTAAGCTTGTGGTGATGTGAATTGTGTAAAGTCCTGTTTCCACTCAGACCAATTAGCCAGTATGCCAACCTGAAAACTCTCTGAAGGGTGAAATGTTGCCATCTTCACCAGTCTGATCCAAGAGACTTAGTTACAGTTTACTTCTGACACCATGCTATGAGCAAAAATTTAAGAGACTGAAGGCAGAGTTTACTAGAAAAGCTCTTTACTTTCTTAAACTCAGAACTAAGGAAAACACACAGAGTCAGCTCCTTTTCAGAGAGGTCTCTAGAAACTTTTACTTAATTAGTGAGGGTATATATAGAAATATAAAGTAGCTCCACCAAGTGGTGACTCTACATATAACAGGAACAACAGCACCATCTAGTTAACTCTTTCCTGAATCATACAGCACTCCTGCTCAGCTGCTTCCCTTCCCTTTTTGGCTCCAACCAGTTTCTCTTCCCCCTTGACCTCCTACTATATGTAGCTTTTTGTCTGCCTCCTCTCTCCCACCTCCTTTCTGGATCCCCTTCAGCCACTGTACTGCAACTTGCACTAGCCTCCCCTGTCTACATTCATTAAGTCCAATTGTTCCTTCTGTGTCTTTTATATCTGGGGAAGGCCATTCAGGACTCCCTCAATTGAGTTAGTGCACTGATATGTCTACCTCTCTGCTAGTATAAATGTGCCTCAATGCATACTTTAAACATGTGCCCCAACATCCTGGTGCCATCCTCAGACTGGTGAAGGTCACTGTATTATTCACTGTTTTTGTTTTTGTTTTTTGCTATTGATTGCATTGATTTTACCTGTATCTTATATTGCATGTGTCCTAGTGTTCATTTTGCTTGGTATTCCATAACTATCTGTATAATTCAGCTTTGACAACATGACTACACTTTATTCATTGTGTGTAACTGTCTTCCCTTTAACCCCCATCACACCTGGAAATGAGCCCTCGCTCAGTGTGCCTTTTCCTGTACCAGTTTTCTATAGATAGATAGATAGATAGATAGATAGATAGATAGATAGATAGATAGATAGATAGATGTCAACTGAATAGCTATCTATCACTCCAAGAGTGGTTTCAATCTCCAAGGTACCCTCATCTCTCTCCCTGCACCACTTTTTTAACCATGCATTGAAGCAATTGATAAGAAGAATCCTCCCGTCCCTTGCCCTCAAACTGACAACACCTCAGAAAAAGCCAGCGAGGTTGCTGTTTCCCTAAGCCTCCCCCATAGCTTTCTAAAACTATCTTTAGCCTCATCCAGAGGTCTGTAAGCCAGATCATTACTCTCAAGATAGACAATGACATCAAGTTCATCTCATTCCCACTCCCCTGACAATTTTTTCTACCCTGCAACAGCATCATCATCTCTAGAGGACATTGCTGAAGATGACAGCACCACAGGTTTCATCCTGTTAGGCTCCCTACTCCCTATCATGTCTCACCTCAGCTTTCAACAGACTCTTCTTATAACTCTCTTGTGCCCCCACTTCCCCTTTTGATGTTGGGCCCACTTCCATAATACTTCATTAGTGCTGCAGATATTGTTACCTGGGCAAATAACCTTTTATCATGGTACTTCAGATAGAAACATAGAATGTGTCAGAAAAAAGGCCCATCAGCCCAGCCAGTCTTTCTGCTTATTACTTGTGTGATGACCCTCTCGAGCATCTACCCCGTTTCCTTCACTTGCTTTACCATCCCCTGCTTGTATCAGGTCCCAGTGCCTGTCCTACTCTTGTGTGAAGCCACTTACTGTTTTGGCACTAAACACCACCATCGGTAGTATGTTCCACCTGTCCACCACTCTTTATGTGGAAAAATACTTCCCTCCAGAACATTCACCAGTCAGTTTTAGTGGATTACCCTTTTTTTTTTGTTTGCACTTACCTTAGTAACAGTTCACTAAGCAAGTTAATTTCCAAACTCTGGAGATCTCTAAAGAGATTATTTCCAAGATTTCCTACAGCACAAGCAGCCCCAGAGATTTTTTTTCACTAGGTATCTACGTGGAATCTCAAGAGATACCTTATTGAACTAAATAGTACCACAATAGGTTAAACAGGATTTTTTAGGAGTTATTGAAACACCTGGGATCTTTAATCCCTCTAGCAGTCTACCAGGCCACTTCTCTGCATATCTCCTTGCCCTGTCAGTCCCAAACTGATCCACTGATTTGCTGCCACCAGCACAGGAAAACCTCTATTCAACATTCCCTTCTTATGTTCCCACAGATTCATCAAGCACGTACAGCAAAGCTCCCTCAGTGGGAGGACCCTGTATCTTACCTGTGCCACATTTCTGCTTTGAGAAGAGTCCCCTGTGGAAATGCAGAGTTTTCTGCAGATGTCTCTGAAGACACAGACCTTTTTCTTGTGATCCTCCCTCTCTGGATCACTCACAGATGCTTAGGTAGAATATGTGGTGAAAAAAATTAAGGGTGCTTTACTGTCATTACTGTGTGTGTCCAGCCTGTTTGGTAAACTTTAAGGTGTTAGTAATGATCTAATCATGATTCTTGCTAGATGCTGTGAGCATTCACAAATCAATCAAATGATTGTATACCTAAGGACTGGAGATCTGCAGGTATAATTCCACTGCACATAGGAGGGGACAAGGAAGACCCTGCTAACTACAGACCAGTTAATCTCACATCTATTATTTGTAAACATTTGGAAATTATTCTAAAAACACAGGTAGTTGAATACCTTGAAACAAATGGCCTGGAGGACAATGCAGCCTAGAATCCTGACAAGAAGAACCCGTCAGACAAATGTGTTGGTGTTTTCTGATTGGGTTATAAAAACAGTGGACAAGGAGCATTCAGGCAACATGTTATATCTGGAGCAAGCAAAAGTCATGGCACTCACCAACCTAATTCCCAAAATAAGGGAGTCCACACTGAGGTCAAGCTCAAACCCTCCCAGACATTCACTGCAGACACAAAAGGCATGTGAATGTGAAACGTCAGGGGAATTTTAGTCTCACTCTGCTGTGCTGCTGTTTCCTTTCGTGTCTGCATTGAATGTCTGGGAGGTTTTGAGCTTGACCTGCGAGTGGACACCCTTATTTTGGGAATATGAGTGGTGAGTGCCGTGACTTTGCTTGCCTCATTGACTTTTTGTCACAGAGCACCCGTCCACTCTGGTGCAGCTCTTATGTTCCACAGCTACAGTATGTTATATCTGGACTTTAGCAAGGCCTTTGATTCTGTGACACAGAGAAGACTTCTAAAGAAGTTTGAGAACCTAGGTGTAGCTAAGAGGCTTATCATGTGGTTTGGGAGCTGGCTAAGAGATAAAAGCCAGTGGCTAGTGGTGAATGGGGTCAAATCAGTAGACAGTGTGGCGACCATTGGGTACAACTGGGGTTCGTGCTGGGTTGAGTTCTATTCAACATTTATATTATTGACATTAGGGAAGGAATACATACAAAAAGTTGCCTTTTTGCAGGTGATACAAACATCTATGGGAGAGTGGATAGTGAGGATGGGATTGGGAATACAAGGAAGGACATGAAAAAGCTAGAGAGTTTGTCAAAAATCTAGCAATAGAAAATGTATTATAAAGTAGTGTAAAGTAATGCATATTGGGTAAAATCCATATATAAATTCTTGGATGAGAGGGGTACAAATTGCCAAGTCCAGAGAAGGAAGAGACTTGGGTGTTATTACAAGTAATAACCTTAAAATGTCTAAGCAGTGCAACAAGGTAAAGTATGCAGTAAAACTACTAACATGTTGGGTTGCACAGGTAGGGGCATGTGATATGCCCTTATATTAGTCTTTGGTTAGACCCTACCTAGAGTACTGTGCACAGTTCTGGAATCCTCATTTAAAGAAGGCTATGGCTAGACTGGAAGTGGTATAAAGTATGTAAACAAAAATGATTAATGGACAGCAAGGAAAATTATATGAGGAAAGGCTGATGGACCTAAGCACGTACACCTTAGAGGACAGGAGGAAAAGCCGAAACATGATTAAAGCTTAATTCTTAAGGGGGTATTCTCCAAGGGGTGGGAATAATGTGCCAGAGGTGCATATCCTGTCCTGCACAGCCCCACACCCTCAGACTGATGAGTGGTGGTCACATTCACAGCCACTGGCCACTGTGTGACCCCCATCCATGACCACACCCCCAGCATGCAGGTGCATGGGGGCACTACTACAGACATGGGTAGGCATCCAATAGGATGCTGGGACCCTGTCTGCCACTAGATCCCTTGCACTTGTAGGGTGCCATGGATGTTAGGCTGCCATGGTGTGTCTGCGACATCAGGGCCGGCGGGTGCCTAGGCTGCTGACCCTGGCCCCTCACATGGAACCTGAATGCCAGGGTGGTGTGTTGGGGGGCTATCTGGGCCCCTACATCCCTGCTGCAGCAAGTGGTGGCATTCTGGGGCAGTGCGTGTTGGCTATGTCTGCCCCTGGAATGTGTAGCCCACACTCCCCTTGTCCTGCACTCTGCACTTTCAAGCATAGCATGGAGTGCTAGCATCCCTCCCACACCACTCCTGGACCACCCCTGCATGGAGATCACTGGTGGGCAGGGGGATCTGGCATGTATATGCCCCATGCCTCCTTTGTGAATCAGGCACAGTGGCCACAGAGTGTCTAAGTGCCTTCGATACATTGGGTGTAGACTAGTGATGGGCAAAGTGGCTCCAATTCGCTCCGCAAAGTGATCCGCGGAGTGAAGGTGAATTGGCGGAGTGCTTCTAGCAAGGTGGAGTACCAGCGTTATTAATTGGTATCTGAAGTCCATTGAAAATAATGACTTTGCGTTACTCCGCCTTCCCAAACCACTACTCCATCAATTGTTAAGGTGAAGTACATTGAAAACAATGTACTCCGCCTCACTTCGCCTTGATTTTAAGCTCCAAAGGCAAATTTTGCAGTAATTCATGGGATTTCAGGTCACATGGGCTCTAGATTGTTCTGCACAGCCTCAGTTTGGGGTAGTGTGTGTGTATGAAGCTGTAGGAGACAATCTGCTCTGAAAGCTCTGCGATTCAAACCTTCTAAAAGCTATTAAAAATGACTTTTGGAGTCATTTGTTTTGCTGAAACTTTAGTTCATCGATTATAGAAAACCCTCCTGTGCTCATATTATCAAGCGTTTATTGTTTGTGTGTGGATTTTGAATGTTAATATACAATATTCAGTCTGTGTACTGAGAGACAGTGGAAGTGTGCTTTGGGGAAGGGGCGTATCTGTTGTGTAGGTAGATTAACTTGGAGAAAAAGACAGTGCTTTCTGTTTTGGTGATATTTTTCTTGTATAACTGTGTTAATGTACACACAGTAATATTTTCAATAATTCTTGCCATTTTTTTGCTGATTGTTGTGGTGCAGCAGTGCATAATTTTAGTTTGTTTAAAATATGTGGTTATATTACTGAAGTTATCAATTTGCTACGCATTACTTAGTGTGTGTGTGAGAATGTGTGTGACGTGTGTCATCAAATCAGACACCTTTATTGTGCCACTAATTTCAACAATGGGAACCTGCTATCCACTGCAGCTGTGTAATTTGTGTAATTCTTTGTGGTATCTTTACTAGTACTAGTGACTGTTACTGCAGCAGTGCAGTACTCCCCCCCATGGCCGCCTCCAACCGCAAAGGAATTATTTTCCAGGTTTGAATTTCTGATGGTGAGCACTGGTTAGGTGTTGTGCCTTTGCATCTGCATCTCTTCAGTGCACAGCGCAATCTTAATCTGTCTGTGCATTTGCATATCTTTAGGGCCCAATCTCCATCTCTAATTTAAGTCACAGCTGTTTCTTTGGCTTCCCTTCAGAGTACTGGACAGGTGTGATGCATAATTCTGCATGAACATTGTACTCATTTATATATGTTTTTAAGTCAGGACCATCATCACGAGTCACTCGTGATACAAATCACGTTCTTCATCATCACAGTCACAAATGCAGTCACAAATCACAATTTATGATCACGTCACGAATCACAACATTAATCTTTTTTAATAGTTACTTGGATGTATTGTAAGCCTGTTTTGTAGTATCTCTCCATGCTTCACCACCCCACCATTGTACTCATTAATGAATGTTTTTAAG
Source organism: Neoceratodus forsteri (assembly GCA_016271365.2). Lineage (NCBI taxonomy): Eukaryota > Metazoa > Chordata > Ceratodontiformes > Ceratodontidae > Neoceratodus > Neoceratodus forsteri. Next base: position 1,201,129,577 of record CM028131.1, on the reverse strand, counting down.
TCGGGAAGTTTTGTGCCACACCTCATCGGGGCCCATTGAAGTACAACCATAGGCATTCACATTTCTTCATCATCACAGTCACAAATGCAGTCACAAATCATGATTTACGATCACATCATGAGTCACAACATTAATTTTTTTTAATAGTTACTTGGATGTATTTTAAGCCTGTTTTGTAGTATCTCTCCATGCTTCACCACCCCACCATTGTACTCATTAATGAGTGTTTTTAAGTTGGGGAGTTTTGTGCCATACCTCATTGGGGCCCGGGGAAGTACAGCCATACGCATTCGTGTTCCTTCATCATCATGGTCACAAATGCAGTCACAAATCATGATTTACAATTATGTCACGAATCATAACATTAATTTTTTTATACTAGTTATTTGCATGTATTGTAAGCCTGTTTTGTAGTATCTCTCAAGGCTTCACTATCCCACCATTGTACTCATTAATAAGTGTTTTTAAGTCAGGGATTTGGACAGTGTCTGCAGTACATACACAGACTGGAAAGAAGACTGACTGCACACATGCAGTTTAGCACAGTATTCTTGCACTGCTCAGAATACAAAGTGTCACGAATACAAAAGACAACAAAAAAGGGCATAATTACATACAAGGGTCGGGGTTGGTGGAGGAATACATTTTATAACACAATAAAGAAGGTGTGGGGGGCACATGGTGTGAGGAAAAAAAAACTAATGTGGGATCCCATGGTGATCCACCAGCAGTTCCAGCATTGACATAATTTGCAACTGATGTCCCTCTATGCGATCCTGGTTGAGCAGCAGGTACTGCTATGGCCCTCCTCCTCTTCTTAGGGATGCTGCCATGCACAGCTGCACCCTCTGCCACAGAATGGCCAGCAGGTGCAGGCATGGTCTGTTCTGTGGCAGCCTGCCACTTCAACTGTTGGTGATTGAGCATATGGGTGTACTGGCCCCCAGTCCCCAGGCAAGTCCCCCAGGGGCCATGGTGCACCTCCACCTCACATAGGCAGCACCTGACCACACTGCTGTCCCCCTGACACAGTCAAAAAACTGCCAAACAATGGAGGTGTGGGGAGAACCAGGCAGGGGAAGGGCCAGATGAACTGGCAGCCGACTGGTCATGGTGATGAACTGGGATGGGATCCACATCTAGGCCCGGGGTAACAGGCACATCCTGCTCCAGAGGACCTGGTGCTGGACTTGGTGGTGGTGGTGGTGGTTCAACTGCCTCAGAGTCGGAACAGGAGGTGATGCTGGTCCTGCTTCCGGGGGGGGGGACAAACAACTAACTACTTATAAAGGTAAGAAAACTAAAATTTACAGAAAGAACAAATTAAGTAAAAAAAGAGTACAGAAAAGACAAAAAATGTAGCTTTTAAAAAAGCTGTTGGGTTTAAATCAAAGTTTAAATCTCCTCCTCACTCTGATCTCAAAGTATCAGCAGTCACAAAACACACTCCTCTCTCTCCGTCTGCACAGGAGAAAGTACAAGTGTCTGCTTGTATGACTCACTTCCTTCCTGCCTAGCTAAAGAGCATGTGACTTACAGTACTGTAAGCCATGTGATGTGTGGGGGGTTGCGAAATCTGAAACACCAAGTGGATCATTTAGAATCATAATGAGGAACGTGAAGTCCATTAAAAACAATGGCTTCTGCTTACTTCGCATTGCCATTCCACCTTAACGCGAAGTGGTAATGACAAGGCGGAGTGAGCACTTTGCATTGCCCACTACGCATAGCGGAGTGGCAACGTGAAATGCCCACTTCGAGTTCACTTTGCCAGCGGAATTTAAATTTTGCTGCATCTCTAGTGTAGACACTCCACACAATGGAGAATCCCCCATTGAGAATAAACAGGGTTGATTGTGGGGTTCTTTTCACCAGAAATTGAAGAATGGTGGCAAGGAGTCACGGATGGAGATAAGTAGGGGAAGATTTAAAAGAGATTTCAGAAATTACTCTTTGCAGAAAGAGTTGTAGAAAAATGGAATGGGATACCAAGGGAATTTCTTGAAGCTGTATTCAATTATATTTTTAAGAAACAATGGGATAAGTACAGGGGATTCATTGTCTCTAATTCTGAAAACAAGATGTGTAAGTGAGTGTATAAGAGAGTTAAAAAATGAAATAAAGAATCAAAATGTCAATAGTCTATGCATTCACTAAAATATATTTTTAATTAATAGGGTATAGTTAAGAATTTTGTGCAGATGGGATGGACCCTGGGTCTTCATCTGACATCATGATTTCAATGTTTCGGTGTTTCTAATCTATGTTTCAGGCTGAAGCCATTCACTCTGAACTTATTACCGAGATCATTGGCCTTTTATTCAGAATCACTATACTTGCTGCAGTTATTAATAAGGTGACTGTTAGGGATTGTCTCAGTGGTGTACTTCGGGCAACACATGTTAAAATGAAGTACAGCAAGGGGCTGCTGTCTGTACATTTTCAAAAACAATCTGTGAAAACTCAATTTTGACAATCTTTAGTGATGACTAAGTTCATAAAATTAATACTCAAATGATTGATTGTAAGTTATCAAGAACCAATGATGAGTAATATTATACTTCAAAAACTATAGGCTACAAAGTCCCATAACTCTTTTTTTGTTCCAATGCCACACCATGATGGTATCATCAATGTAGCGTCAATACAGATCTACACAATGGCGAAAAGGGATTCATTTTTGATTCCTTGGTTACTCAATATTCCCATTCTCCCAGCTAGGTATTAACATAGTTGTGAGCAAATGATACCCCAATTGATGTCCTCTTCAGCTGCAGGTAATGTGAACCCAAAATGAGATGGTATTACTCCACAAAACCCTCTCAGCTATACATGTCACAGATTTAACCAGATCAGGGGATACAGGTCAGCTGTACTAAGCACTTTCTTTAAGGCACAGATACCCCTTTAGTGGAATATTGGTGTACGACAACAGTACTGCATGTCTATGCAACCAATAACAAATGAACTGCAATGTACTGCACAGATTATCTAAGGTACTATGTCAAAAATACCTATAATATCTTGGAATTAAGAGAGTAAACTGTAAGCAACTTCCTTAATGTGTGCATCCACACATTTGGACACTGTTTCTATAATGGATCCAATTCTAGCAACAATATGGCAGCCTGGCCAATGTAGGGGTCCCTGTGTATTTATTCTGGGTCATAGTCACCCTTATCAGAAAGTGCACAATAAGAAAATATGTACATTCTTACTGATAACATGATAAGCAAGAGAAATTGACAAACATAAATTGATGTCTGTTTTGAACTGCATCATGGGACTTCATGAACATTTTTTGTAGAACTCCCTGCGGTCAAAATGGAGCAAAAGTTCAGCTTCATATTCTGCAGATTTCATTATAGACCCACCTTAGCCCATCGGTTTTATGGTTATTGTATTATTGTTTTTATGTTTCTTGATAGATTTGAATTCCATAGATGAACAGTTAATGTATGAGGCCTGCTGCTTGTTGGAAAACAGTTCCTCCAGATCAGGGACTCTGAAATAAATCCATTTTACCAACATATTGATTTGTATAGTTGCTACATTTATGATGTCATCATTATGTAGCAGGGAGGGTGAAAGCGAGATGTTGGTGTCAGCCTCTTTGTAGAATAATAATCCTCACCTTAAGTTCTCAGTAACTTACTCTGTAATCATGTAACTATACATTTTTATGTTTCCTTGCACGCATGCACAAGAAACATGTTGTGGCAGCTTGTGGTAGTAGCAGATTTCAGAGGTGTGGCAGTGTTGTGGCCAATGCCGTGACTGCTTTGTGGGCTCATCTGTGTGGCATATATGAATGAGCACACTGTCTATGACAGCAGTTTAGAAGCGTGCCACCAACCTGAAAGAAATTCCCCGCTGCAATCGAGGAGCACCCCATCATTGCAGTGTCAGCTCCTCCTTTACTGCTTAACAGTCTGCTTAAAGGCACATTGCTGCTCTTTCTCTGGACTGTCTCTTGCTGTATGGTAAAACAAAGAAGCCTGCCACAAGCCAGTGAAAATGAACTTAGAAAACAGCAGCAGTTGGAGCAGAGAGACACCAGGAGCCACCAGCTTGCTACCCCCACCCGATTTGGGGAGTACGCGTCGGCTTACCTGGTGGTATCAGTAGCTACGCCCTTGCTCTGAGGAGGGGTACCATTTCTTTTATTTCACCCTGCCCTAAGCTACTTTTGTTTGTGTTTTTTCCCTCTCTGAGGAGCAATGCATAATGTGCATTTTCAGGGCTGAAAGGGGATGGGTGGTGAGGGTGTACACTGTAACGCGCTGCTGGTGCCAGAGAGGGGGAATGTGGGCGTGAGAGGACTGGACTTGAGTGGAGACTGACAGACCCACACTGCCACATGTGCTATAATTTAAATAATTTATTCAGAATCCCACCTGACCCATGGCATTGGCTGTGATGTTCCAGTAGATCTGCCCAACCCCAATGTTGTGATTGGTCGAGGGTGGTGGAGGCGTGCAATCGGATCCGCGGGATTTTCAAAATCCTCCGTCTTGGATCGTGGTGTTGTCTGTGGTGGACAGACATGCAGTGTATCTTTCCGATTGATCCAACCCATTCCTAACCAGTTGTTCAATGACCGGACTTCTGTTGTAGTCCTTGGGCCCCTACATCCAGATCACAAGTTTGGGAGGGAGGAGAATGTCGTTGTTGGAGGGGCAGGCAGGTAGTGGCAGACAGCATGGTGCAACACATGGCATCATTTTCAGAGAGCTAGACCAGCTGAAGAATCAGTCAGACACACAGGAGGACAGAACAGCTGAGGTGAGGAGAGCTGTCGAGCGAGGTTGCGAGGAGTCCTCTAGGACAAAGCTTAATCTCCTTCTCCATCTCCCATCCTGACAATCACAGTCCTGACCCAAATCCATAACTGAATGAGTCAACCGGTGAAAGAGGATCATCAGTTCATCAGTCTGCCTTCATTCACTGTCCAGGAATGACTCGGGGGTGCTTGAATTGGAGTGCACAGCCACAGACTACACTCCAGTCTCAGAGATATCATATATGTAAGTTTTATAATGAACTCGCTGAATACATAGAAATAGGGCAGTCACAGTTAGGGGACAGGAGGTATGTTAGTCAGCTGTCAACCTAAAAGAAATCGACAGTGAATGGTTCCTAGGATAGGATTTGAGCTCTTTGCCTAGTTTAGTTTTGGGGTACTTAATTGAATTACCTAAGGGCCCTTAGTACCTATAAAACTGCATTGAGAGGGGAAAAAGTCTGAATGAGGGCAGTCCCCTGAGAGTTCTTCTGTCTCAGCAGAGCAGCAGAGGCAGACCAGTATAAGAAAACATGGCCACAGAGACTCTAGTCACAGTGCTAGCTAACAACTTGACCCAGTACTGTAGGTGAACCAAGTTGTAACCCCTGGTAGCTGGCAGGCTGCTGTGAGCTTCCTAAAAGAGGAGTGAGCAAGCAAGCAAGACTCTTCAATGGTGGGTGGTGGTGAGTCTGTGAGCATGTATTGTTGCCCTTGCCCTCCCATTCTATTTAAAAAAAGTCAGATATGTAGGTAACTGGAATTTATTGTATTTTACAAATAGAACCAAACCTTGTGGGTCCAATAAGAATGCTGTAGGCAGTTTAAAATTTGCCATGAGAGCCGGCCCAGTGATACAGAGGGCTGAGGCATTACTGTCTTACCTCCTGCCATGCCAGCGGCCCATGTTTGTGGTGTGAATGGGTCACTGGGGGTTAGCTGGGAAGGGAGAGGACTGAGCATCCAGAGGACAGCGCTCCTTTCCAGGGGGAGGGTGGGGACATTGACCGGCACTTGCCTGACCTCTGGTGATGGTTGGGGGCCAACAAGCCAGGTCCCACAAAATGAGGGTAGAGGTGGAGTAGCCTCCCAATGTTTGGCTTGCAGACACATGCGTGGTGCATCACTGGCAATATTGCATGCTCCCTGCTGCATCAAGGAAACTGGAAAAAATGGTCCCACCATGCAGAATGATGATGGTTCCCCCCCAGCGAGCTGACCCAAGAGGACACCTTCTGAGCTGGATCCATGCCAGTGGGTTGTGTCGCTCCCCACCTCTGGCTATGTAGGGTAAGTCATAGGGGCAATAGGGGATGGGGTCTGATCCTCGGGGATGGTGGTGGGGGGGACATCAGAGGTGGCCAGTGGGACCCAGTGGAGAAAAAGAGCAGAAAAAAAAATAAATTGCCATGAGAATGAGTGGTGAAAAAGAGTGTGACATCTTTCAGTTTGGCTGGACCAGCCAACTGAGAGACGTCACACCCTTTTCCACCACTTATTGTCATGGCGAATTTTAAACTGCCCACGGCATCCTTTTTGGACCCACAAGGTTTAGTTACATAGATACATAGACAGTGTCGGCAGATAAGGGCCTGTGGCCCACCCAGTCTGCCCATTTGAGCTTGTAAGTTCAGTTTATGTTTTCCTAGAAGTCTGTTGCCCCTTACCTCTGACCTCCAGAATTCCTTTATGTCTATCCCATGCATTCTTAAATCCCGTGATTGTTTCAGCTCCCACCACTTCCTCTGGTAGGGTGTTCCACTTGTCCACCACCCGTTCTGTGAAGAAATTTTTCCTCACATTTCCTCTGAATTGTCCTCCTTCCAACTTCATCCCATGTCCTCTAATCCTGGAACATCTTTTTCACTTAAAAATAGTGTATTCCTGCACCCTGTTCCTCCCTGTAAGATACTTGTACGTCTCTATCATATCCCCTCTCTCCCTCCTCTCCTCCAGGGAGTACATGTTCAGTTCCTTCAACCTGTCCTCATAGGACTTGCGATGCAATCCATGCACCATCTTTGTTGCCCTCCTCTGAACCTTCTCTACCCTGTCTATGTCCTTACGTAGGTAAGGTGTCCAGAACTGTACACTGTACTCCAGGTGGGGCCTCACTAGTGTCTTGTATAGTGGAATTATGACCTCCCTTTTCCTGCTGGCGATGCCCCTGCCTATGCATCCCAGCATCCTATTTGCTTTACCTGCTGCCTTGTCACACTGTTTCCCTACCTTGAGGTCATCAGAGATGATAACCCCAAGATCCTTTCCTGCTTGGCAAGCTATATCCTCACCCCCAACTGATATATTGTGCCAGGGTTTTGTGCCCCATATGCATTATCTTGCACTTCTTTGCATTGAATTTCAACTGCCAAATCCTGACCATTCTTCAAGTTTCTGCAGGTCCTTCTCATTCTGTCTACACCTCTGGTGTGTCTACTCTGTTACAGAGCTTTGTGTCATCAGCGAACAGTGAAATTCTGCCTTCTAGGTCCTGCGCAATGTCACTGATGAAGATGTTGAATAGGACCCGGTCCCAGCACTGATCTCTGTGGTACCCCACTGGTCACTCTTCCTCTGTGGAGTGACAGTCATTTACCACCACCCTCTGTGTCCTGCCACCCAGTCAGTTACCTACCCACCACACTACTGTCCTGCCCACCCATATTCCCCAGTTTGTGTAATAGTCTTCTATGTGGCACAGTGTCAAGGCCTTGCTGAAGTCCAGATAGACCATGTTCACTGCCCTCCTGATCCACCTCCTAGTCACCCAGTCAAAAATTCAACGAGGTTGGTGTGACATGACCTCCCTGGTGAAACCATGCTGCATTGGGTCCTGTGGTCCATTGACAACCAGATGTTCAACCAATCTCTCCTTCAGTAGTGCTTCCATGATCTTCCCCACTACGGTGGAGGCTGACTGGTCTGTAGTTCCCTCTTCCTCTTTGTTCCCACTTTTGTATAAGGGGACTACATCTGTGTCCTCAGTCTTTGGGTACCTCCCTGTTTCCAGTGATCGGCTAAACAGGATAGCCAGAGGTTCAGCCACCACCTCTCTTAGTTCTTTAAGGACCCTGGAGTGCACCCCATCTGGCCCCATTGCTTTATCAACTCTTATTACTTCCAGTTCCTTCAGGACCCTTTCTCGTTTAAAGGGACTTGTGTCCATTTCTGCACCATTCTCATCCCTTGTACTCCTCTCAGACCCATTACCTTCCTCTTCCTCAGTAAAGACTGAGCAGAAATACCTATTCAATATGTCAGCTTTACTGTTGTCATCCTCCACGCGACCCCATCCTCCCCCTTCAGTCTCACTATCCCTCCCTTTGCCTTTCTTTTTTCACTTATGTACCTGTAAAAGGTTTTGTCCCCTCTACCCACCAATTTTGCAATGTGTTCTTCTGTCTGAGCTTTGGCTTCCCTTACTGACCTCCCTGCCTCCCTTTGCTTCTCCTGGTACTTCTCCCTATCCCCTTCTGCCTGTGTCTTTTTGTATTGCCTGAATGCAATCTTTTTGGCTTTCACTTTCTTTGCTACCTCTTTGGAAAACCATAATGGTCTCCTCTTCCTTTTCCTCTTGCTAACCTGCTTGATGCATAATTCTGTTGCTCTTGTAATCCCCATTCTAAATACTGCCCACTGTTCCTCAACCCCTGATTCCTGCCCCATTCCCCTTAATGCCTCTTTCAAGTATCTCCTCATTTTCCCAAAGTCTGCCCCCATAAAATCCAGGATACGTGTTTTTGTGTGGTTGGTTCTGCTCTTTCTGTGATTTCAAACCACAATGACTGGTGGTCACTGTTCCCCAGGTGCTCCCCCACTGGTTACCCCCATCACACTGTCCCTGTTTGTGAGCACAAGGCCCAGTATTGCCTTCTGCCGAGTTGGTTCCATGACCAGTTGCTTGAGGAAGGCACCCTGAGGAGAGTCCAGGATAAATCTGCTCCTAGTTGATGCTGCTGCTGGGATGCTCCAGTTCACTTCTGGAATATTGAAGTCTCCAACCAGTACTACCTCCCCCTTGTCTGCCATCCTTTTGATGGCTAGCATCAGCTCCCTATCTGTTTCTTCCTCCTGGGCTGGTGGTCTATAGACCACACCTGTGCAGATGGCTGGCCCCATTTTCCTTTCCAGCTTAACCCACAATATCTCTCCCCCATTTTGTTCCTCCTGGATCTCTGTTGCCCTTACGTCATTTTTCACATACAGTGCCAGTCCTCCCTTCCTGCCTGTCCTGTCTCTTCTGAATATGTTGTAGCCAGGTATGGCCATCTCCCAGTCATGGTTATCATTACACCAGGTTTCAGTGATGGCCACAATGTCCGGGTCTGACTGCACCATGACAGCCTCCAGATCTTCCATCTTGTTGCTAAGGCTCCTGGCATTTGCACACATGGCTTTCCATGATTTGACCTCCCTAGACTGTTTCGCTGTTCTACTCCAGCCCCTTCTTTGGTTGTCCTTTATCCCTGGTTCTCCTTGCTGTCTGCCCTTCTGCTGAATTTTGCCCCTTTTCTGCCTATACACCTCTTGGGCGCTAATCTCCATCTTTTGCACACTGCTTTGTAGAGATAGCAACTCCTCTGGTTCACTGGTTCCACTGCTAGCTGTGGGGGGTGAGCAAGTAGGTATCCTCCTTGCTGGCCTGCCACCCCTTTGCTAGTTTAAATGCTTGTCAATATAGCATTTAAACTTATCATTGGTGCTTGTATTCCTCCAGGATGGATGCAGGCCTCAGGCTTGAACAAACCTCCATCCCTCCAGGTGAGTCCCCAGTCACCAATGAATCCAAACCCTTCCTCACAGCACCAGTTCTTCAACCATGAGTTAAAGTTCATGGTGCATGCCCCTATGCTCTTCCCTGTCTCTCGCAGGTAGTACTTCTGAGAAAGTGACAGAAGTAGCTACTTGCTTGAGACCCCTCCCCAATTTCCTAAACTCTTCATGAACTTCCTTTGGCTCCCCATTTGCCAGGTCATTAGTACCTAGGTGGATAATGACATCCAGCTCACCCTCCTTCTTGCCTTCCCAGTGATCCCCAGGATCTTCCTTCCATCCCTCCATGCCGTGGCACCTGGTAGGCACCTCACCTCCCTGTCCTCCTCCTCCTCCTGTGTTCCTAGCTGGATCCCTCTTATGATGGAGTCCCCCACCAGGATTTGCTTCCTCCTCCTCTGGGGTCCACTGCTTTCCCCGCTGAGGTCACCTCCTTGGCTAACCTCCACATCCTTTCCTTCCACTTCTCTGGGTACCTATATTTGGTTGTGCCCGTTTGCCAGTGTGGCATATGAGTTCTTGAGTGGAATAGGATCTGGGATGTGCCTCTGCCTGACCGCTCTAACCCTCCCTGAGCCCACTGTCATCCAGGTTCTCCTCGTTCTCGGCATCCTTTGAGGCAGTTGCATTGGACTGGGTGGTCTCTGGATAGGGTTGATGGTACTCCTGACCCAGTTTATTTCCGCTCTGAGTCTGGCTACCTCATCCTGCAGTCCAGAGAGATGCATGCAGATAGGGCAGCACCTCAGTGTCCAGAAGGTCTGCCTGAATATGGCTGCCCCACACCCACTGCATTGCACCACTCCCCACATTATACTGCAATTATATTGCTATTCCACTACTTGTCTGCTACTGAAGCTCTCCTATGTCCCTTTTTATTAATTTACTGTCCTAAAAATCCTGCCACTGTTCCTCAGATACTTTTCTTTTTAAAAAAGAAAATAAACCAATAAATAAATAAATGAGTCAAAACACTTGTCATGCTGAGGGTGGGCTTCTTCACCCTTATGCCCTTCCTACTCCACACCCCTTACTATACCCTGTGTTTAGCTCCTGTCAATCAGATTTAACAGGGCATATAATTAAGAGTTGGGGAAGGGGGGTGAAAATTTGCAGCAATTAAAGACAGCAAAGAAATACACCACCACTACGTTTTAAATTTTCAACAGCCCAAAAACAATTCTAAGTAAAGACAACAAAGAAAGTACAGTGTCACTAAAAGCCCACAATCTAAGTTTAAAGGAAAAATAGCAATTACCAGTTACTGTAAAGCACTGAATTGAATATGCTTCCTTCCCCTTCTGGCTTCTACCATAGTTTGTGAAATAATAATGTGGTTTGCAAGACCTGTATGGATCGGCCAATTGCACCTGGGGTGAATTTCAGAGGGAGGCCTGGGTTTAAAATGATCCTAGCTCACCCATATATTTCCTTTCTCATACAGTTAGTTTGTTATCTAATAGCTAGCTAATATATGACAGTAGACAATGGAACTTGCAGGCTAGCTAGTTGGCTCGACAGCTCAGCTAGTAGAAAGTTCCAGGATGGTATTTCCTAGGTTCACTTCCTGGTTTCTGGTGTAAAATGGTGACTACAGTAACTTCTTTTTAAGAATAATTATATATTGTTTTTAATTCTCTATTTATTGCCCTCTCCCTCCTGTCCTCCTTCAGATCGGATTCCCAACAATGCTTCCTCACACCAAGCATCCTTTGCAACTTGCCTCATGTCAGGAGTCTTCATCCTGGCCCCTCCACTTAGGAACTCATCTGGTGTTGTGGCAGGTCAGCAGTGTGTTGCCTGGAATTACTGATCATGGCATTGAGGGGATTTGTACCACTGTAATTCTCATCTTGGCGGGTCATTACACTGGTGTGTGCATGCCTCATGCCCTCCTGCCTCCTACTGATACTGCACCGCTCTAGTCTGTGACGGGCCTTGCACAGAGCAAGATCTCTTGGGAGGGAGAAAGCTCCCCAGCCCATCGTACAGGGTCACGGTGGTGGCAGGATTGGTTTCCATCCCACCCTGAGCTGGGATGCTTGGCCTCAATTGGCCTGGGTCTGCTTCCAGACCTGGAGGGCCAGCTTGGTAACATGGCACTCCATAAAAGTACATATTGAGTGCTGCACCCCTCACAGATGAAACTAGTGCTCACTAAACAGCCTACTTAGGACTGTAAACACATAAGTGGATCCATTTTTTAATTGCAGTGAGGCACTTAAGGGCATGTGATGCTTGGATAATGTTACTTCTTAGGTGGTTGGAAGCTCTTGGCCTGTGGCTTGTGCCTCTCAATGCACCTGAAATGTAGTGCTTTGTAAATTCTATCACTGTTATTTATCAACCCAACTTCTTGTATTCACTGTATTTGCACTATATCTTGATGGTTTTGTCTCCTAGTCTATGTTTTTTGTATTGTACATATTTCTGCTTTACGTCATGTTCAGGACCTCGTTGTGAAGAAGCCTGCTCAATGGAGTATTCCTACAATAAACTTTAATTGAATTGAATTGTTGGCGTATTGTATAGTTGCTGTAAATTTAAAGGCAATCAGTAATTGTATGCTGTTAGGTACTTTGTGGAATAGCACCACATAGTTTGGTTTATGTTTACGCATTGGGGGGCAACAGTGCACTCCCAGGAAGGGGGACAGTCATCAGTTTTGAGTACAAATTTAAAATTCCTGGCTACACCCCTGTCTCAGAACTGAGCCTGGGAGTCGGAGCATACCATGGAGCCTGCCTGCCTACCTGCTCTACAGTGGTGGCTGTGTTGCTGTTACTTCATGACCTGCTAGCCTGAGTGTCCTGGGAGCAGTCGGACAATCACTGGAGAGTAAGTTGGTTCGATACATAAAAACATCGAAATTGTCAGCAGATAAGGACTGCTAAGCCCATCCAGTCTGCCCGTAGGCCCTATACATTGTATGTGGCCACTAACCCTATGTGATCAATGGCTTTTCATCACTCCCTCCATTCTCAAGCTTCCCCTGTGCCTGTCCCAGGCATGCTTAAACCCCATCACTGTGCTTGCCCCCACTACCTCCTGTGACAGACTATTCCAAGCATCAAGCTACCCTTTCTGTGTGTAGAAAAACTTCTTCACATTACCTCTTAATCTACCCCCTTCCAATTTCATATTATGTCCCCTTGTTCTAGTACTTTCTCTACATTGTAAAAGGTCCCCCACCTGCACCTTGTTTATGCCCTTGAGGTACTTGAAAGTTTCAATCATGTTCCCACACTGTCTCCTCTCCTCCAGTGAGTACATATTGAGGTCCCGTAATCTCTCCTCATATGTGTTGTGGTGTAAACCTTGCACCATCTTTGTTGTCCTTCTCTGGATAGTCTCCACCTTATCTATGTCCTTGCACAGGTGTGCCCTCCAGAACTGCATGCAGTACTCCAGGTGAGGCCTTACCAATGTTTTATACAATGGCATCACCATCTCCTGCTACTGATACCCCTGCATATGCACCCCAGCATGCAACTGGTCCTCCCTGCGCCTTTGTGCACCACTTTGTTACCTTAAGGTCATCAGAGATGATAACCCCTAGGTCCCTTTCCTCTTTGGTGACAGTCAGCTCCCCCCCCCCGGCTGCCTGAGACTTGAACCATCCAGAGTAGACCAGGACCAAAGGGGTATGTAAAATTTTTAAATTGACCAAACCAACTAATGTGAGTGAGTGTGGCAATTATTCACTCTTGTTTTTGAGTATCAGTGTAGTGTTATTCTGGCTTAGGGCTCTGTGCTGCAAACCTGGAGACCTGGGTTTGAATCCCACAGCCCCCACTTTTGTCTGCTGTGTGACCCCGAGCAGGTCACTTAACTCCCTTGTGTGCCCAGGTCGCACCTTGAAACAAGCTTCAGCATAGTATGACTGCCTTTCCTGGGTAAACAATTTCCCTTTCTTATGTGTATGTATAAATACAATATTAAATTGTAACTGTCACAGTGCTGATGCAGTAAGTGGTTTAAAACCCTCGGGGGGTGTCTTTTTTTTTTTTTTTTAGTGATTGCATATTTGCCTTACATTGAGTCTGAATAGCTACTGTGTGCTGCTTAAAATTGGTATTGGTTTTGATTAACTGTCTGGATGGAATGAATGATGGATCTAAGTCAGACATTTAGTTGTTTCTGTTTTTTGGTGAAAAGTTCAAAAAAATGACTGCGTTACAAGTGTCCTTTGCGCAGCTTCTATGCACGCTCTTCAATTTTTAATATTTTCACTCCAAATTTCCAACATTGTCATTTTTTCACACCCCCTTATGAACAGTACAGCTGTCATTTTTTGCATCCTTCCTGAAATATTTTTTTCTACCTGTGATGCAGAATGACGTGGTCGCTGTGCAAAATCAACTTTCATGACAGATTAACAAATTCATAGTGCCACTGTTCATGAGGGGAGGTCCCAAAAAAGCCATTCTGAAAACTGGGTGATAACATTTCAAAAAATGACTGCAGTAAGAGCATGCATTTCACGGTTTCTATGCACACTCATAACTTCACCACACGTTTTCATATTTTTACTCCAGATTTTCAGCATTACCATTTCTTTACACCTCCTCATGAACAGTATGACGTGGAACCTTTGCAAAGGAGTCTATGACTCAAAGGTGTATTTCCAATAATTGCAATAAACAAATAAAATAAACAAACAGTAAACTGTCATTTTTCACATCCTGCTTGAAATGTGTTTTCCAACCTGTAGCGCCGAATGGCACACTTGCTGTGAGAAATCACCTTTTGGCATTGAGTAACCAAACCATACTGCCACTGTTCATGAGGTAGGGTTCCCAAAAAGCCCATATTGAAAATTTGGAGCAAAAATACCAACAAACACCGGAGGGGGGTTGGGGTTTGCAACTGTAACGCCCACCCTGTACAGACTGACAGGCATCAGGGTGTGACTTGGGGTCTTCGGCTGTAATGCTGAACCCATTCCACCCCCACCCTGCAGCCACTGACAGGCATCGAGGTGTGTCTTGGGATCTTTGACCCTAACATTCACCCCATTCTCTTATACTGCACCCATCTCGGCTTATTTCATTTTGAAATGGGGTGAGCGTAGACCAAAGACCTCAAGGCACACTGTGATGCCTGTCAGTGTCTACAGGGAAGTGAGATGGAATGGCATGACTGTTACGGTCGACATTCCGCACCCCCAATGCCTGTCAGGGTCTCTGCAGGGTGGGGTTGGTGTTACTTCAATACTTCACCACCATTCCTATTATGCATCTCTCTAACTGCTGCACTACCAATGCCAATACCAGCAAGCAAACAGTTGGCATTGACAAATGCTTGTTTGGACTTAGTCATCACTAAAGATGGTCACTATGGAGTTTTCACAGATCATGTTTACCATTGCATTGCCACAGACCGATATATCAGTCAATAATTCCTATGCATTCTCATTTTGTTGGCAGCCTAAGGGTTAAAACCCACAAACCACAACTTACTACTTCAATTTAACAGCTATTATCCCCAACACACCACTAGTAATATCTTTACCAGGGACAGTGATTTTGAAGAAAATGGCTTTGATCTTTACAATAGGTTTAGAGTGAGGTGGTATAGCTAGAAAGTGGTTGATAGATGAAGGCTGTTAGCAATTAAGATGAGATCATCACAGACACCTTAAAGTGTGCCATGTAGATTGGATAGAGTGAGAGCAAAGTACTCTCACATTTTGTCATTGTCACCATATATTCTGTCTAGGTGTCTGAAGTTAAATGCATTACTGACTGGCACTGGTAGATGTACTACTAAGTATTGAGAGTGCACATTAGGAATTCACCACAGAGAAACCAAAATTTTTCTACAAGAGGGGGTCAGTATCAAGGACAGGATATTACATAGTTTATTGAATATGTTTACTAAACCACATTTACTTTGTTGCCCGCACTTTCCCTTGGTAACCATCATGTAGGATGCAAATTCTGTAAATCAGTGATTAAAACCAATTGGTTTCAAATCTCCGTACAGGTGAACAGTTTCTGGGGCATAATTATATAATCTGCAACACCCATCATGACTAATATACTTTATTTAGCCCATTGTTATTGTCTGGCAATAAGCTTCATTAAGACCTGACTCCAGTTAAAGGTTAGAGTGAGGGAATACCTATGGGCATTCAATAAGTGAGACAGAAATAATTTTATGGGTATGTATGTTGCCCAAGCAGGTAATGGACAACATGAGTTTAAATATATGGGTCTAGAAAGGGTGACACGAGGCCCTGGGGAGGGTCTTGATAACTGCCTTTTATGTTAGGAGTCCTTTTAGATATATGGACTGGGTGTCTGAAAGAGAGACTTTTAAATAATTATGTTAATTTGGAACTATTCTTGGTATAAATTTTAGTTGTACTGTGTTACTAATTCTGTTTTTTTTTTCATCTGCCAGCATAATCTGAAGGAATCATTATCTTAAAAAGGCTGGCAGGAAGAGCAGATATGAGCCTATGAATAGTTTTGCATTACTACTGTAGATGTAACTGCTATATGGAGCACTGACTCTGTACATAGGTCTATGAGACCTAAATGGGCTAACCTCTGGTCCCTTAGAGGACCTGGACAGATGGTCTGTTGCAGAACTCTAAGAGGAGGAGCCAACTGGCTATATCCAGAGAGCAGCAGTTAGTTGCATTCGGCCTGAAAGAGGTGTTTGGTAGGGATGTAGTACCTGCTCCCCTTACTGAATCTCTTTTCCAGTGAGTGTGATCAAGAGCAAACTCAGAGGACTGCGGTGGTTGCCACTTGCTGAGAGCCCTTTCAGAGGGGAACCCTCCCCATCATCAACAGGAGAAGCCAGAGAGGGACTGTTGCTGTAAAGAGAATTTCAGATCGTTGATGACTGAATATCAGTCAAAGCTGAGCTGTATGCTTTCATAAACCAGTGACTGATCTACAGTACAAGTCACGTTAAACTGTCCCATAACCAAGTTGGTTTTGCATTGTTTTTTAAAGTTGGCAATGAATTGGCAATTCATATTGTGTTGTCTTGAAGCACTCAAACTGCTCAACAGCAACATTTATGCAATGTTTTTGTGACACATTTGGAATGCAGTTCTATCACAGTGCAATGGAAAACTGATTTGTTACTCTTATGAAACAGGTCTTGCAGATTTTTGTGCTCTTTCCAGCAATGCTTGTTTAACTCATTAAGAAATGCCAAAGAAACTCAGTGGTGTCACAGCTTAATGCAAATTGTACTGTAGGCATGCAGTGGTGCACCCTCTCCCTGCATCAAGCAGGTGAGGGGTAAAGTAGGACACAGTTAAGTATTTTGACCAGGAAACCTCTATTCATAGGGGTCAGGTCTTGGGGAAGGGTATGAGGCAGCACATGTGGCAGCCTTGGACTCCTGAGGGATGTCTCCCTCTCCTTGCTCTTCCAAATGGGTTGGTAACCCACAAAGATCCCCAGAAGCAGAAATGAAGCCCAGAAGTGTTAATAATGTAGCCCTGGACTTTATGCATATGTAGGTCAGTTCTTTGGAGAGCATGAGTCCAAATGAATCCAAGAAGGTTGCAGCGAGCTCTGCAGGAGGTGAGTGCTGTCTGGGTGGCCAGCCCAAAGACTACAGCAAATAGCAAAAGTGAAAGCTCTCCAAGTAAATAGTTATGGCATGGAAATCCCATTTGAAGGCTGTAAGCTGAGGTGCTAGCGGTTGCCAGCACTAGTTCTATGTTTGAACTCATCATGAATAAATACCATTTATTTGAAGTTCCATGTGGTGACTGTTTACTTGGAGTGCTTTCGCTTATGTTATTTTCTTTGGAGAGCATGGGAAGTAGCACCAATGGCAACCGAAGTTCCCCACAGGGTGCCTACCTCCTCTTGCCATGTAAATTGTGGGGCCTCCTCTACTGGATTCTGCCCTTAATTCTGTTTAAGACAACTTATGGAGCAAAAGTAAATCTGAGGGCCTGGATGCTGCTACCCTAAGTCACATTCTGGGCAGGTAGTATGTTGACTGTGTACCGAGTTTAGGGCAAGGTTGGATTGGGGAATTCCTTGGGCAGCTTTACAGAGCTATATGCCCCTTGCTGTGCCTGAAGTCTGTAGAGTTGCAGTAAGAGCCAAATGGTAAACATGAGAAAAGTAAATGGTGCCCCTGTGTTTTGACCCTATGTGGGTCCAGATAATTATCCTAGCATGCTAAAGAAGGGTCATTACAAGAGTTATCAATCACAGAGTTCTCAGTTAGATGATAAAAGATCTGGATAGGAGAAAAAGAGAGAGAGAGAGAACTATTAGAGTTGTATCCCACTTGGTTGTCTCCAGCCACTGCATCAGTTCTGGACTGTTTAATAAATTGTTTAGATGGCAAATGGACTATTCAGAGTACTTCCTCAATGGTACCAGTGAATCTGCCAAAGATTCAGACTGGGGAAGGCTGTACAAATCACATGGATCATGCTTACTGAAATTCATATGCTCAGGAGCTGGAAGAACAGAAGGGATCCTAGTCTGATTTTATTACTGTTCTGGATATCTAGTTCTTGTGTTGGGGTCCTTTGTTGTTACTAATCCTTTGTTTTTGCAGTCCTGTGCAGCCCAAGAATACTCGAGTGCCTGAGAGGTCACCTCAGGTCCTAGAGGTCAAGCAAATGCAATGTGGTTTGCATGCTTGCCTCCCTATATCATCCAATATCCTAGACATGGGGAGGTGGCTGTATGTATATCCTTGTTATTTACATTTTATGTCATCCTTATCTTCCCATTAGAATTAATTCCCAGCACAGTGGAACTAACAGCAGCATGATGTATAAAACATTTTACTTCTTATATTGGTTGTGTGTATTGGTTTCTTAAAGCATGTGTGTCTCTAAATGTACTGTTATATTAAGGGTGCAGTATTTAATTGGTACCTTATAAGGGCACTCTTACCCTTAATAAAGCACAAGACTGCGCAATACATTGGGTGTGCTTTGCCTCTCTGTTTTCTTTCATGATTTTTAACTTGTTTTTGTTAGTAAAGTGCAATATTTATTATCTAGTAGAGACTTACCAGATTGATCTTTTTGCTGTGTGACGTGCTAGCCTGCAGTGTGGCTGCTAAGCCTGTATTTTTTTGTTTGTTTTTGGTTTTTGTTTGCCTCCTAAGTTTACTCATGAATTTAGTACCTCTGAGCTTCAGAGCATGTCCTCATGTCTTGCTGGAAGAAACCAGATTCAACATCTCTGTCTATATTATCTTGTGACAAATGAGCAAGTTTCTTAAATTTACAGTGGAAAATATTACACCCAGTTGCAAACCATAACTCATTTGGTCTGTGTGTGTCACTGATGAAAATTCTTGAATGCCATGAATAATGGGTTATTTATTATTCAGGACTGTATAATGTACAGAATATACTACACTGAGATGTTATATTCCAGATTTAAAGAAACAGGGAGAAAAAATTAAAAAAAAAACGTTCCTCCATCCCTGGTGGCCACAGCTAGTTCCATGGCCATCCCATTCCCACCCAGTGGATGCCTGTGCCACCCCAACCCTTCCTTTGTCCCTCAGGCTAATGTCTGACATTGTACCAGCACCAGCCAGTCCACAACAATCCTTTAAAAAAGTGTCCCCTACACCCCTACATAACCAGACCTTACTAGTTCCCCAGTTAACTAGGGTAACTGGACTCATAATTATCACACACACACACACACACACACACACACACACACACACACCTGTTGTGGTGTGGCACCAAAGATGGGCTCATCATTCAATGCATCTCTGAAAAAAAAACTCCTCTCCCAAAAGGGCCCCATGGCCCCAGTAACTTGTTAAACTAAGATTCCACATCCAGTAGTCTTAATGCTACCCCTGATAGATGAGGGGGCTGAGGAGCAGTTTGCCTACCATCATTCAGTAATTGCCATTTGGCTAGCTTTTCCCATCTAGTAGAGTTTTAAAGGAGGGTTGGGTTAATGTTTTTTTAAACCTCTTTTATCCATTAGTGAGTGATGAATAATGAATATCCAATACGTAGTCTCATGACAGCAGCTCACAACCCCCAGTCATCTCTTGCACTCCACTCCCTTCTCCATTATCCCAGGATATAAAAAGAATTCAGACTATGTGCCAGGAACAGGCAACTTAATGTAAATCACATTACCTTTCCTGGTCTGACCCCTTTTTCTTCAGGATGGCATTGTCTAGAAGTTTGCCACCTCTGAACCCCAGTCCATAAATGGGGCAAGTAGCAGGGAAGCTAGCTTACCATATCAGTCCCCTCTCACAGCACACTAGGTCCTCATTACAGTCTCTATACAGAGTTGGAAAGGGGTTGGAGGTGTATGCCTTTGATGATGCTAGGCAGACTGATTGATCAGGCTCTGCTAAGCATTACCAGTGACACACACCATACTGCTTTTCTTGCCTGTGCATTCCTTACACTCTGTGCACTGATTAAGAGGAGCTGCTGCACTGCAGGAGGGGCCAACTAGGCTACCCTCACAATGGCCTACTGCTCCACCCCCAAATCATCGATTGGGGTCAAGATGAGGTGGAAAACATAATTAAAAATGCCGTTGTGGGTGGAAGAGTTGGGTTGAGGTGGTGATTATCACAGTGTCTTCTGCCGTTGTAGTTTTTTTTTGTTTGTTTGTTTGTTTTTTTTATTAAAATTTTACCAGCAGATGGACAGGATAAAAATAAAACCCTTTTGTGCCTTGCCTAACATTTAGTATGGCTCTTCAATGTCTCAGCTTGCCCTTGTGTAACATATCACTTGTATGTTTGAAAGATCCAAGCAAAGTTAGCATTAGCTATGAAGAAAGTTGGATCAACTCCTATGTATTCAAATATTCCTTATTTATAACATCCACCTATTATAAGGATGCTAATGTTTCGTGGCTTGTGGACAATTCCTTAGAACATTGCTGGTCCCTCGTTGCAAAGTTCTTGTCTATTTGCTTGTTGGTTTTCAGTGAACAATACCTTCTCTTGATACCATGCTTACTAGAGCGCTCCACTTTTCTTTGGTTTATCCATGTTTGCTTTCTTAATTCTGGTTAGCTGCAGGAGCCATCCTCCACACTACAGCGGTGGCTGACCTGGAAGCCATCATGCCTGAGGCTCACCTGGATTTAGTGGCCATAACAGAGTGAGGTGCAGTGAGAGCCATGATTGGGACATGGGCATACTAGGCTACTCTCTGTTCAGGAAAAACAGGGGAGGGAAGAGGGCAGGGGCATTGCATTATATGTGAGAAAGGGAATCAAGGCCAAAGAGGTACAGGGTAGTTGAAGTAAACAGAAGGGCCATAGGTGCTGTGCATCATCATGGAAATGGGCTCTGCAGCTACTGTCCATACTGTTGTAGTGTACAGATCTTAATTTTTATTTATTTATTTACTTTTTTGGTAACCAGGTAAGTGTGCTGATCCAGTGGACCATTTTCAGTCATGACCTGGGCCACAAGGTGGCAGTACATGGATACAAGCAGTCACAGTGAGACAAGTTGGACAAGGCACTTGGGGAAGCCATCATCAAAATGGCAAGTATTGGGAAGGTGCTGCTAGTTAGTGTCTTCAGTCTGTAAGACATACAGTGGAGCTTTCCAATGGCAGCTTTAGCAAGGAGCAGGGCTCCAAAAAAGGGGCTTGCCTCAGGCAGCTAGTTAATGAACCCACTAGAGACAGGGCAGTGCTAGACCTGGTCCTTACAAATAGGAACATCATTGCAGACATCATGGCAGGTTGTCCCTTGGGTACCAGTGATCACTGTACAGTGTAGTTTTAAATAAAGATAGGAACAGAGGTAAATCACAAAAGAATAATTGCCCTGGACTTTAGCAGGATGAGTTTTACTCATGTGGGATTGCCAGGGATGGGTAGCGGTATGGTGGAGCAAAAAGGTAGGGCATAATTAAAGCGACCAACCTCTGCACAAAGGAAGTGAAAAAAAAACAGAAGAAAAAAAGACTGTTATGGTTCTCTATGGAATTGCCTAAGGTGGTGAAAGAAAAAGGGGTGGCATGAAGGAGGTATAAGGAAACAGAGGGAGGAGAACAGGGAGGTATGTCAAGTAAAATGGAGGGAAGTGGGAAAGGCGGGGAGGAAAGCAAAAGTGCAGACAGATGAAAGGGTAGCAAAAGGTGTCACTGAAGGGGATAAGATTTTCTTCAGATACATAAATAAAAAGAGGAGAGCAAGGGGAGGGATACTGAGGATAAGAAGGGTGGAAACATGGACTTCTACTAAGTCTTCATAGTGGAAGAAGGGGAGGTTTGACCATCAAGGAGTAACAGGAAAGGGGGGGGGACTCATGTCCATTTTCAGAGGAAAGAGTCCTGAAGGGACTTTCAACTCTGAAGGTGGACAAGGCTCTGAGACCAGATGAGATACACCCAAGGGTACCTAAAGAACTCAGGGAGGTGCTAGCTATACCACTGATAGTCTTGTTCAACAGCTCACTGAAAGCAGGTGTGGTTCTGGAGGACTGGAGAAGAGCTCACATAGTCTTTCTACATAAGAGAAGCGGCAGGGAGGAGTCTAACAACTATAGGCCAGTCAGTCCTACTGTAGTGGTGGGGAAATTAATGCAAACCCTACTGAAAGAATGACAAGTAGAATACCTTGAATCCAATTGGCTGCAAGGCTACAGGCAGCGTGGGTTCATGGAGATGGGACATGCCAAACAAACCTGATAGATTTCTTTGATGGGGTGACCAGGAAAATAGATCAGGGGACAGCAGTAGATGTGGTCTATCTGGACTTATGCAAGGCCTTCGACCCAGTGCTGCACAGGATGCTGATAGAGAAACTGGGCATCCTAGGGGGTGGAATCCAAAGTGGTGAATTGGGTTAGAACCTGGCAAATGGGTAAGACAGACAGTGGTTGTTAATGGTACTCACATTGAAGCAGATTCACAAGGACTGGGATTCTGTACATACAAATACATCTTATAATGATGCAGTAATAAAAGAGAAATGCAGGCAATATGTGTTAACTATTATATAAGATGAATGGTGTATAAATATTAAATTCTGAATGTTTTTCCAAAAGTGAGAAACTCATTTTAAATAAAATTAATGGGGAAAATGATCTCTAATACCCTAAGAGAACGAGAAAGTAATCTGCATTGTTTGTGATCTGGAGAAAACACCTTTTCTGGTACAACCAACCTTTTGCAGAAATCAACTTTCTGTGTGCTTTCAAGCCAAACCCTTAGGGGACAAGTATCCAGTTTCTATGTGAAATGTGCACTGCCATGTAATGACCTAAATAAATAGAGCTACAGTTTATGACCCTCGGGGTACTGTATTTTATGCATGTAGTGCTAATTATTGATTATTGCTTTGAATTTATCCTGGCCTGAATTTCTTCCCCCAGAACCTTGCTCCAGTCACAAAATATAGCCCTTATCTTTATTTGTACCTTAATCACTGTTTCCATTGCTATTATTTTGTGTTACTGTAGTATGTCAAGTGTTCCATGCATATAGTATTACTTGGGTGATGTAAGGATATTAGCCATTATGCATTAAAAGGGCTTTGTGCCTACTCGCCATTGATCAGCGGCACATAGGCACCCCTAACTCACTGAGTTGTGCATCAGGGGTCCCATGGTCCCCCAGTGGAATGCACATAAGGGACATGGGTCCTTTCCACACTGGATCCCTTGGCCTGGTGTGCAGCTACATGTGGCCAGTCCATAGGTATGTCTGGGGGTGTGCCAGCACTTACTGCCATTCACATTGGTGTGGACTATAGGGTGCGGGGGCACAGGATGCGGCAGCAGGGACCCTGCCATATCAATTGCACAACCCCCCTAGAGAAACCCTGCAGGCAACAGGACAATTAAATCCCCCTTACAGTGCTGCCATAATGCTCAGGTTTGGCAGGGAGGGCTGGGGGCTGCCATTCAGGCACTCACTCATCTTTTGAATATTTGCTCTACCGCACTTTCCCAAAATCCCTTGCTCCATACAGAGCAGGGGATCCATTAGGGGATCAGGATGGGCATCCAACTGGATCCCTACCTGTGTCCATCGATCTTCACCCTTGAAGCAGTGCATCCAGGGGTGGGGCCACAGACAGGCACCATGCAGTGACACATGTATGAACATGCCTACCACCATGTGTCTGTCCGTGGGTGCAGAGCTGCGTGGTCAAGGTATGTGCCTGTCAAGTGTAGCCTACACAACTTGATGCACAGGCACCAATATTTGGGTTTCCTGTCACTTTGGGTTGGAGCTGGAGCTGGAGCTTTCATTTCCTGTGGGGTACCAGCCTTGCAGTTGATGTTAGAAGGATCTCCATACTGCAGGTAGAGCAAAGTTCAATTTATTAGTTCAAAATACAGGATCTACTGGACTTGAGCAACATTCATCTGAAGATTTAGAGACTTAGCCAAGTCTTCAAATGCACCTGCTTAGTCATGTGCCACACAGCTGGGGATGTTTGTATTTAAAATGGTGGAGTAGCTCCAGGTCATTCGGCTTAGGAGCACATTCAGGAAATGATGATAAGCAAGGCTTTGGGTCCAGATGGGACAGGAAGTAGCTGCTAGTTCTTATTTGTAGCATTGTTCCAGCATAGTGTGCCGGAGAATCTTTTTATGAGTCAGAAGCATTATGTTTCAACTAAGGCACCATGCTTGCTATGAAGAGCTTCAGGTATCCAGTAAATGTTTTGGCTTCAGTGATTACTGTCCTGCAGGGTTTCATTTATAAAGTAGTGTCTATTCTAATGCTCGCACAAGAACTGAGTAGTGGTGGTCCTCAGCCATCAGGAGAAGTGTAAATTGTGCCTCTGGTATACTGTCTACATAGAGAACCATCTTTTTGCATGCTAGTCCTGCAACTAACATCTTACAAACTATATCATCAGACTGCCCTGCTCTGGTCACTAAAGAGATGATATTTCTTTGTGAATTGACTATTGGTGTCAGTGTATGGTGTTGGTTTCCAGCAGTGATGAGTGTTCATAAGAGTCTGGATTTGAAAGCTTACCCAACAGTAGTTCAATGGCCAACTCAACCAGAATAATGTTATGCTTGTGCAACTGTATAACAACATTGTGGTCATTCACACTCTCCATTCCATTATAAATTACCACCATGTAGGAGTATTGAAGGCAAGGAACCATGTAAGAGGGTTCCACCCATAGAGGTGCCATGGGAAGGGTCCTGTGGTGCAAGGTACCTTAGGAAGGAACCCCCTGGGAGTAGAGAAGCAAGCCACTGGAGGAGGAGGGAGGATGGTGGGGCACAGAGAAAGTGCTTCAGAGGGAGGCTGGGAGGAACTGCTTATATAACTCAGGAAGTAGGCGTGGCTTACTGCTCACCCAATGAACTGCAGGCATAGCCTTTTAATTCAATGACCTACACAACCAGAATAATGTTATTCTTGTGCAACTGTATAACAACGTTGTGGCCATTCATACCCCAAAAGAATTGTAGTAGCGATCGATGAATAGGAGGTAGAAAAGCAGACTGACAGCAACTGGCAGCTTAGTGAAACATAAATGAGATGCACACATTAGCAGGATAGCTCCAATAATATGGCTTGTGCTCATGACAGCAACGGGCTTCCTAAAAAGAGAGGGAATGGCTAGTAGGGCCACCATCCATCTCCATCCAACAGAGGAACCTACCTGAGTAAGCTAAGAATATTACTAAAACTAACTACGTATTATGATCTGCAGCATGCAGGAGAGAAAAAAGAACCTTTGAGGAGGACATCTCTGTGGATCCAAGGCCGAGATTGCCTTCCCTCCAGGCTTGGGCTATTTTAATTAGTGAAGGCTCAGCTCTACATTTGAAATACAATTCAAAGGGGTAGAAAGTATTCTGATTTGGTGGAGGGCTCTCACTCTATCCCTTTAACAGGAATGCCATGAAGGGTTGTGAGGGTTCTCTGCAACAAGCACCTCCAAGGCAGACGGAGAAGAATAACAACCATTAAGGCACTCGGCCAGCTTACCAATCTAAAATACAATCCAGATGAACCAGAGGCAATCACTGGGAGAGCATTTAAGATGTAATGGTAGTAAATTAATACTATGGCCAATGGAGAAATGCACATAACCACCTTCGCAGCTAGTCATAAATTCTACATCAAGAGGTGCCGCCATGCACAAATGGCTAAAGTTCCACCAGGACTAAGGATAGTCCCACTATAAGCCAGAAAGGAAGGACCCCACTCAGGCTTCACATGCTCAGGATGTGGACTAGGGTGCAGAGTGAGACCATCAGCTGAGAGCGAGCTCAGAGCCGATAAATTGATGGGCATGGTTGGCTAGTCCCCTTTAGCAATGGAGCAGGCCATACATGGTAATGCAGGGAGTAACAGGCAATGTGCAGCATGATAAACACCTTTAGTAAATGAACAGGCCATACATGGTAATGCAGGGTGTTGCAGGCAATGTGCAGCATGGTAAACAAACAGTACACAGAAGCATGATAGCAGTAGGTATTGCACAAACAGCTCAGGGTAACCTGCTCCTTTATTCAGTGCAAGGCGCTTGCCTGTTAAGGTTATAGGACATGC
The DNA here is from genome assembly GCA_016271365.2 of Neoceratodus forsteri. Classification (NCBI taxonomy): domain Eukaryota; kingdom Metazoa; phylum Chordata; order Ceratodontiformes; family Ceratodontidae; genus Neoceratodus; species Neoceratodus forsteri. Next base: position 1,201,103,521 of record CM028131.1, on the reverse strand, counting down.
AATGCAAGTAAAGAGGAAGGAATACTAGCCAACCAGTCCATCAATGAGTGCCAATTAAAGGTGACAGAAATACATGGAGCATTTTAGTGGCAGGGCAGTATAAGAACATGAGGTAATTGAACCACAAGGGCCATGACTCTCCACTATAATTTCCCTTTCTCTACCATAGGAAAAACAAAGAAGCCACGGTAAAGTGCCATGATCCACAAGCAAATAGTAAAACTAGTTTACAGTGACAGCTGTAGCTAAGCTGACCTCCAGAGTATGAGGAAGCATTGTATGAGTAGTGAATAGCTTCCAGAAGTAATTAGTTATAGATTCCAGCAGTAGCTCAGCCGAACAACTGAACAAGCATTGGAATTTGTAGACATGGGCCATAATGCACTGAAACAACAGTAATAATTGCTTGGTACAATCTCTTTTCAGTAGGTTTGAATCAAATGGAGAAAGTAGTATAGAATTACAGTAAATTCAGGTTTGTATCCCATTGAGTGCAAATAAACATGCTGAGCAGATTTAAGTCCCAAAATGGCTGGATAAAACTGAGGGTGTACGGAAGGAGTTGTGAAGTAAATAAATGGAGCATAGAACTTTACAGCACTTCAGTACTAATTCCTGCTTGAAGGATCCTAGCCTTTATCAGTGGCATTTGCTCATTCCTGCAATGTGAATTGTTAATTGTTGTGACTGAATGCAGTCCTTTCATTGGCTAAAAAATGTATGATGTTTGAATGATGTGTTTCAGAATCTACAAAGGGAAAGGAGCTAGGCACTATGACAAAAACTATGAATAATGAATTATGTGGCAAATGTATGGTTTCTGCATCAGGATGGCAGTTATACAGAAAATTCCATGGCTGTAGAATTGCAGAAATCTAGGGGTCCTGCTTAAGGCTAGAACATCTGCCAGCAATTTCTGTGGAACAACTCTTCACATCTTTCTATTCCTTAAGAGATTATTTATCAAATCCTAGTTGACAACCTTGCCATGTGGTACGATCTCCCAAGGGTGCCAGTTACACGTCCATTCTGATGCAATTTGATATTTGATATTAGGAATTATTTTTTGTAATTTATTTTATTTAAAATGAATTTACTGGGGAAAGGCCATGGTGGAAAATACTGTAAACCATGAAGTTACAAATGCAGTGTAAACTAAAAATAAAATATTAGACAGGTGCAAAATATAATGTCACATAAAAGATTACTAAGGTCATATTTGAATAGTCATACATATTTTAATAAAGTGAGAGCTGCAGAGGTAGCCAGAGATTAATTAAAGTCAGCCATAAATGGGTGGGGATGCATGTCCTACAGTATGTACAGCTAAGGTGTGTGACTAGCTGCAAGAAAAATACTGAGAGATGTGACAACAGGAAGCAGTTTAATAGCATAAAGTGAAGATGGAAATGAAGAGGGAAGTTATTCCAGAGAACTGGAAGATGGACAGAAAATATAGACTAACCAAGCACACTGATCAGTAAAGGTTTTGCAGTGAGGGCTGTGGAAAGACTAAACACCAGAGAAGCAGAGTAAATAGGAGGACAGAATGGGGAGGCGACACAAGAAGAGAGATGGGGTAGCAAAGAGAGGTGGAAAGCCAGTAGTAATTAGGTAGAAAGGAAAAAAAGAGATGAAGGGCCTCAGCAGCAGATTGTGAAGGTAGAACTAAAGTTAGAAGTAGCAGTAATGGGTAAGTGGAGAAGCATCTAGTGTAAAGTAACAGAAAGAGTGATAAAGAGATTTAGTCTGGCATAAGTGAATTTGGGGGACAGCAAGGTAACCTATGTCATTGTGAAACACAAGAAGGCTCATATTAAGTATAATGTTGTGCTGTCTCTTTCAATGAAACTAATCATTAATTACATGCAACAAGGTAATTACACTGTAGTTACATGTTTAATGCATACAACTACATAGCAATTGCAGTGCAGTTACAGTATAGTTAAGTGACACTTAAAATAAAGTGTAATCTTTTATTTTGTTTATGCTGTGTACTCACAATGTGAAGCTGAATTCATGCATCACAAGTCAGCTGAGCACAAGAACGTACACCATGGCCTGTCGGACCTCCTCCAATTCAACGTTAACCACCTGATGCTTTTCACATTTTAACAGTGATTTCTGAAAGGATGGTGAACATAGGAATCACAACTTGTTAAAAAAGGACCATTTAAAGGCATAGTCCCAATAAATGTGTTAGGTGCAGTGAGTGCAATAGTTCTCAATATAATTAAAAACATCCAACACCATAGAAACATTAAAATAATCAGGGGGTGCTGTGGAGCTGAACAAGATGGACGCAACTTTTTAGAGCTCTGTAAATTGAACTCTGTTAAAATCAAATATATCAGGTAACTCTGGGACAGTTTTATTATCAGTCACCCAATATCGGCACCGGAATTAGTGTAGATTAACATGCTGCACCCTTGTAAAGAAAAAGGCTCAAGAGAAAGAGCTGGTGCTAAAAATACATTGGGAGCTCTGACCACACAGTTGGCACAGGTCCACTACCTTGATCATGGTGAGGGAACATCTGTTGAAACTCTGCAAACTTTGGGTGCAAGGTTAAACCTCCTCATCAGTTCAGTGACCAGGCTATCAAACAACCTCGATTCCTTGTCAACCAGGGTCAATGTAACTGAAAATAAAATTGAATCTGTCACTCTTACTTCAGCAGAAGCAAATGAGACTGCAGAGGCAGTGATGGGAGCAGTTGCTACTGTAATAAAAGAAAATACTCACCTAAGGTCCAGGTTGGAGACCTTGGAAAACCAAGCCAGGTCTCATAATTTGTGTCTCCCGGGGTTGCCGGAAGGATGCAAGGGTGATCACATCATGATGTTTCTGCAGGACAGGTTTGTGCAGCAGTTGATAAAGGAGGTGGCCCTTTGTACAGCACTTTCAAAAGTCCTATCAAATCACCCCTAGAGGCCGAAATGAAAATCCAGAGGCTCCCAGAATTCTGGTGGTTGTAACAGATGGTGTGGGCTCTAGTGATCTTTCGTTAGCACTAGCAAGGAAGAGAAAATCCCTTCTACAGGATGGCCAGCAGATTAGGATGTTCCCTAACCTTGGATATGCCACCAGGCAAAAATGTGAAGAATTTGATGGGGCCCGAGCGCTGCTTCATGAGGCCAGAATTCCACATGGCCTGCTTTTTTTCTGGCACACCTGTTGATTGCCCATCAGGGCAAAATCTACATTGACATGGATCCAGCCGATGCCATGCAATGGTGGTAGAAGAATGCGCCAGGTCGATTATAAGACCAACATGAAGAGGATTCAGCGTTGGAGGAAGAACCTGTCTGAAGACTGACTGTTTTACCTATGTTGTCTGACTATGTCAGGTATAGGGGGAGAGGGGAACTATTGTTAGCCCAAGGATGGTGCTATTTTAATTTTATATTTCCTATTCAGTTGGACTACATCTATTTTGGACTACCCAGGAGCACAAGTTCTGTTTCCCACTCCTAAATTTCAAAGTTAAGTTTTATACGACATGTATATAATGTTGTTGCACATGGGTGCATATTACTTCGCTAGTCATTCATGTATAATGTCCGAATTGTGCTTCTCTGTTTAAGCGCCTTGTTAAATTTATGGTTAGTAGGCATTTTTGTACCTTGGAAAATGTACAAACTTGGTTTAAATCCCAGGATTCTACCCTGGATAGTTACTAAATAAGACATTTGCAGAGTGTTCTTTTTAGAGCATTTGTTCTACTGTTGTGCACCGTTTTGGTGCACCTACTAAGGCGAGGCATGGTGTATATATATCTTGACCCTCTGGTAGGTTCAGGTACTGGAGACTTCTATAAATGACCATTCCTTATTATAACACCATGCAGTTCATGGACTCCTTTAACAGCATTTTTGTATTTACTATGATTGTTCTGAAGATTATTAGAATGGACCCACAGATGATGTATCTTTTAACATTTAATGGAATATGTCAAGTGTATTAAGAAGAGTGGCACCCTTCTGGTCATTATAATGTACTAATGGTATACTGAATGTTAGTAACTATAACTGTATGTTTGTTTTAAAACAAAAAACATAAAGTTAAAGAAAAAGAAAAAAGAAACATTACAATAAATAAACATATCATACATTAAGAGGACATCTTAAAAGCAAGAATGCTACTGGAATGGAGGATGGTCCAACATGCCATGGTTGGTGTTCCAGTGTTCAACTAACTTGTGATGCATGAATTCAAATTCACATGGTGAGTACACATGGTACATAGAATAAAGAGAGATGCACAAAGTGACCTGATGCTGCATTTTTATTATATGAATCCTTTTGTACTGCTTGCAACCAGCTGAACACCATCTTGGACAGCCTGACCCCTTAGCTTATCCAAAAACAGGGGATGATTCACAATATTCAATGTTTTTATTAACTCAATGAAAATGGCCACAGCATTGGGCCCTGGTCCATGCCTTTTCAGAATGGCATCGGTGGCTGAGAGGAGGGAGACAGGGTCAAGGAAGGAGGAGAGCTGAGAGAGGATACAATTTTCCTGCACCTTTGCAATAGAAAAGAGGAGGAAGATGGCATGGTAATTCTCTGAAGAAGAGTCCTTTGTGGAGGATAAGGACTTAAAGATCAAGTCTGTATTATAATAAAAGGCCTAAAAACACTAGATTTATACCATTTATGTTTTAACTTTATTGTTTTCTAGTTATTTGTTATTTTTTCTACTTTTCCCTGCTGTTGGTCAACTAAATATTGTAGATAATACAGCAGTTATTTCACTTGTTCTTTCAAAATGTTTCTGACTCTCCCCTGCTAACCACATAATTGATATTTGTGACATCACAGTCTGTTGTCATGGTGAACACTGTAATGTCATAAACAAAGGCACTGTCAGGGTAACAGAGGAGAGGCAAGTGTTTTCAAGTGTTTTCTCTAAAAAAAATGTAGATGGACTACCAAGATGTGCTGTAAATCTTGGAAAGGAACATTGAACATGAAAATATATATTCTCTGGTAAATTGTAACAGCTGAAACATCATATTTATCAAAGCACATGTTGAAGTGCAGAGTTGCTCTTTAAGTCTTAATCCTGCTTCCATATTGGGTGAAGTACACAAGTTGAAAGGAAAAGATTAAGACAGTGGTGGCAGAAGAAGGAATAGTAGGATGAGTGAGATGAAGGGTTCAGTAACCAAACCATTATGGCTGTACCCTTTGGAGGGACTGTGATAGTGCTCAGCAGTTAGGATAGCCCCAGTGGAGATTATGAAAATATAAATGAGGCAGACGGAAGAGGGGAACGGGAGTTTGGAAGGGTTGGAAGGAACCTTTGTGGAGAAGAAGCAGGAGGATGGAGAGAACAACTGAGGTAAATAATTTATTGAAAGTGTCATTGACCTTGGGTGGATCAGACATGGCTGAACTTTCAGGTTTGAGAACAGTGTGGATAACAGATCTAGGGGTTATCAGTGGTGTACAGGTTGTCTGAAGGTTTATAGAGAAGTCATTTCATTTTGCTTACATGGCAGCCTTAGAGCTGACTTCACAGAGCTGTCTGTATCTCAGTAAGTCCTTGAGAGCCAAAGTATTTGCTGAGATTCCAGACTGAATCACACACTTTTAATAAGTCAGCAACCTCTTTAAAGATCGCGGGGAGGTGGGACCCACTGGCACAAGACCTTCTGAGAAGGTTATGTTTGCACCAGTTGCAGTGAATTTAGATTAGAGCATCCTCTATATAAGTGACTATAAATAGAGGGGACTAGTTGTTATTATGAAGATCATCTAAAAGGGACGACAGGTTGAGGAACCTAAATGTTCCTTGCCCAGATTAACCTCAGGGGGGAGGGGGCTACAGCAGAATATTTTTCTGACATAGTATACTATATGATGCCCATTAAAAGCATTTGGACTGGCAGCAGCAGCACCAAGAATATGGTTGCTGTTTGAGGATAACACCCAGTTGATAAGGGAGTCATTAAAGAAGTAATGGTTGCTACAGGCCTCCAATGGATTAGCAGAACATGATGAGCAACTGATCAGAGAAGTTAAAGGAGCAGTCAGATCAGAGACAGTGGTGATACATTACCTCCAAAAACCATATAAACACTACAAACAGGTTTCTGCCTCTATCTCTGAAATCAAATAAAGAGGCAGAAGACACTGCAGAGCAGGACACTGCGGCACAGGAGCTAGCACAACAATACTCACCCAAATCAGGAACCAAAACTAAACAAGCACAAAGGAAATCCAAAAAACTTCTGATCATAGGAGACTCCATGATTCGGGGAGTTGATACCCATCTCCAGCCAGGGGTGATGGTCAGATGTCTCCAGGTACATCAGCATGGAGAGACACTGACCGCATTATAAGAGTATTCACAAAGCAGGAGAAAACATTGATGTCCTAGTACATAGGGACTAATGATCTTGCCAGCCGGGTCAGTTGTGGAGACCAAGGAACACCTGACTAAGCTGGGTGACAAACTATCATCTATTTCGTCTGGCATCTCCTTCTCTGAGATCCTGCCAGTCTGGGAGAAGAGAGCAGATGGACGGAAGGTCAGAGAAGGGAGATAGGGGAGCTAAACATTGGCTCAAGGACTGGTGCCAGGAAAAGGACACAGATTTGTAGGGAACTGGCAACAGTTCTGGGAGCGAAAGTTCTTTAAATTTGATGGACTGTGTCTGACTAAAGAGGGTCAGTGCATTGGGGCAGAAGTTTGGCGTCTTTGCAGAATATTTAAACTAGCAAATGGGGAGGGTGCAGCACCCCATCGTCGAATGGGAAGAACCCCTCCCCTCAGCTAGTGGTCAAACAGGAATTCAGCGTGTTTGCCGTTCATTTGCATCACCAGGTAGAAAAGGTTTGTCTCCCACACGATGCACAGGGTAATGCCAAACTTCACCCAACAACTAACACACCAAAATCTGGCCAATGGAAAATCATGTACACAAATGCTCACAGCCTGGGAAATAAGATCCCAGACCTGCAGGCAATAATGTCAGAGGCTAAACTGGACATAGTAGCAATTAGGTGAGCGTGGTTTACCAGTAACCACACTTGGGAGACTTCAGTACCTGGCTATGTATTGTTCAGAAGAGACCGAGGGTGCAAAAGGGAGAGTGGCCCTGTATGTTAATGAAAATATCAAAGCTACAGAAATTCAGAATACACATAAGGAGCCAGAAGAACTGTGGGTCACCCTGGAAACAGGAAATGGGACAGCCATAAGAACTGGGGTTGTCTACAGGCCCCCAGATCAGAGGGAGGACATAGACACATTACTGTTAGAAGATATACAAAACATGACAGCTAAAGGGGAGGTTCTGATAATGGGAGACTTCAACATGCCAGATACAGATTGGTCAATACCAGCAGGAACATCTGCCAGAACTAGACTCATAGTGGATTCCCTGCAGGGGGAGGGCCTCAAACAACTGGTACAGCAACCCACAAGAGACAGGGCTATCCTAGATCTAGTACTGACTAACAAAGAAGGATCGAGATCTCCAGGTAGAAGGTCACCTGGGGGCCAGTGACCATCACATGGTATGGTTCAATTTGGCTACTACATCTAAATCATCCCATTCCAAGGCAAAAATATGGGACTTCAGAGGAGCTGACTTTGATAAGATGGCCAACAGAGTTAAGCTAGCCCTGGCAAAAAGAAACACAGGTGAGGAGGTACAGGCAAAGTGGGCAAGCATTAAGGATACAATACTTGAAGCAACATCCCATTGTGTTAGACAGAAAAGGAAGTGCAAAAGAAGAAGGAAACCACTTTGGTTCTCAAATACAGTAGCAGAAAAGGTCAGAGCCAAAAGGCTGGCCTTCAGGAAATATAAGGGAACACAGCGAGATGAAGATAGGGAGGCATACCAAACTGCCCTAAGGGAAGCAGGTAAGGCAGTAAGGCAGGCAAAGTCCCAAACTGAGGAAACACTAGCACGAAAGTGTAAAGAAGGTGACAAGACTTTCTATAGATACATTAGTGAAAGGAGAAAGTCCAGAGGGGGTATTGCTAAGCTTAATGGAGAAAAGGGAGCATGTGAGGAGGAGGACCCTGTAAAGGCATCTATACTAAATAGATACTTTTGCTCAGTATTTACTGAAGAGAAGGTAGGGCAGGGCCCACAGCTCAGCATCATGGACACAGAGGGGAGGGAGGTGAGCACTCACTCCTTCACAAAGAAAGGGTCCTACAAGAGCCTGCTAAGCTCAGGGTGGATAAGGCAATGGGACCTGATGGCGTACTATCCCAGGGTACTTAAGGAGCTAAAGGAGGAACTAGCAGAGCCATTAGCAGAATTGTTTAGTGAGTCTCTGAGCACAGGAGAGGTCCCAGAAGACTGGAGAAGGGCTCATGTGATCTCGCCCACAAGAGTGGTAGCAGGGAGGAGGCGGGGAACTACAGACCAGTCAGTCTTACCTCAGTAGTGGGCAAGATTATGGAGGCACTCCTTAAGGAAAGGATAGTGCAACACCTGGAATCCATAGGGGCACAGGATCCAAGACAGCATGGGTTTACAAAGGAAGGTCCTGTCAAACTAATCTCATAGATTTCTTGACTAGGTAACCAGGTGGTGGACCAAGGGGGAGCAGTTGATGTCGCCTACCTTGACTTCAGCAAAGCTTTTGACAATGTTCCACATAGAAGATTGATAAATAAGCTAGGTAGGCTTAGGGTGGTCAGAAGTTGGTCAACTGGGTGGCAAACTGGTTGACTGGCAAAAAAAGAGTGGTGGTAAATGGTATACAGTCAGAAGAGATGCAAGTCACAAGTGGGGTACCTCAGGGATCAGTCCTGGGGCCAGTCCTATTCAACAGCTTCATTAGTGACCTCGCAGATGGACTAGAGGGTAAGGCTTGTCTGTTTGCAGATGACACCAAGATCTGCAACAGAGTAGATGATCCAGATGGGGTGGACAGAATGAGAAGAGATCTGGATAAACTAGCAAAATGGTCAGAAGAGTGGCAACTGGGATTTAATGCAAAGAAGTGCAAAATCATGCACATAGGGAAGAGAAACCCTGAAGCCACTTATAGGCTGGGAGGGGAGTTGCTAGCAGTCACAAAGGAAGAAAGAGACTTGGGCATCATCATCACTGATGACCTAAAATCATCCAAGCAGACCTCTAAAGCAGTAGGTAAGGCTAGGGGGTGTTAGGGTGTATTAGTAGGGTATCACAAGTCGTAGAGGGAGGTAATAATCCCTCTGTACAAGACATTGGTTAGGCCCCATCCTGGAGTACTGTGCAGTATTGGAGGCCACACCTTCACAGGACATTAACCAAATTGAGGCAGTCCAGAGAAGGGCAACCAAAATGGTGCAGGGACGACTGCATCAGAAGACATATGAGGACAGATTAACGGAGCTCAGTATGTATACCCTTGAGCAAAGGAGGGAGAGAGGTGATATGATCAAGACATTTAAACACCTTAAGGGCATAAACAAGGTGAAAGAGTCTAACATGTTTAAATATAAGAAAAATAGCAGGACAAGAGGACACAGCATGAGATTAGAGGGAGGCCGATTAAGTGAGAATGTGAGGAAATTCTTTTTCACAGAAAGGGTGGTAGATGCATGGAATAGCTTACCACAAGAAGTGGTGGCTATGAATACAGTGCAGAGCTTCAAACAGGCATGGGATAGGCATAAGGCAGCAATACAAATGACTATGAATAGATAGGTCACTGACAGAGCAAAGGCGATGGCACATTTATAAGGTAGAAAAAGAAATGGTCAGACTGGATGGGCCTTGCGGTCCTTATCTGCCGTCAACTTCTATGTTTCTATGTTTCTATGATACTGGGAGACTTTTAATCACTTAGTTCATTGACTAGTGTCTGAAAATGTCTATGGCAGGGCTGAGCCATAGTTCTGATCCACTTCAAGGGCATCTTCTGAGAGCAGCATGTCCAACAGCATCTAGGTTTGAGGCAACCTTTGATCTTGCTGGCAGCAGTGATAATGGGGTAATCTTCAATGTGACCACCAAGAAATGGAAGGATGCAGTAGCCACAACCTACTATCACCTAAAAGGGTAGATGAGCCAAGCCTCATCCACAAGGATTAATAACTTCAGAAAAGAGAAATTTGCCAAGATAAAAGAGTCATAAATTTAATAATTCTTATACAGTATGTTATTTCAAACCTGTGAATTGTGACTTTTTTGTAATGTTATAATTTTACTTAACATTTAGCCTATGTGGCTGAATGCTTGAAAAACAGATCTAATTAAAAACAGGTAACAAAATTATTCAAAATGGAATGAGTTACAATAACTAAATTTATTGTGAAAGTGTTTAATTCACTGGGATTTTAACTTGTCATTTAATAAATGTAATTTTGCCTTGTTAATTCTGTCTATTCTTTATGCATTGAGACACATAGGTGCAGGTAATATAGAAAAGAGAGAACCTGTGAACATGTATAGCCATATGTCATCTTGGGGAGATGATGACATCATAAAACACTCAAGTTTTATTCTTACATTATATAAGTCCTATTATACAATAGGGTCTAAAAATTCATTTTCCTGATTGGTCAGCTGCTATCTTATGCCATAGGGTAATTTTTGCATAACCACTGCATAAAGTATCAGCATACCACACACTAAAAAAAAAAAAAAAGTAAAATCTTTGCTTGCAGACTGCTTAGCGTACCAATGCACTTTCGCAAAGATGCCTCTTTTTTTCTTCTGCTAACCGTGCCATTCCACAAAATGGAAAGTGCTTGAGGAAAAGTGACATCTACAAAAAAGTCAGATCTAAGCTGCAGTGTTGAAGTCAGAGACAACCTAATGCTAACCAGCAATGCTAAAATCAAAGTGCTGGCATTTTCAGTTATAATCACTCTTGCTGCACTCAGCTCATTCACGCTGTTGTCAGCTGTCTTCATGGGGACAGAAGGGCTTCTGGCCAGCAATAAGGAACTATTTTGTGTAGGGGAAGGATATTTTATTAAAATCACCATACAAAGGCTGGCCCGTCGGTGCAGCGGTTAGAATTCCGCTTGCAATGTTGGCGACCCGGGTTTGGGAATGGACTCGGGTCATTGGTGGGCCGGCCAGGGGGAGCAGGATTAAGCATCCCCAGGACTGCTGTCCTTCTCCAGGAGGGAGGGGGGTTGTGTGCTTGGTGCACCAGCGGTACCCGGCGGAGGCAGAGTTTACTGCACTGCGTTGACGCCAGCAAGACTTCAGGGTGGGGTGAATGCTGGTCATCATTGCACATCCCCGCCCTGCTTACAGAGGGGAAGAAAATGCTGCTAGGATTGCCTCCATGGCGCCCTTCCCTCTGAGCCCCAATTAGTCTCTAATGCCAGTGTTTGCCTGATTAGATATTAGTAGGGCAGAGCTGATAGAGGAGCAGCTCTGCAACCCTGCCCTCTGGAGGGTAAGCCAAGGGTGACCGAGGAGAAGCCTGGTGATTGCTGGAGGTGGGGGCATATAGGGGGGATGTGACCAAGGGCAGAGTTTCTGGCAATCCTAAGCAGGTAAAAAGTATACTAAATAAAAAATTAAAAAAAAAATCAGCATACAGAATGTAAAAAAACAAAGTTTTTCCTTCACTTTTTTGTGTGTAATTGTCATCTTTCCTAATTGTATAGGGAGAGGGGTAATTGTTTAACCAGAAAAATCCTCTAAGCCAGAGCTTGTTTTCAGGTGTGACCTGGGGAGCACAAAGAAGTTAAGTGACTTGCTCAGGGTCACACAGTATGCAAGTAGGGGCTGATGAGATTCAAACCCAGGTCTCCAGGTTGCAGCTCAGTGCCCTTAATCACTATGCTATACTGCCTCCTAATCAGAATAATCAACAACAGAGTGTGGGTTGGACTGGGATTTATCCACACCTGGCATAGTTAGTTACTTGGCCTGCAGCCCTGTGACCACAGCAGACCAGGTGTGGATAAATCCCAGCCCAACCTACACCTTATCATGCATTATTCCTTAATGATACAATAAGGCTTTTTTGTATTTTACAATTTCATATCGTTTGCTCTACATGCAGTTCAAAGTATTTCTGAATTTGAACTTCTCTACTGGTAAGTAGGTTGAGTTGTGATGTAATATAATCTAAACTGACATGATATTGGTAAACTCTAACAGTTTCAAGCAGTTCTGGTAGGGTGGAGGGAGGTTTGTATTACTCTGGATAACATATTAAGCAGTTACTCCCTCAAATGTGAACTAACCAATTATCCTCTGGTGTTCTGGCTGCTGTCTGAAGATGGCAATCATGTGAAAGAAAAGGTTATCTAAGGGCTTATATCTGTTCCTGTCCTAATTTCTTCCAGTAACAATCTCTGCAGTCACTGAAATATCTGCATTTGGAACCATCTACACTAGCAAATGCAATTAAAAACATGCATTTGATAAAGTCCGTGTTTCTAATTTGTTTGATTTAGAATCTTAAAGCTTTAGATCTATTTGTATATTTTGCAGCCCTCCAGTTTGAGACCAATTTAAAGAAAGCATTGTAAAAATGTTTTAGGCTGAGAGGCTTTATCTAAAATGGCAGCAAAAAAAAAAACCCTCAACTACAGACTGAAGACAGTTTCTGTAACACACAGTTTCTGTAACACCTGCTGTGCTGTTCCTAATTTGTTTCTGTCAGCCTTCTTCATGAGAAACCCATTTTAATGTAATATATCACAGTATACACAAAGGATTTAGTGGCATTTGTGCAGTGAAGAGTTTGGAAGTTAACACAATAATCAACTTTTATTACACAGTGCAAAGCAGCAGGGACTGTGAAACTTTTGCTTCATGTGAATACACAATTCATCCCCCAGCTACTGCAGTGTCTGCTGCAAGATAATGTGAACTGAATGAATAAGCATTCATTTTACATCCCTCCCCCTGCCCCACATACACACATACACACACACACAAAACCACCTCCCGGTTCCTGACATCTTTAGTTACACTAATCAGTGTAGTGTAGCATAAGCACAATATTTTACATTTTTCAGTACCTTTTTACAGCCTTCTTGAAGTTTGTTTAGCCAATGCTTGAATTAACAATGCCCTCTTTTAGGGTGCATAGTAATTTTTCAAGTTTCTAACTTCTGGGTTTTGATTTTGTATTTGAGTGTGGGAGCGTGTGAAAATGTTTATTCCATATATGGTAGCGCAACACATGCAGGGCTTGACAGTAATGAATCTTGATGTTGCCTGCTTGTTTGCTTACCTCATTGTTTGACTTTTGCCTAGTCATTTAGATGTTCTTTGTAAAACAACAACAGTAAAGCAAGCAAAACACGGGACTAAAAACAATTGTATCTATCATCTTATTTTTACACTAACAATTGACCTATTGCAAAAACATATTGTACACTGAAAGAAAGCCATTTGAAAAGGAGCCCAGTTTTAAAATCTGAATTTAATCCAGTGTACTTTTTTTAATCATGGTTTTTATCCCTAACAGTAGTCAGGTCTCTTCTGTTGGACTAAGCCCAATCACCTAAAACCTTGGGGGCTTACCTCCACTCATCTTGAATGACTCACCCTTCATGGCACCACTGTCATGGCAGGCCAGACCTCTGTGGAGCAAGATCATGTAGAGTGCCCAGCAGGTAGTGAGAGGCCTGCAGGGAACCCATTGCCATTCGGCTCTTGCCATGGAGACTTTCTACACACTTTCCTTAGGACACCTGAAATGCAATGACTAGCATGTGTGGTTGTGCCAGTGAACGTCATCCCATCCTAGCCCCTGACTGTAGTGACACTTAGCCACTGCTAGATATCAGATGTGCTGCAGGGAACACATCACTTCCTCTAAAAGGGAGAAGAGCAGTCTTAGATGTGTTCAGTCCTCTCTACCCTGGCCAGCCCTCGAATGACTTGAGTACACACCAGAACCCTGCACAGCAGTGTAATGAGCAGTAGTGCTGCCACTGTGCTACTAGACTGACACTTTGTGAAAATTTATTAGGCAAGGCAGTTGTGGTGCAGTATTCATAGCACAGAACTGTGAGCAAGAAGATCTCAGGTTCAAATCCTACCAGAGGCTGTATGGGGCTCATGTGTGAATCTGATCAAGTCACATGACCTCACTGTGCTTGTGTTCTCACCACTGTGAAATAGCTAAAAGCAAGTAAACTACAAAGATAAGATGCTGTACCCTGGATAAAATAGTTGTAAACCAATACTTATCAGAGCTTCGCACTAGTAACATTTTTCTGTTTTCATTTTTTTTGCCTGAAAATTAGCAGACATATATCTAGCTCAAGAAAAGATTGCTAGTATATAGTCTCATGGTGTAACTCAAACCCATTTAGGGCTGTGGGTGGAGCCTACAACCCCTCTGTCATCTGCAGCTCTAAAAACAGCTTTTCTAAGAACTTCCTTTTTAGACATTTATACTGTATGTATTCCTCCACAGCTGCAAAGTAGTGCACTCCCCTCTGATTTTTGCTGTTTGTTGCTCTATGTTAAAGGCATCTGAAGAGGGGAAGGGGGATGCTACTGTATTGTACCTCACTTTATTTTTCCTTAACATAAACAAAATCCAACTCTTGACATAAGTAGTTAATACCTGGTAATTATACAGCAAAAGCAAAATACATAGAACCCTAAAGCCAAAAAAATATGCATAAAACAACACAAACCCAGCCCCTCCCCACCCAACCATGACAGTCACCTTAGTATCCCCTACTAGGGTAACAAACTGAGTAATGGCCATGATGGCTCTAACCCAAACTCTAAGAAACCTTTATAAAGTGGAAAAGACAAAGGCACCAGCACAAGTCCATCCCCATTAACTGAATAAAAGACTGTGCTACAGAGAGGGAGGGAGGAAAGACCTGTCAGAAAAAATATTGCCAAGGAAATATTAAACATACCATAGGGGAGAAAATAGAAAATAAATGTCAATAAAAGGGTATATCAGGGCACTCGACCTGACCTGGGAAATAAAGATTATCAGTTAAAACCAACAAAAAAGGCTTTGCCCCAGAGGACTCCTATAAGGATACCAATGGGAGACAGGTAAAAAAGTAAGTGGTTGGGCTTACGTTAATAACCAAATTTGCTTCTAAGGCATGCCAGGAAGTCACCCCAGCAATTCTGAAACTTCTCACTGGTATGAAAGAACTGGGCTACACATCTGTCCACATTTAAAGCATTAAGAAGTTCAGCCCACCATTCCTTAAATGAGGGTTCCCAGTCATCCTTCCAATGTCGAAGTATTAGCAGTTTAGTGACCATAGCAACCATAGCTATTTGTACCTTTTGAGAAAAAGTAGGGATCAGTGAGTACATACCTAACAGGCATGTATCCTCATTAAAAAAAGGGGCAATATTAAGATAAGGTGCCACCCATTGCTTGACCGAATTCCAAAATTTAACAATTTTTGGACATGCCCATAATATGTGATGTAAGGTAGCAAATTCAAACCCACAATCCCCACATTCAGCTGAGGGTAATTTTTTAATTCAAAATAACTTGGCAGGCGTATAATATAGATTATGCAGAATATTGAATTGGATGTTCCTTAAACGGTCTTGTTTAATTAAGGTATAGATGTCTGTCCAGATCTTTTCTCAGGTTTTAACCGGAAAGCCCTTATTATAATTGTTTTTCCAATAGTGCGCTATGGAAGTAAATTTCGACGTGACATGGGTCAAGATTGATTTATATAACTTAGCTATTGCTTTCGGGCCCTTAGATACTGCCCGCAAGCTATCTAGCATGGCCCCAGCCCCCTCAGACCATGGAGGTTTCCCCAAAAAATGAAAAATACATTGATGTATTTGTTGTAGTCAGAAGAGACCCTTATGAGCCACTCCAAATTTTAATTGCAATTCTGGAATAGATAGAAGGGACCAGCCTGAAACAAAACTAGATAGATATAGTTTAGCAGGGTAATTGCCTGGAAAATTTCGGATTGGGTTCTTGCCTATCCGCAAGTTTGGATTATTTAATAAGGGTTGCCTTAGATCCTTTAGGTTAGATTTCTGTAGTAAAGAACACAGATGCTGTAAGGCCCTAATATCCCAGCAGAGTGGGGAGTTCCTCACCTTCAATGGAACCTTGGACCATGGAGTATACAAAAGGGCCTCTAAGTCTATCCTGCAAGAGTTTGCTTGCAACCAATCTAAAAACAGCCAAGGGGGGGAGCTCGGTAGGGAGACTATAGTAGACAACCAATGCAAAATCTATTGGCATGGATAGCTAAATAATAGACATAAAAATCAGATAATTGGAGCCCCCCAGCATCTTAGAATGAGTGAGCTTGACATAAGCCCGACGAGGAGCTTTGCCTTTCCAAAGAAAATGGAGCAGAGCCTACAAAGGGACAAAAAGAAGGATTTCAGTAAATAAATACTAAGGTTGCATAGAGGGTAAAAACATCTGGGCAAAATTAGCATTTTAAGGATGTTGGCCCAGCCCCAAAAGGATAATGGTAGCTTGTTCCATCTCGCCAAGTCTTCTCTAGTCGTTTTGAGTAGCGGGCCAAAATTAAGGTCTTTGAGATTAGTAAGATCACTAGATATTTTAATACCAAGATAGATTAAATATTCGCTTTCCCACTGTAAACCCATGGAAAGGCTCCAATCCTTAGATAGAAAAGGGGAAAGTGAATACACAATAGTTTTGCTTCTATTAAGTTTATAACCTGAAAAAAGGCTAAAGTGAGAAATAGTTTGTAAGACACGAGGGAGAGATTGTCTGCTATTTGATATGTGAATAAGTAAATCATCAGCAAAAAGGGATAGCTTACATTCCATATGCTCCAAGTAAATACCCTGGATTTCTTCATCCGATTTTAGAACTCTGGCTAAGGGTTCTATATACAAATTAAATAAATAAAGAGAGAAAGGGCACCTGCCGGGTGCCTCGGCATAGGGGGAATATGTCAGAAATAAGATTATTACATTGAATTCTAGCTGACGGACAGGAATACAAGACACGAATCTGGTTAATAAAGGGTTGCGGAATACCAAACTTCTGCAATACTGCAAACATATAGTACCATTCCACTCTGTCAAAGACTTTTTCTGCATCCAGGGATACGAGAGCTGCCTCCCACTCCGGAGCCCTGGATGCATAAATTAAGTGAAATATCTTTCTAAAATGATCCGCTGAAGTACGTCCTGCAACAAACCCCACTTGCTCGGGACTCAACAAACCTTCCCACACATTCCCCAGTCTATTAGCTAGGTCTTTGGCATATATTTTTATGTCAATGTTTAAGAGTGAAATGGGCCTAGATTTGCTAATCTTTGATGGGTCCCTTCCCGATTTGGGTAAGAGAATTATTCTCGCCTCAAATAATGACTGCTCAAAATCAAAGTGGGTACTCCAATAACTATACAGTTGAAGTAACAAGGGGATTAAATATGCTTTAAAAGTCTTATAAAATAAACCTGTGAACCCATCTGGGCCTGGTGCCTTGTCTGGTTTTAAAGAATCAATAATACCTGAGATTTCCTCACTGGTTATTGGAGCTATAAGAGAATTTTTACTTTCCTCAGACAGAGATGGTAGATTTGACTCTCTAAGAAAGCCCACATCTTACTATCCTGGTCCCCTGAGCAAGGGTCCGAAGAATATAATGTCTTATAATAATCACGAAACAGGGTTAATATTTCTAAAGGGTCAGTCACCATAGCTTCGGTCTGAGGATGACTAAGAGCTGTAACCCATTTAGATATTGATTGTTGTTTTAGTTGCCAAGCCAGCAACTTGCCCGCTTTGCTCCCTTGACCAATATACGAAGCCTTCAATAGAGAAGCAGATCTCTCCACCTTCTCTAATAATACACTAGCATAAGTAGCTCTCAAGGTAGATAGTTCTTGTTCCTCTATGGATAAAAGCTTATCTACCCCTTTACTTTCTAAATTTTTAATTTTTGATAAACAGCTATTCAAAAGGTGATTTTTCTTTTTCTTTTGAACTGTAGCAATGCAAATTAATTCCCCCCACCAAGTTGCTTTCAGAGCTGCCCACACCTGGTCTACAGCAGAAATAGAACCCCAATTAAACCTTATAGTGCTCTGTATAAAACTTTGAAACCTTGCAATGATTTGATTCTCCTTTAGCAATCTATTATTGAGAGACCAAGAATGGGACCGGATGAAAGTATTAGGTAAGGCACACCGAATTAAAATTGGAGAATGGTCTGAAATTACACAAGCCAAAATTTTAACATCAGCCATGTTAGGCAATAGCTGGTGGCTGGTTAGAAAATAATCAATTCGAGAATAACTCCTGTGTATTGCAGAAAAAAAGTGAATTCTTTGTTTGATGGATTAAACAGTCTCCATGGATCCACAAGGCCCAAGGACGAAATGAATTATTTTAAGGCTCTTTGCTCAGGTGAGGAACTTAATCCCCTACAATAAGTGCGGTCTAGATCATTCGTCTGCACCAAATTACAATCACCTCCAATCAGGATGGGGTTATGCAAAAAAGGGGCTAGAACCATAGCTAAATGAATAAAAAAGGATGGAGTTTCTACATTAGGGCTATAAACTGAACCCAAGACAAAATCCAGGTTGCCTAGTTTGCCAATAACAAAAATAAATCTTCCCTCAGGGTCAGGAATGGATTCCACTAATGTGAAAGGAACCCTTTTAGCTAAAAGCAAGGCCACCCCCCGTTTATTGGAACTATTCCCCGATCCAAAGACTTGGCCCACCCAACTCTATTTAAAAGAGTGCAACTGCTCTGAGAGCATATGTGTTTCTTGCGGGAACACTGTTGAAGGGTCGTATTTAGCAAGGTGGTTTAAAATGACATATTTCTTCTTATTGTCTCTCCCCCCATTTATATTCCAGGAAAGAATGTTTAAACAATTAGCCATATCACCAGCTAGAAATGTGCCGTTTACCAGAAATTGAGTAGTGGTCTGTGCTGCTGCTTCCCCCCTCTCTAAGCAAAAGAAAATAAAAATCCCAATATCCATAACCCACCCCCCGAACCTGAAATTAAACCCCAAAGATTTTAACTTATTTACACGGCTGTATACCTCAGCCCATAGCCTACACCACAACAACTGGCCCATGGTGCTTGCAAAAGAGCGAACTCCTCTCCTCTGCCTCCCCCCCCCGAGCTAAGAGACTAAATAAAAAAAAAAAACCTGAGTGGACAGCCCCCATCCTTGTACCATCAGAGAGTCACTCCCTACTAACAAACCCCCCATACTATATGTTATCTGCATAGGGTCTGTTGCCTCGGATGTCTTTAATTCAGATGAACACAATGGGAGAGGAAGGAACGAAGGGGGACATCATTAAGTAGCCTAAATGCCATACCATGTTTGCCCCACTTACCCAAACTGTAATCGAGTTTTCCCATACTTGTAACTATAAACGTGTCCACAGATGAGTCTGAGACAACTAACAGCTACAGGGGGCAAGTCATATTAAACCTCACCCTGCACACATAACTACACTAATTACCAGCTTTGGCAAAAACTCCAAAAAAGTTCCATAAACTTACGGGGAAATAGCACTTCAAGTTATAGATCGAAATTCCCAAATGTTCTCACTAAACAGGCTAATTCCAATACTAGACTAGTTAAAACTTCTATCATGGAGCGCACCCTCCTAGAAAAAATGAAAACGATCTGTAAAACAGATTGCTAATCATAACCCCTGAAACAAGATCTAAACTTTTAGTCAAATACCCGAGGAGTTACTGAAGTACCCAAAACTGAATTACTATCTGTTCGAAAGCTAACCAATAAGAAACAAGTTCTTATCGAAGGACAGGATCTTGATAAAAACCAAATTATAATAGTACTGCAGATGGGAAGGGAAACGAAGCTGCTCGAATAAACGATCCATCTTTCATGAGATATACACTATGATATAACACCATCTAGTGGTCAAACAGTGACCACAATCTCAACCCCCGCAGTGACATATGCCGGAATAGAAAAACAAATATTAAGAATCTAAAATAATATAACCAGAAATACTATTGTCCCAGTACAGATATCTCTATTGAGACAATATAGGAAAATATTCTGATCACAACCAGTCATTCCAAAAGGAATCAGTCTAAGAGACAATAATCGGCTCCTCCATAAAAGGTCTTTCTAGAAAGATCTCAGCTCAGGCTTCAAGTATCCTGAAATTGAGCTAGTACCCTCTCATTTGGAAAATAAATCTGGATAGCATTTCTTCAGAACTTTAACTGCCTCCTCCACAGTGTCAAAGCATTTTGATCCTTCCTTTAAGGCCACCTCCAGACGAGCTGGATACAGCATACGGTGCTTTATACCTGCTGCCCACAATTTGGATGTGACAGGGCGATAAGAAGCTCTCAGCTGTCAGGTTTTCAGGGTCAGATCAGAGACAAGCCTTAATTTTTTACCTTCCCATAAAATAGCTGTTAGCTTCCTGGCTTCTCTGCTAATAAACTCCTGGTCCAAATAATTTAGTAGCTTGAGTATTATAGGTCTTGGTGGATCAGATGGAGCTGGCTTAGCTCTCAAGGACCTATGAGCTCTTTCTATAATGAACTCTGGACCGTTGGGGGAAGGTCCCACCGTTTTTTTGAAAAATTTTTGCAGGAATATAATGGTATTCGGACCCTCTTCTCCTTCAGGCAGCCCTATTAATACCAGGTTGTTCCTTCTGTTTCTTCCCTCAAGATCCTTGAGACAATCTTCCAGTTTGGTCAAAGACTTCCTAACTTCCGTCAGTTCTGGTTCCATTTTGTCTTGTTTTCTCTCCACCGAGGCTATTCTTGCTTTAGTATCTGTGACCCTCTGGGCTAGCTGGGTGAGTGCTGGTTTAAAGTCGGCCACATCCTCTATTAACTTCAGCAAGGCTTCTTTAATTGTGGTCAGCTTGGAATAGACATGGGAGGGTGACAACTCATCTGGTGTGCTTTGGGAAGACGAACTATGGCAAGGGCGCTTAGCTTCCGACTCCTGCGTGGCCTCCTCTTGGTCTGACAAATTAGACATGTTGCAGGTATTGTATACCCACTGCTGGTACCACTTATAACTCTTGCGCTTAATAATGCCTGAATTAGCTATAAGGAGCGGACACAAATGGAGGATATCCACGAATTTTGAGGCAAAGAGAGCGGAGCTGCAACAGACGCGTCTTACCCTCTGCACAGCATCACGTGACCCATTTTGCAATTTTATATTCAAGTTATAATGTGATGATGCACTGCTACTAAATTAAAGGGAGCATGAGTGGGAGAAACTCAAGAACGTGCCAGAGAGCCTGGGATAGGGATCCTGAAAACTAAACGGATACTTACAGCTTGGCTGCTCATTGGTGCAGCAAACATCTCTTGTCACCAAATTCTCTACATTGTTGCTCGATGTGCACCCCACTGTGCATCTTATTATCCTTTACCAACTGTACAAATGGGACAGAAGACTTGGGGATGGGCTAGGGTGTGAGGGAGACTGTCAATTTGGGAGTTACAATCTTTCAAGGTAGAATTGCTGGCACTGTTTTAGAAAGAAATTATGAAGTTAAAAACTACTACTCCCAGCATGCACTGTGGCTTGACTGGGGGCTCCCAAGGAGCAGAAGCTCTGTCTACTACTCTGGCCACCAGACACAACCCTACATGGAACATCTGAGGACTGGGAGTTCCAATTTAAATTTAGATGTCTTGCATGGTTCAACTGGAGATTTGCAAGAAGTAGAAGCCCTGATTGCAACTTCTGCCACATGGCACAGTTCTTCTGGAGCTCTTGAGGAGCAAGAGCCCCCACTACAACTTCTACCACATGGCATGACTCTAACTGGCACTCCAAAATAGCAGCAACCCTGAGTACAACTTCTGCTGCTGGGAATAGCTCTGCCAGGGGCGTTAGAGGATCTTGAGCCCTGACTACAACTTCTGCCAGAGCAGGAACCCTGACTTGAACTTGTACCACTTTGTCCAGCTCTGCCAGTTGCTGTTGAAGGGCTACAGCCCCAAATGCAACATCTGCAGCCTGACACAGCTACACCAGAGGCTTTTAAGGTGTAGAAACCTTAACTACAAATGTTGCTACCTTGCTCAACTCTACTGGGGCTGCCAAAGAGCAAGAGCTCCCACTACAACTTTTGTCACATGGCATAGCTCTACCGGGTGCTCCTAAGGAACAGAAGCCCTGACTAAAACTTCTGCTATCAAGCGTACTTTTAGTGGGGATTCAAAGGTGCAGAAGCACTGACTAAAACTTCAGCTGCTAGGGCACTTCAGCCATGGGATCCCAAAACACGGGAGCCCTGATAACAACTTCTGCCACAACACACCAGCAATGGAAGACCAAAAGAAGTTTTGAGACTGGGCCATTCCTAAAAGGATAAACTGAAAGAGTGAGCTTCAGGAGTCCAACTTCATGACATAGGTTAAACTTTTACCATGTAGCATGAATATACCAGGCACTGGAGCCCTGACTACAACTTCCGATACCTGGTGAGTCTCTACCAGAAGCTCCTGATAAGCAGGAGCCTGAAATAAAACTGCATCTACATGACACAGCTATATAAGAGTCTCCCAGGGAGTGAAAACCCTGACTACAACCTCTGCCACCTGATCCAGCTCTACTGAGGGCACCTGAGGAGCAAAGCACCCTCTACACCTTGGCTACCTGGTGTGGCTCTACTGGGTGGTTCCAATGAACAGAAGTCCTGATTACAGCTTCTGATGCATACCACAGCTCTACTGAGGGCTCAAAGGAGCAGTAGCCCTGAGAGAATCTTCAGATATATGGCATGGCCCAACCAGGGGCTCTCAAGAAGCAGGATCTCTAACAACAACTTCTAATGCCAAGCACTAGCAATGGAAGACCAAAGGTAGCATGGAGGCAGATACATGTGTGGTGATCTAATTCAACTGAGTGCTGACCACGAAGATCACCTATCTCAGCTACACACCCACCATCACCTCAAGCAGGCGGACTGTGAGACAACGCTGTGGTTCGAATGGGATTGTGTGGATGGAACCAGCCGGTAAGGAGAAGCAGGAAACAATCTATAAGTTTGATGCCCGTTGGGCTTTATTCATACCACGGGGAAAGGTAGACATGGTAACAAGAGAAAAGGAGAACCAAACCACACAAGAACAGCAAGTAACACTCTATACCAACTCTAAGAGGTGCACCTTGGCCTAAGGCCACTATTTACTATGCTCTATGCTAAGCTTTCTCTAAATGGTCTAAGGAACAGATTTGAACATCTATCACTTTATAATGAGATGAAACAATTACTGCAGTGCACAATGGATACCAGGGCAAGTCCTGAAAGATTAGGCTGTAAGCACCTCTAAAAGTCCATTGGATCAAAGGAAGTCCAAACTTTTCCTGCCATCTTCATGTGCACAACTGAAGAATAGTGTAACAGTGGGGTAAAAGGGAAAATGGGGCTCCTGCTTGGCGCCAAGCTATATCAGTGCGAAAACCTGGGAGCGGTTGGGAGGGGAATAGGAGAGATTTTTAAACAGACCCTGATTCTTCAACCAACCCACTCTCCAAGATTGCCGGAATACTCTGGCACAAGAGAACAGAACTTTGCTGAACTCTTCCCTGGCATAAACCCTCAACCAGGGCTGCCAAGGATGAAGGAACCAAGACTTGGCATAGAATCCACTTGCAAGGATTACCAAGGATGAAGATCTGCTACAGTTTCCCCAGCACAAACCCTCTACCAGGGCTGCCAAGGATGGAGGAACAGAAGCTCAGTGTCAAATCCATTTGCAAGGATTGCCAAGGATGAAGGTACAGTACATAGAAGTTTCTTTGGTGAAGGATCCACAGGAGAACCACTAAGATCAAGCTGAATCCCAGACGACAACACAGGACAAGCAGGATGGAATAAGCAGGAAGGGTAGGATGCAGGGCGAAGATCAGAACCCTGTACTGTCCTGAACCAGGAAAAAAAACAACCAACCAGCTGACACAGACACACACTGGCCACGTCGGACTCGACTTTTCAGTGAACGACTGGGAGTGACAGACGAGGCTTCTTCCAGGATGTTCCACTTCCAGGCTGATTGAACCACAAGGACACCAGGTTACATCGATTTTGACCAACGGTGGACGACAGGGAATGAAGATGCTGTGAAGTCTTTACTGGCTGAATACTGCTTTGGTGAAGAATCAGCTGTGAACACCCTCCCCAGGGGTGTTGTGACAGATGATTGAGTCCATGCACTTTGCACTAAAACACTGGTAATTCCACTTTGCACTACACCACAGTGTTCAATGGTTACTGGGGCAATTGTTCATTGCAGGGGAAATTTGCCAGGAGCAGGGGCAAATTGCTGAAATCTGGGGCAAGTGTTCATTGCAGGAGCAATTTGCCTGGAACATGGGCAATTTACTGAAATCCAGGGCAATTGTCTGGAGCAGGAGCAAATAACCACAGCCCTAGTATAATACAATCTTGGTACTTTGCAATCAACACAACATTTTAGATATTAAGCAATATACAGTTCATCAGCTGACAGTCATTCAATAGCAGTTGTGTGGTAAGCACCCCTTGCTCTGATCCTCCACACGCGTGGGTCCCTTTGGCACTAGGATCTGGCTAACCCTTTGGAAGCTCATGTGGAAAACCCCTTCTTCCACTCTGGGTGAATGTCCTTCCCACGCTGGACCTCTCTTGCCCTTGTACCTGATGGGCCTACTGGTAGAGCCCCTTTAATTACTGTGGGCCTCTATGTCTGGCCCCTTTAAAGGTTAGGGCCTGTGATGCCGTTCTCCCACCTGGGCCTTCCTTGCCCTTTCCTATGTCTGTGGGACCCTGAATGCTGGGCCACCCTTTGAGTTCACTGGGCCTAACTTGCCCTTTTAATTGCAGGCCTGCTCAAGGCCTGTGGTCAATCCTCTGGGATTGCCATGTCCCTTTTCCCTTCCCCTTATAAATATTTAGATATTTTCCTCTGGACCTCTTGGTCTGGTCCCTCCCCATGGGTGTCGCTGCCCAAAATATTTGAATTTAGAGCTGGCCTCTTCTTCAGTGGTGCTCCGTGCGCCCAACAAATAAAACTTTTAATATTTAATTAAACTAGGTGGTCAGCACTCTTCAGTGTACTGCCTCTTGACTCACCGCCCAGGACCGGGGTGTAGTAGCTGCTTAGGGAGGCGTGAGGTCTCTGGCAGTGGGAGGGAACTGTGAAGTAGAAAAGCAGGCAAGTTGGGGACAGCAAGGGGCTTCGGGAGGGCCGATGACTTCACTGTCATGATGCTGATTTTCAATGCTGCCGAGGACGGTTCAGAATTTAAACTTTTAGAATCAGGCATGGAAGGGTGCAGAAAAACAACAAAATGGGCTAAACAGAGCCCAAGCCACTGCAGGGGACAGGAGCCTCATTTCTTCCAGACACTGGACCGCCGGACATGACCACAACAAAAGGGACTGAAGCAGCAGGAACAGCAGCAGACTTCACTGACTGGAGGAGGGCACCACAAAGAGTCGATGAGCCCGGCTTCAATCCACAGCTAAGCCCAGGGTCTCCGTTGCACTCTTCATATCCCTTCTTCTCCACAGCCAACCCGAAACAACACCAAGAGAAACATTTTTTCCCTTGGAAAACAGTGCTCGGGGTTCTAATTCTAGAACCCTGAGCCCATGCTCACACAATGGCCAGGGATTCAAAACAGGGCACCACCCGCTGGCCAGGGACAGCAGTCCCAGTTCTTGGGTGCCCACTCTCATGCTGCCTGCTCTGGCGGGGGTGGAATGGAGCAGGCAGGCAGCAGAGAGCTAGAGGAGCAAAAACGTTTCTTTTTTTTTTTTTTATATAAACATACCCTGCCTGATGATTTTTTGAAGGGGGTAGTAAAAGGGGTCCCTAAACACAAACCCTAATGCCCCACAACACAATGGGGAACCCTAGAGGCATTCATAGCCCTTTTATTATTTTCTGTGGTGTCCCCTATACTTTAGCCCCCTTACTTTGGGGCACTACACATGCTTCAAGGATTGAACTGAGGGAGTGAGCTTCAGGAGCCAAACCTCAGAACATAGGTTGAATCTTAACTACCTGGCATGGCTCTACCAGGGGCTTCTGAGGAGCTGAAGCCCTTAACACAACTTCTGCTACCTGGGGCAGATATACTGAGCACGCCTTAGAAATGGGAGCACTTCTTCTGCCACCTGGTACAGTTCTACAAGGGGCTGTAGAGGAGCAGGAGTCCTGATGACATTCTATTGCCACACACCAGCAATGGGAGATGAAAGAACGCCTGGAATCAGAGCTTTGATTAGAGTTAAACTGAGGAAGTGAGTTTCAGGAGTCAAACTTGTTGACATACAATTGGTTGAGAGCCAAGAGCTTCCTTCGTTATATCCAGGTCAGGCTAATTTTTTGTAATATTAACAGGAAACAGGGACAATGAAGACAGGTCAGCTGTTTGGACAGTATGACATCAAAGAGTTAGTGATGCTCTTTCAGGATTTGTGTCTTCTTTAAGTATGAATGGTGCATTTGCAGACTTAGCACAGCGATGGCACATACCATACACTTATGCAAATGAATGTATTGATTATGCAATGGTGTATTCAATGGCTGCTGGAAGGGCTATTTACCACTTTAAGGAAGCATGTTTTAATTAGTGTTGCTCAGATACTGCTTTTGTGGATACTATCACTATCTGTCAGATAGTACTGGTATCCTACCTTGGATCCTACCAGAAATCCTACAAAAGACAGATGTAGGATCCAGGGTCAGCGATGGATCCTAGTTAGGAACCAGGGTTCCTAGGTCAGATCCAGAGATCTTAGGTCAGATAGTTAGGATCCAGGGTCAGATAGTTATGGATCCTAGGTCAGATCCAGGGATCCTAGATCAGATAGGTTCTGAACTGGATCTGTTGCTAGGATCCACAGGATCCACAATATTTGCAGAATCCATGTACTGGATCCTAGAAGGTAGGATCCATGGTCAGATAGCAGTGCTATCCTACCGCAGCAACTATCTGGTCAAAAGGGAGGTATCTGTTGATATCCTAAGTTTTAGGGTACTATCTGAGCAACACTAGTTTTAACAACACGCTAATGATTGAGTGCATTGTTAAAACAATGGAACTCTGGGCTGGCCAGCCCAGGCAATATAATGTTCAATAAAAACAAACATCCCTGGTGCCAGTGATCCCCCACCTGACCCACATCCTTATATGTTTTATATCTAAACTCCCTTGTGTCAGGAGTACCCACCCCCTTACTCAAATGTGTCTCTCTGAGAAACTAACAACCTCCCAGTTCTACAGTCCATGCAGCTGCTGAAATAGGCAGAATCAGCAATCCACAAGAAATGAGATGTTGCATGCACAGTAGGTGGTCTACCCTTTGTAAATAATTTGTAAAGTATAGACAAACAACATTGCTGGCATCACTAGCCTTTCCCAGTTACCCCCCCCAACTCCACCACCATAAGCTATGGGGTCTAGTGGTTACAGCAATGTTAGGAACTGGGAGATCACAGGTTCCAACTCTGCTAGATCCAAATACTTACTGTGTAACCCTGAACAAGTCACTTACTCTCCCAGTGCTCCAGTCCATCCAGCTAAGAGAATGAATAGAAGCAGGACCTCACTGGCAAAGCAATGTTCTATCTCAGCTGGACTATCCTGGGTAAATACTGAATATTGTGAAAATGGTAACAGCAGGACCCACTGGAAACAAAGGACTCCATTCTTGAAAGGATTTGAATGCTACAAACCCCGAGTGCACTGAATGCACTGCGCACTGGGCTTGCGGCATTCCCAGGGCAGCAATCAGGATTCTCAATCCCCGAGCCCGCCCGTGCGCCACATGCAGTGAGTTAAACCAGTTTTTGCTGATCTAACTTTGCCAACCTTTCTACAGGTTTTGACCAAGTATTTGACACAAGCCACCATAAAAAGGGTAAAGTGTCCCAAAGACATGAGACCTACAAGACTCAGGTGCACCATGTGAGAAAGTGTTCGAAGCAGCCCAGGGTTTGATGCAGGGCATGTGAAAGCCCTTTGTCAGCCTTCAAGAATCGAGCCCAAGATGTTTCACCTCAGCCAGTTAATCCTGGGTAAATAACTAGCAAAAAAAAAAAAAGAGCATGGACTGCCACCAGCCTTTCTTAGTCCCTACTGCAGGCAGTATGGTGTAGTGGTTAGAGCACTGCTACGAATTGGGAAATCACAGGTTCAAACCCTATTGCAGCCAAATACTCATTGCATGACCCTGAGCAAGTCACTTAAAGGGACACTGTCAATGTATTTTGCATCATAGAAACAGAATTTGCCATCAGATAAGAACTACTTGGCCCACCTACTCAGTCCATTTCTACCCCTGCCTATGGTATCACCACAGGTCCTACTTGATCTCTGGCCCATTCATCTGCCCCCCACTTCTCTTTACCTAAGATTCCCTAATGTCTATCCCATGCATTCTTGAACCCCACCACTGTTTTCATCCCAACCACCTCCACTGGAAGACTGTTCCAAGAATCCACCATTCTTTCTGTGAAGAAGTACTTCCTCAGATCTTTCCTGATTCTACCCCCATACAGCTTCTTAGCATGACACCTTGCCCTTGAGCACCTTGTGTTCTGAAAAAAACTTCCCTCTTGTACCTTATTTAACCCCATGATGTATTTAAAAGTCTTTATCATATCCCCCTCCCTCCTCTCTTCCAGGGTGTACGTATTTATGTTCTTAAGTCTCTCCTCATAGGGCTTCTGATTCAGACCTTGTTGACTCCACTCTGCCTACAGTATGTCCTTCCTGAGATGGGGTCTCCAGAACAGGACACAGTACTCTAGGTGGGGTCTTACTAGGTCTACTACCTCTCTTTCTTTCTGCTAGTGATTTCCAGCCCATGCACCCCATTATCCCATTTGCCCTCCCAACTACCTTGTCATACTGCCTGGCCACCATTTGGTCTTCTGATATTATTACCACCAGGTCTCTTTACTGCTTGGTGGTCATCAGTACCAGTCCCATTTTGTACTCTGCCTCTGGGTTTTTTTTTTCCCAAGTGCATTACTTTACACTTTTTCACATTGAAACCCAGCTGCCATACCCTTGATAACTCTTCCAATTTTCTCAGGTCTCTGCTCTTCCTTTCCACCACCCCCTCTCAGATAATCCACCCTATTACAGATTTTGGTGCAACAACAAACAACATTGGGAAGTGGCCGCACCGGGATACCATCTGTTCAGGAGAGAGATGGTGGGCAGGAAGGGATGGGGATAGGCTCTGTATGTGAGGGATTACATTAAGGCCACAGAATCACAGGGCAAACTGGGAAAGGAGGGGATGCTGTTGGTCACACTAGAGAGGAAGAAGTGGACAGCTATCCATACTGGGGTGGTCTACAGACCCCCATCACAGGAGGAAGAGGAGGATAAAGAAATGTTATTATCAGTCCAAAGGATGGTATAGGGGGAGGTGTTGCTGGTGGGGGACTTTAACCTTCCAGATGTGGATTGGAGTCTCCCCACTGCAGCAATAACTACAGTAGGAGCAGACATTTCTTAAACAGTCTGCATGAGGCATTCCTAAGACTACTTGTCACAGATATGACTCAAGAGGGGGTAATTCTGGACCCGATGCTTACAAACAAGGATAGTGTGGAAAAAGTTTCAGTAGGGGAGCACCAAGGCAATAGTGATCATCGTACAGTGTGGTTTGAGATGATAGCTGGGCAAGATAAAAACCACACAAGAACAAAAATCTGGGACTTTAGAAGGGCAGATTATGGGGAAATGGGAGATTTCCTGAAAGGAGCCCTAGCTGGAGTCAGGAATATGGCAACAGTGAGGGAGCAGTGGAAAACGATCAAGGTAGGAATTAAGAAAGCAACACAGCTCTATGTCAAACAAGTCAGCAAGGGGAAAAGAAAAAGGAGACTGCTATGGTTCTCTAGGGAAGTGACCAAAAAGGTTAGCGCAAAGAGGAGGGCTTTTAGGAAATACAAACAGACACAGGAGGAGGAGGATTGAGAAAGTTACCATGACAAAGAGAGACAGCGAAGGCAGTTAGGAATGCAAAGGTACAGACAGAGGAAAGCATTACCAACTTTGTAAAATGAGGGAATAACACTTTTTTTAGGTATATTAGTGAAAATAAAAACTAGAGTGGATATAGTTGGGCTGGAAAAAAGGGGATGAGGATTCAGTGGAGAAAGATCACCTCAGGGCAGACATACTGAACAATTACTTTTGTTCAATATTCATGGAGGAAGGAGCGGGTAAAGGACCAACAATAAAGGAGAGAGGCATAAATGGGGGGAGGTAGAAACTACTCCCTTCCCAGAGGAAAGGATCCTTAGGGAACTGGCAACAGTAAAAGTTGATAAAGCAATGGAGCCAAATGGAGTGCACCCCAGGGTACTGAGAAAACTAAGGGAAGTATTGGCCACACCACTAACAGCAATGTTTCATCTGTCATTGGAAACTGGGGAAGTGCCAGAGAACAGGAGGATGGCTGATGTCCTTACAAAAACAGAAACAAGGAAGAGGCAGAAAACTACAGGCCAGTCAGATTGACCTCCATAGTATGCAAATTAATGGAAAAACTGCTGATGGAAAGGATATTGGAATACCAGGCATCTAGTGGTCTACAAGACCCAAGACAGCATGGTTTCTCAGAGGAAAAGTCATGCCAGATGAACCTCATAGAGTTCTTCAACTTGGTAACCAGGGAGGTGGATTGGGGGAGGGGCTGTGGATGTAGCATGCCTAGATTTTAGCAAGGCATTTGATATGGTTTCACATAAGAGGCTGATAAACAAGCTGGAGAACCTGGAGCTGGTTGCAAGGTAGTGAGATGGGTAGAGAGTTGGTTGGAAAATATAACTTAGAGAGTGGTGGTGAATGGAACACACTTTGCAGTGGGCAGAGTGACCAGTGGAGTTCCCGAGGAATCCGTGCTAGCCCATTCCTCTTCATTATCTTTTATCAGTGACATTGCAGAGGGGCTGGAAGGAAAAGTATGCCTGTTTGCAAATAAGACAAAACTCTGCAACAGGGTGGACACACCAGACAGGGAGGAAAGAATGAAAAGAGACCTAAAAAGATTGGAGGACTGGTCGAGGGTTTGGCAGCTGAGTTTCAATGCAAAGAAGTGCAAGGTAATGCATATGGGACACAGAAACCCAGGGATGGTTTGCCACCTGGGGAGAGGAAATTGCAAGCTCCAAGAAGGAACCGAACCTGGGGGTTGTCATCTCAGATGACCGGAAAATGTAAAAATAATGTGACAAGGCAGCAGGGAAGGCAGGCAGGATGCTGGGCTGCACAGGTAGGGGAATCACCAGCAGGAGCAAGGAGGTAATAATCCCACTGTATAGATCATTGGTGAGGCCTCATCTCGAGTACTGAGTCCAGTTTTGGGAGACCGCATCTTCAAAAGGACATAAACAGGGTAGAGGTGGTACAGGGGAGGGCAACCAAAATGGTGAGAGGTCTGCACAATAAACCATATGAGGAGAGGCTGAGTGAGTTAAATACTGTATGTATTCACTGGAGGACAGGCGAGTAAGGGGGACATGATTGAGACTTTCAAATGTGACACAGGGAAACACAGAATACAGGATGGTACTATTTTCCAAAGAAAAAGATGCTCAAGGACTGGGGGTACAGTATGATGCTGGGGGGGGGGGTCAGAGGAAATGTGAGAAAGTACTTCACAGAAAGGGTGGTGGACAAATGGAACAGTCTGCCGGCAGAAGTGGTGGAGGCAGAAACAGTTACCAGTTTCAAAAAGGCATGGGATAGACACAAGGGGAGCTTGAAAATACAACGGAGGGGACAATGGGTTGATCAAGATCTGCATAGTCACAACAACTATGGTAAAAGGGCTTATCTGCTGACAACTTCTATGTTTCTATGTGTATTGAGGACCAGTCTCAACACTGCTCCCCAAGGCATCCGACTGGTCACCATCCCTTGCTCAGAGTGAACTCTGTTTACCACCACCCTCTGCCACCTATCTCCAAATGAATTTCTTACACCATTTACCACCTTTGGACCCCACTCCTAAGCTACCCAGTTTGCTTACTGGTTTCATATGTGGAATGGTGTTAAAAGACTTACTGATACCTAGGTAAGCCATGTCCATCGAGCCACCCTGATATAATTCCTTGGTCACCCAATCAGAGAAACCTATCAGATTCATTTGACATGACCTCCCCCCTTAAATCCATGCTGCCTTGGGTCTTGTAACCCATCGGATTCAAGTTATTCTACAATCTACTTCTTCAGCAGTGACTTCTTTAACTTTCCCGTCACCGATGCGAGGCTGACTGACCTATAATTGCCTGCCTTCTCCCTGCTACTACTTTTGTGAAGTGGTACTGCATCTCCCCTTCTCCAGTCCTCTGGAACCACTGCTGTCTGTAATTAGCTGTTAAACAGGACTGTCAGAGGTGCAGCCAATACCTCCTTGAGCTCCCTCAATACCCTTAAATGCATCCCGTCAGGACCCATTGCTTTGTCCACTTTCAGATTAGTGAGTCCCTTCAATTGGGTCATAGTATTTTTAGTTGAAGCCCCACATTTTATGATTGCTTACCTTCTCCAAAATTAATTGATGTTGCTGGTATTTTTATCTGCTTCCTTTCTTAGTAGACCTAAAATACATGCTACTGGTGTAATTATACCTAACCTTTTTTAGTTTTAAGTCCTTGATTTACTTACTGCATACTTCCTGAAGATTAGAAACACACCCAAACGGTGCAACCACTCCTGATGCAATAGTCTCCTCTCCTCCAATTGCATCATGAAGGACTAGACTGTGTTGGTTTGTTCCAAAGTCCAGGAAAAATGTAGTGGCAGTTGATCAAGGACTGTAGACAATTCTTTTTTTGGAGGTAAAGTCAGTATGGTGGAAGTCTTTTTTTATGTTTAAAAAAGAAACAAGCATTTGTCAATACCGAACATTCATAGCTTCCATTGTTGTTGTAACAGGTCTTGCTTTTCCACATTTTTACTATATACCCACCTGGGATAGATATAAGATCTCATTTTCAGTGGTGTCCTGCTTTTACACATTTTTAGATTGTATTTACCCAGGATTAACTAGCTGAGAGGAAATACCTAATTTTCAGTGGGCTCCCACACTTTGACACCAAAATGTCTAACAGTGACCTGATGTTATGATCAAGACTGGTGGAATTTTTAAAATCTCATCTGAAAGGTGATTTTGCAGTACAAATGCCAAAACAACTGACCCCAAATGTTCAACATTTATTTATTTATTTATAAATCAGATTTACAACCTTTGAGTCAGAGACTCATTTACAAAGGCACCTCGTCGCAGGGAGGGTAGACAACACATAACAGTAAAAAGACAATGGAGGATGATACAGGTGTGGTACAGCAGGGGAAATATACATAGCAGTTCCAGATAATACATAGAAGAAAACAGGTTTACAATTGATTACAGATTAAACCAAAACATTCTCAAGACAGTATAGTAGGCCTGCTTTAGTGTATCTATGGAGCAGGTACCTGGGGAGGTGAGGACCATGGCCTCGGGGGGGGGGGGGCAGTCTGAGAGGACGTCAGATACAGAGAGCCAGAAGAGTGCAGTCTCTAGGACAGTCAGGGGCACCTACAGATCCGAGTGTCCGTGAGTTGTTTCTGGAGGGCAATTTATTTTGGGGATGCTGGTGATATGAGGGGCAAGAGAGTTAAACCAGGAGGGTGCTCTGTAATAGAAGGACCTTTGAGCGAGCGAGGTCCTAGCTCTCAGAACCTGGAAGGTGGCCTTGTCGGCTCTTCGGGTGGCAACCGTCTGGGAGGCTGGTTTTAGGGATGAGGTAGCCTCAGGAAGGGAGATCCCAAAAAGTGTTTTTTTGGCCAGTATACAGGTGTGGTAGTGCAGGCGCTCATCAAAGGAGAGTAGATTTGAGGAGGAGTGGAGTAAGCATGAGTGAGTTCTGCTATGGGCACCTGTCAGGAGCCTACAGGCCTTGTTTATTTAGATGTGGACTTTGGAGAGGGTGGTGCTGTCAGCTGCAGCATAGATAGGAAGCCTGTAGTCAACCAAGGACAGGATAGAGGAAGTGATAGCCAGACAGAGGGCAGCCTGAGGGAGACAGTCTCTGTGGTGGTATGGGAGACCAATCCGTGTGCTCACTGTGGTGGACAGGGTTTTGAGGTGGGTGTGGAAGGTGAGTGCTGTGTCGAAGGTGTTGCTCAGGTATTTGTATGCTGTAACTTGCTCAATGGGGTGTTTGGTGCTGGGAAGGATGTGTAGAGGGCATTACTGGTGTTGCTCTGATGGTGGGCGAAGAGCATTGATTTAGTTTTTTTGAGGTTCAAGACCAGGCGGTGGTCATTGAAGCATTTTTCAGCTTGGCTGAAAATGATCTGAAGGGAGTCCTAGATGGTGGTAGGGTCAGGGTGGGAGGCGACGAGGATTGCATCATCGGCATATAAGAGCATTTTGCCTGAGCAGGTGCTGGGAAGAGTGTTGAGGAAGAGACTGAACAGAGTAGGGCCCAGGATGGACCCTTGGGGGACACCGGAGTGAACAGGTAGCACGGTTGATAGGGTATCATTTATCTTGACCCGTTGGGATCTGTCACGGTGGTAACTAGAGAACCAGGCAAGGGGGCCTGTTGAGAAACCCAAATTATGGAAGGAGTCGAGCAGGAGGGGGTGACACACAGTGTCGAAGGCTTTAAACAGGTCTATGAACACTGCCCCAGTAACGTCACCCAAGTCAAGTGCAGAGTGTATGTGTTGTGAGAACTCCAGTAGGGCTGAAGTAGTGCTGTGTCCAGGGTGGAAGCCATTCTGCTCTGGACAAAGTTTGTTGTATTTGGTGAGGTATTCAATGAGTTGGGTGGAGACTATTTTTTCCAGGGCTTTAGAGAGAGGGGTGAGGATGGAGATTGGCCTGTAGTTATTTGGTATTGTGCGATCTCCATTCTTATGAACTGGGGTGATTTCAGCTGATTTCCAGGTGCTCGGGAACATAGTCTTTTTATGACCACTCCTTCTGAACATGACAGGTGTCATTTACAAAATAGTGGCAGAAATGTACATTTTGTACCACAAGTGTGAAAACACATTGTTGCCAGGATCTGAAAAATGATAGTTGTCACATTCATGAAGGTGGTATGAAAGAAAATAGTTATGTTGAAAATTTGGAATCAAAATATTGAAAATTACAGAAGTTATGAGCGTGTGTTGAAAAATATCAATGGGCACTCATAACTTTGTTGTTTTTTAATAATGCCACCCCAAAATTTCAACATGGTCTTCCTATGGCCTCACCTAATGAATACAAATTTTCAAATCTTGCCCTAAAGGTGATTTGGCACAGTTACTGCAAAATCACCTTTCGGGACAGAATTGCATCATTTTACCACACTTGTTCATGAGGTGAGGCCCCAGAAAAGCCATGTTGAAAATTTGGTGAAAACATTTAAAAATTACTAAGTTGCGATGGTAAGTTCAAAACCCATTGAAATACACTAAACCATATACCTGATGTCCTCAGTTCCCAAGCCAGTGTTGAAGAGTGAAGGCATGTCTTGGGTCCAGAGTGGATTACAGCGTTAGACCCCCCAGTAGGTAAGTAAGTGGTGGGGGGGGATGGTAGATGATGAGTGGGAGGGTCAGGTGGGGGGGGGGGTAGTGGTAGTGGTGGCCCGGCAGTGGCAACAGACATCAATGGATGTTTTCCTCTTTTACAAGATGTACTGTATAAAATTAAAAAGGTCTATCAGGATAGTTTTCTTTATTGCAGGAACTGACACTGGGGATTGGGCACCCAAGTGTTGGTGTTGTTTGGCAGCATCGGCGGGAGGGCTCCCCAGTCTCACACAATGAAAATGGGTGGGCTGAGGGGTACTAGGTGGCTAAAGGGATTGGGCTCCCTGGTGTCAGAAACTTAAGAAAGAGTGGTGGGAGGGATTGAGGGATGATTTCCTTATGTATTGTACCAAAACTGGGGATTGGGCACCCCAGTATCAGTGTTACCAGTGTAATTAAGAAG
Organism: Neoceratodus forsteri; assembly: GCA_016271365.2. Taxonomy (NCBI): domain Eukaryota; kingdom Metazoa; phylum Chordata; order Ceratodontiformes; family Ceratodontidae; genus Neoceratodus; species Neoceratodus forsteri. The sequence continues at coordinate 1,201,067,628 of CM028131.1, read as the reverse complement.
GAAGGGGTGGGAGGGACTGAGGATGTTTTTTATTACTCAGGCACCAACACTGGGGATTGGGAACACCAGTGATGTTAAGGTTTATGGCTGCAGGAGGGCTCCCACAGTGAAAACAGTTGGGCTGGTGA